>JAZKJV010001492.1:600000-1006205 GCA_037367405.1 Ottelia alismoides
GATCTGACGACTCAGATGGTAGGTGAGCATGCATGTCAGATCCATTTGGAAATTCGATTTGATGCCTCTAAAAAAAGGGGGTGGATGTTAGGCTCAGATCCAGTCTAGGTGAGAGCCTTTAGATCTGACAGATGATGAATACCAATTCATCACTCTTTATTCTTGTATTTTAGCTACAAAAATCTTTGCAAATGCATGTATATTCATGTAAATACAAATAATTATCAAAAGCATGCATTGTATAAAGTTTAATAATTAGCATGTTTTTGTGCAAAAATAAAAGAATAAAGAGACAAAAGAAAAAGAGGGAAATATTTAGAATAAATATTGAGCAACCTAACCCAAGGGAGGGCTCAGCAAGGGCCTGACCGCATAAAAAACCAAAGTAGAGGGAGATAGGGGCTCATGTGTGTAAATATCCCTATAAAAAGAATAAAAATATTTTCCTCCAAACTAGAATAAAATGGCTTGTATATATTGTGTATATATTTATAATTATAAAATTCAAATCAAAAGTAAAAAAAAATTAATTAAAAAGAAAATAAAAAGAGTCACTTGTGTATATCTCCACCATGTACATACAACCGCTCCTATATTTATTTCACCCTATAAATAAATAAACTAAAATCCCAAAACTTTTGTGAAAATTCTATCTTTTATGGCGTAAATAAATAAAATAAAAACCCTTAAAACAAAAAAAAATAAAAAGAACAAAATTAAAAGCCTCAAAATACATTGTAAATATACCATGTACAGAGATGTATATACCTATTTATTTCACTATTGTATATAAATAATAAAAATAAAATAAAATTACCTTTTTATTCCTAATTTTATGCTATAAATAAATAAAATATAAAGGGGAATAAAAATGTACAAAAATAACAAATTAAAAATCAAAAATTAAAAAGCCCTATATTGTACATATACCTATCTATAGCCTTATTATGTAAATACCCTATTTATATTTGGAAAAATTAATTAAAAATTACCAAAAAATAGAAAAAAATTAAAACAAAAATATTTCATGTTTTTACTTTTTAATAAATCGGCCATTTACTATTTTTTATTAATTTTTTAAATCTTTTCCAAATGGTCGTTCCCCATTGGTCCACGGGGGTTGTTGACCGCCCGGTCAACTTCCCCCCCAGGACCACCTCTCACGGGTATTAGGCGGGAGACCCGACTTCTCTTCATTTTAGCGCCTAAACCCGACCCTCATTCCGCCAAACCTAGGGTCCTAATGACACTCCTATGATCCGGGAACCTCGCCCGATCTCCAGCCTAGGGATCCGTGCTCCATCGAGCCGGACCCGAGCCTTTCTTCCCGGACCTGCACCCATATAAATTCCCAGCTCCGCCACCCTATTGCGCATCTTTGGATCATTTGCTTTCCACCCAGTGACCTCCATCGTCTTGGCGAAGGTGACAACTCGCCCCAGAGGGTGTTGCAGCGAGGAGGGAGCAAGGAGGCCATCGATCCGGCGAGCTTGCGCCGCCGTGCGCCGCCTGGAGGTAGCGCCAGAGCCTCGGACGCCGATGGTCCTCGAGGCAAGGACCAGGAGCAAGCCCAGCTCCTCCACAGTCAACTCGACCACCCAGGTAGCTTAGGTTCTTTCCCTTTTTCTTTAATTTCGAGTTTCCCCCAATCTTCGCCGTCGCCGACCATCATCGATTCCGGCCACACCCATCGTCCATTCGATCATCGGACCGTACCATCACGTTCACCTTCTTCCTGCGCACCTTCTACGCCCCTCCTTCCAACCCAGCTCGCACAGGAGCTGGGGTTTTGAGCTTCATCGTCCTCCCCTCGCCGGAGCTCGACCGTACCGCCTCACTAGTCACCTTCACCCCCTCTCACAGGGTCGAGGCACTTTGCGCTCGACCCGCGAGCGTTTTGCTGTGACTTGCAGGTCTAGTCGAGCCCATCTGAGGGTCCGACCATCCAGGAGCAAGCGCTCAACCTCCGCCGACCTCGTCGGAGCTCTTCAGAGCTCCGTCGAGTCATCGGAGGCCACCATTCGACGCGGAGGGCCCGTAGCCATCTTCTCCGATCTTCAGTGGGCCGCGAGGAGGACGCCAGAGCACACACAGGCCCGACGAAAGTCGCCGGCCTCCAGTTCGTCCACCATCCTTCTCCGCCGTCCGATCGACCCCGAGCTCCAGTTTTTATCCTGACCGTCCATCCGAGGAACTTCCAGCGCCGTCAGATCTTGGGAGGGTCGATCTGGACCGTTCGATCACCAAGGGTTAACCACAACACCTTAAGTCCGTCTGATCCACCAGGTGGCGAGGCCCTGGTCGTCGATCAGAGCCAAGGGAGTCCTGCGTTAGGCGCCACCGCTCTAGCACCGTCCGATCTGCCACGTGGCAGCCATCCATCCCTCGGATATAATAATGGGGTAATTGCTCTTAGGCCCCTCTAGTTTTCGTATTTACTATCTAGACCTGTAATTATTTTGAAACGTTTATTTCAGTAGGGTAATTTGCATAGTGGACCTTGTCCTTTATGGTATTTGCTTTTATACCCCGGTGTGCTGTGGACACGTGCTTCGACACGTGATTTTGTGGGTTATTTGCATTGATGCCCTTGTAGTTCTGGGATGTTACTTAATGAATGAATCTTTTTAAATAATTGCATTTATACCCCTGTGCGTGTGGAATTTGTGCATGTGCTTATATTTTTGGGTAAATTTCACTAAGGTCCCTGGGCTTTTTATACTCGTTATTATTTAGCCCATAAACCTTACTTTTATTGCAATTAGGTCCCTGAGTGCCCCAGGTCACGCGCTTTGCACGTGGATCCTTGGTAATTTTGCACCGGACCCCCTGGAACTTGTTTTAATTGCATTTAGGTCCCTGTGCACTGTGCCAAGGTTTTATTTTTGAATAAAATACCAAACTTACTCCAAATTCCATGAAAATTGGACACATGGCTCCTGCCATGTTGTAAAATTTTCTAGAATTTTTGGAGGTATTTTTATTTTGATTTAATATTTAAAAAAAAATCAAAAATAACCTTTTTCTTTATTGTCTAACTTGAAAAATCACAAAAAATATTAAAACTCATCTAAAAATTCTAAAAAAATTAATTGCTGTGTCTTTCGCCTTGTTTGATTTTCTGACCAAATTTGGTCACTTTTCATTACATAAAATTCATAAAAATTGCAAAATACCTAAAAACTCATAAAAATTCTAATAAATAATCTAAAAACTCAAAAATAATAATTAAGGTGCCTAAATTTTCCTTGTTTCTTTCTTTTTACAGGAAAATTAACTCCAGGCTTATTGGGGACTTTTAGATATTTTATCTGTCCCTCAAGCCCGGTTGGACAGTACCTTCTTTTGCTTGCATTGTTTTATATTTAGAAAATTAAATAAAAATCAGAATAATTCCAAAAATTCACTAAAAACAGTAAAAATCATAAAATACACAAAAACATTTTTATTGGAATTTTAGATTGATTTTTGATGCATTAAATAATTGTTTGAATTGGCTTGTTTTACTTGTTTCTTTATTTTCTTAATTAATTAAAAATCCCAAAAAAATTAAAACAACTAAAAACCCACCAAAAACACTTGTATTTTATTTTATCTATTCTTTTTTGACTACTTCGTAGTCTACAAGGCCATCACGTGCTCCCTGAGTCTAACCCTGGTCGCTATACTAGGTTAAAATAATAGCCAGGACCGCTATCGCTTTTATTTGATTTTTATTTCTGTTTGGTGGTCTGCTTTACATTGTCTTGATTGACCGAGAGACTCTTGAGCGACTGAGGTCGCAACGACCTTTGTTTATATTTTTCCATCCTTAGTTGCTCGGGTTCTTCGTGCTTTCAAAATTGCGCCGTTGCCGGGGAGCACGACCTAGTAGTCGATTTATTTTTCCCGCGATTTTCTTTTCGCGACTTTTTGTATAGCTTTTTGCATATATATATTTTTCTGACATTTTTATAATAATTTGGTCTGTGACACTTCATCTGTTTCTTGCGAGGGCCATAGGACCGAGGCGGCGACTCTCGAGTAGCCGGCACAACCGCGGGATTCGGAGGCGGCTCCCTTCTGCACGGAGCCGCAGGAGAGCGTGAGGAGCAGCTTAGTGTAGGGTAGTTTAGATTTATTTCATCACATTCTATTTGAATTGTAATAACACAGGGACATCAAGACTTGGACTATCGGGTCTGGTTCGCCGAGCACCGGTGTGCTCGGGGGACCCTTAGGTTTTTCGCGGCTTTTCTTCGCGGTTTTAAATTTTTTTGCTGCCTTTTACTGTTTTACGCGGTTTTTCTCGAGCCCTTAGCTTTAGGACTTTCTGATTGATTGTGCCGTAGTCAGTAGGATCCACACACCTAATAGATTGCTCGTACCTATAGGTCGTTAACTGGACCTACTAATAAAACATTAATAAAAATAGCTGATTCACTTTCCTTAGAGCCTACGCACCGCGAGCCTGCCCCGTTAAGCGCTACTCCTGAACTCGACCTGTCGAGAAGAGGAGGGGGTGGGTCTAGACCGGACTCTTTGGATCGAGGGCGAGTGACCAGCTAGACGGTGCTTTCGAGTAGAAGTTGCCTGCTTAGGACTCGGTTTTCCGCTGCACCATATAGGTAGTTTTATTTCTGTCTTTAAATTCTGCGCGGATCATATTGCATGTAGAGTGCTGGAGACAGGTACGTACTTCTATCTCTGCATGCATCATTGATTTTCGCGCATCGGCTTTTTCGTCTTCTCCCCCCTGTTTTGGACTTAATAACCAGGAGAACCGAAAAATTCGTTAGGCATTTCTTCTCATTTGAAATATCTAAAAATAAAAACAATAAAATCGGGACTGCTAATCACACTTGACCTAAAAGACACTTCACTGAAAATCTGTCTTGGGGAGAGTAACCCCCTCCTTGTTTGGTTTGGATGAGCGAGAGAGTGATCCGCACCTTAGGATAGAGCCATCCGATCTTTCTCGACTGATTACCGGCTCCTTGGTACGAGACAGTCGGTTGAGAGATATCGGATTCCTATTACCTCACGTAATCGCTCTGATAGACTGGATGATCACCTAAAATAAAATCAACAAGATAATTGACCGATCCCTTTCGATCTCCAGCTCTGTGTGTGTAGGTGAATTGGGGATTTGCTTGTTCATCTTGTGTGATTTCCAGATCCCTTCTGTCTTTCCCCATCTTCTTCTCTTCTTCTGTTTCCCACCACCCTCCCTTTATTCTTCTTCCTCTCCTTGACCTCTGGACGATGGATTCTCCTCACTTCGAGCCGACTCTTACGGCTCCTTCTCCGTTATCTGACCATCAGTCCAGTCCACCCTCTAGGGAGGTCGGATCTCCGACCAACCTCCCGCTCCCTCCCTCCCTTTCATCTCACTACTTGATGGCACGAAAACCCGAGCGACTAAGGTATAAGGTACAGAAATTAGGTCGTTGCGACCTTGGTCACTCAGATGTGTCAATCAAGAAAAAATGAACCACTACTGAAAATAAAATCAATCAAGCACGAAGCAAGCGGTCCTGCTATGAGATTAACCTGGTATAGCACCCAGGGTCGAACTCAAGGAGCACGGGTTGGCCGAGAGGCCTACGAAGTAGTCAAAGCAAATACAAGAAAAGAGGGAAATATTTTTAGTGGTTTTTAATTATTTTTATATTTTTTCTTTGGATTTTTAATATGTAAAGAAAATAAGAAAGACAAAAACAATCACACTTCAACAAATTATTTAATGCATCAAAAATCAATAAAAAATTCAAACAAAAATATTTTTGTGTGTTTTATAATTTTTTATGTTTTTGGTGAATTTTTGGGATTTTTCTGATATTTATTTTAATTTCTAAAAATCAAACAGAAGCAAAAAGCAATGGCACTGTCCAGCCAAGCCTAAAGTCCCTAGATAAAATACCTAAGGACCTCAAAAAGGCCTGGAGGTAATTTTCCTATAAAATAGATGAAATAAGGAAAATTTAGGTACCAGATTTATTGTTTTTGGATTTTTAGGTTATTTAATAGAATTTTTAGGGGTTGTTAGGTGTTTTTAAGTTTTTATGGTTTTTAAGCAGTGAAAAATAGCCAAAATTGGCTAGAAAATCAAGGAACACAAAATAAACAGTACCTAATTTTTATAGAATTTTTAGAGGGGTTGTTATATTTTTTTTGGGGGTTTTAACTCTAGACAGTAGCAAAAATGTAGGTTTTTGAATTTTTAAAAATAGCAAATAAACTCAGAAATGTCCTCAAAAATTCTCAAAAATCCTACACCATGGCAGGAGCCATGTATCAAATTTGCATCGAATTTGGAGGTGATTTGATATTTTATTCAAAAATGGCAAGAGGGCACTGTGCACAGGGACCAAAGTGCAAATACCCAAAGTTCTGGAGGTCCAGGTGCAATTAACCCAAGAAATCACGCGCCAAGCGCGTGCCTGGGGCACTCAGGGACCTATATGTAATAAAACTAAGTTCCAAGGACCTACTGGTAACACGTACCAGAAGTCCGAGGGCCTCAGCTGCAAATAACCCAAGAAAACACACACATGCGGAATTAAACCATTCACAGGGGTATAAATGAAAATATTAAAAAGGTTTCATTCATTTCATAACAGCCAGAACAACAAGGGCATAGACTACAAATAACCCAAGAAAACACGTGACGAAGCACGTGGCTCACAATAGGCAGGGGTGTAAATGCAAATAAACTAAAGCTCAGGGTCCATTGTGCAATTTAACCTAAAACTAAACAACGTCTCTAAATATTTACAGGACTAATGCGAAATAAGATAAAGATACGGGCCTAAGGGTAAATTACCCTTTATTAACCGGAGCTGATGGATGGCCGCCACGTGGCGATCGGACGGTCGAGGTGGAGGCGGCTCTCAATGCTGCTGCTGCTCTGGTCGATCCAACGGTCCAGGCCAGGACACGTGTGGATCTAACGGCCTGGATCTATTACCTCAGATCTGACGTCCACGTGCTCTCCAGGAACCAACGGTTCAGATCGGACCTGGAGCGAGGAGGCGCGATCAACGTCTCTCGAGGATGCTGGAAGAACTGATGGCCGGCGAACTTTGCCGGCCTCGTGAAGACGCTTCAGGCCTCCTCTGCTGCGCCTGAATATCGGAGGAGCTACGGCGTGAAGGTGCGCAGCTGCTGTTGGTCTCCGATGTCCCAGCCGAGCTCGGGGGAGCTCCGACGAGGGCGGCGGAGGTGAAGCTCCTGGGCTGGATGTCGAGAGGCCTCAGATGGCCTCCGCTGAACCTGCAAAACCCCTCAGGAGATTCGCGGGTCGAGGGCAAAGTGCCTTGACCCAGTTAGGCAACGTGGAAGTGATCGGTGCATCGGGGCGACGGGCTCCGGCGAAGGTGAAAGACGATGGAGCCCGGTACCCAGCTCCTGTGCGAGCTGGGTTGTGCGAGTGGGCGCAGAAGGTGCGGCGAGGGAAGGCGGAGGTGATGGTCGGGTCCGATGGTCGGGTAGCGGTCGGAACCGGAGTAAATCGAGGGAATACGACGGCGATATGAATTGGGGGAAAATGGAAATTAGATGGAATGGTCAAGCGAAAAGGCTACCTGGGTGAAGGAGTAGACTGTGCTGGAGCTGGGGGTGCTCCCGGTCGTCGCCTCAAGGGGTGTCTCTGCCCGAGGCTCGAGCTCGCTTCAGATGGCGGAGCTACGGCGAGGGTCTCGCCGGATCAGTGGATTCACCGACCTTCCTCGCTGCAACAGGGTGGGGTGGCGAGCTGTCACCTCGCTCTCTCTCTGGAGCTCACTGGAAAGCTGCGCGAATGGCCAAAGATACCTAAAATGGGTGGCGGAGCTCAGAATATATACCATGGAAGGTCCGGAAAGAGGCGCGCGGGTAGGGCAATCTGGAGCGCGGATCCCGAGGCTAAGGCTCCGGCGAGGGTGACGGATATGTCATGCATGGATCTGACCCGGGGTTTAGGTGCTAAAAATCAGGGAAATCGGGTCGGGCGCCCAAACCCGAGAGAAGGGGAGTAGTTGACCGGGCGGTCAACAATCCCAGGACCAGTAGGAAGCGATCACGTGGCCGGATTTTGAAATTAAAAATAAGGGTAGAAAATGGCCGAATTTTCAAAAACTCCCAACATGAAATATTTTTCTTTTATTTTTTTCTATTTTTTGGTGATTTTTAATTAATTTTTCAAAATAAAACTAAGGTATTTACAATATATAGCTATACATAGGTATATGTACAATGTATTTTTGTATTTTTGATTTTTCTATTTTTATTTTGTTTTGATTTTAATTATTTTTATTTTATTTATTTACAATATATAATATAAACTATTTACAAAAATTATAAAAATTACTTTTGTATATTTACAAAAATAAATATATATATATAGGTGTGGTTTATGTACATGATGAAAGGGGCATTTTTGATCTTTTTGATTTTTAACTTTTTATTTTGTTTTTATCTTTTGTAAATATATACAAGTACTTACAACTGTATTTTTGGGTGAGGAAAATATAGTTTTATGTATTTACACAAATATTTACACATGAGCTCCTATCTCCCTCTACTTTGGCTTTTATGCGGTCAGGCCCATGCTGAGCCCTCCCTTGGGTTAGGATGCTCAATATTTATTCCAAATATTTACCTCTTTTTCTTTTTAATCTTTATTCTTTTATTTTTGCACAAAAACATGCTAATTATAGGTTTTTACACAATGCATGCTTTTGGTAATTATTTATATTTACATATATCTACATACATTTGCAAAGGTTTTTGTAGCTAAAATATAAGAATAAAGAGTGATGAATGGGTATTCATCACCCCCCTATACTTAACTTTGCTAGTCCCTTAGCAAACACTTATTTGAAAAAGAAGTGAAAAAGAAAGAAAAAGAAAAAGAAGAAGAGGATGTACAGGGATCAAGGTTGATTATTAAACTTGCCTTCATTAAATTGGGATATGGAGCTCAATCAGATCTTTGGATTATTAATGTGTCGGAACCTTATTTGGACTTAAGCTTAAAACCCAACAGCCTCTAAGTTCCACCAATCTATGGGCAAGACTCCTCAATAAACCAGATCAGAACAAGTCTACATACACAAACTCTAATGACCATGAATCTTTCCATGCAGTGTAAGTGATATGTGGCTCCCCACCTCAGAAGTAACAAAGAAACAACCTCCCTCAACCTGGTAACTCTAATGCCTCGGTCTAGCAACTCTTTCCTCGAGAAGCGGGGTATTCCCTTCTAAGTTCAAGTGCAACCGGCTCAAGAAGAGGGGGAAGAAGTATAGACTTTTGGAATCTTAGCCAGTGTAGCTAAGTCTCCCGCTGCAAGCTTCATGAGATGTAACATGGATACCATAAGCTTTGCTTTATTTGACTATATACACTCCGGTGGGGTTATTAAATTTTCAATCCGACCCACCACTTTTTGGAGTTCTTTTTGCATTTTGCATTTTTTTTCAAGGACTTTTATACAACATATCTACATGGTGCAGCATATTTACAAGAAATTTTCCTCTTGAGCCAGTAGACTTTCCCTCTTTTGAAGCTTTATTGCAACCCACAGCTTCTGTCTTTAGCCTTCATCACCACTAGACCAAGTTGAGACGCACTTCCTTCACTAGAAGAAGAAGAGAGGTTCCGCCTAGAAGTACTACCCTCATATGCTACCCCAAGCTAAAGGAAACTGCCTCCTCACCACCTCATCCGTGGAGAGCCATGTGTAAAGTGCAGGTGCAAGTCAAGCCATTGTCTCTAAGAGTCATGCGTGTGTTGTTAAGTGCTCTACTTAGGCTCATCAAGATGACATATGCTCATAGCCTGGCGGACTCAAAGAATTAAGTCCTTATGGACCTGAAGAGCCTTAACCCTAAGTCCTACAAGGTTCCTCTTAAAGTTAGGTGGATTAAGATCTTATTCAAGCTCCATTTCTCAATTTAATTCCATGCTTAGTTTAAATGTCAACTCTCATCCGGGAAAAACTATATACATATATGTACACAAGATGCTATTTACAAATATTTTACAATCATGCAAAATTTTTGAAAAATGTTTTGAAATCATGGATGAATGATGCATGAGGTGCAAGTTTTTCAAAAAGATATTTACAAACATTTACACAAGATTTTTGCAAACTTTTGATTTTCAAAACATTTTGGAAAAATTTTGTACTATGTACATAATTTCGATACAAAAATATTTACACAAGCTTTACACAAAAGATTTTTAAAATTATTTTTACAAAAATACTTTATACACTAGCTATGTATGTGCAAATAAAAGAAGTTTATGTACATGAAATTTTTTTTAATTTTTGTGGTTTTTTTAGCCATTTTATTTATTAACACACTCACACAAAGTACGAGTTATGTCTAAAGTATATATGAAATATATACACACCCCCCCTATACTTAGCTCGAACGATGTCCTCAGAGTGATCAAGAGCGATGAAGAAGACATAACTCGTGCTTAGTAAAAGGTGAGTGAAAAGGAATGGCTAAGTACAGAAACGAATAAATGAATAGAATGAGAGGGACTCGGTGGTTTCCCCCTATACTTAGGATTAACTAATCCTAAGTATAGCAAGCTGTACATGAAGGGAAATCCGAGTGAAGAAGATACAGAGTCTGCCCCCCCTATACTTAGGGTAAAATATCCCTAAGTATAGGCAGCAAAACAGGAGCAGAACGAATGAAAAGAATACCCGCAAGTCCTACATCCCCCCTATACTTAGGGTAAAGTACACCCTAAGTATAGCATAATCATAAGATGAGAAAAGGGATGTGGGACTAAAGAATAGAATGATATGGAAAACTGGATCTATACAGGCGGAGGAACAGTGAAAATCAGGCGTGAGATGCAAAAGATGTGAGTCAAAAGACCATATCTCACGCAAAATGAATAGGGGCAACAATAACGTCCCGCGGCTCATGATCTAGAAATGGCTTGAGCCGCTGGCCGTTCACTCGAAAGGTACTCTCAGAAGACAACTCGGATATATCAATGCTATTATTGTCGTGTACCTTTCTGACCAAGTAGGGTCCCTTCCATTTGCTCTGCAGCTTCCCTGGAAACAAACGAAGCCTCGCATCAAACAGCCATACTCTCTGTCCAATCTCAAAATGCTTGTGGCTGATGTGAGAATCATGCCACTCCTTGACTTTCTCCTTATAATGTAGGCTGCTTGAGAAAGCTGTATCTCTAAGCTCCTCCAGGGCAGCTAACTCTGCCCTCCTCTGGTCTCCCATACCATCTGGATCCATCAAAATATCTGTAACTGCCCAAAGTGACTTGTGCCTCAGCTCAACAGGTAAATGGCACGGCTTGCCATATACGAGGCGAAAGGGAGATGTGCCCAAAGGTGTCTTGAAAGACGTCCTATATGCCCACAAGACCGAGTCCAAAAGCTGTGACCAATCCTTTCGGTCAGGGCGGACGACTTTCTGCAGAATAGTCTTGATCTCCCTATTCGACACCTCAGCTAGACCATTCGTCTGTGGATGGTAAGGTGTGGCAACACGATGGTCTATACTGAACTCGCTAGCAAGGGCCTTCACCTGGTCGTTGATGAAGTGAGATCCCCCATCAGAAATCAGAACTCGTGGAATCCCGAACCGCGTGATGATATGCTTCCTCAAAAATCTGCAAACTGTCATCGCATCAGCAGCTCGGGCGAGGATAGCCTCCACCCAACGACTCACATAATCAACGGCCAACAGAATGTACTCAAATCCCTGACTCTTAGGGAATGGACCCATGAAATTGATGCCCCATGCGTCAAAAACCTCACAGAAGTGAATGGGCTGCATCGGCATCATATCACGCTGTCCACAAGTGCCCATCCTTTGACAGTTAGTACACCTCTTTACGAACTCATCAGAGTCCTTGAAGAGGGTAGGCCACCACAAGCCGGATTGAAGCACTTTCTGTGCCGTTCTCCTCCCAGAATGATGTCCTCCTGCCTCAAGCTTGTGGCAGTAAGTGAGGACGCTATGGTGTTCCTCCTGAGGAATACACCGACGCCAGACACTATCCCCTCCTTCGTGGTAAAGGATGGGATCCTCCCAGTGGTAGGACTTGGCCCTCGCAAGGAAGGTCTCAAGTCTCTGCCTGGGCCAATCTTGTGGGACTTTCCCATCAACGAGAAAGTTCACAATATCGGCATACCACGGGAGTGAGGCGATAGCAAGGATCGCCTCATCTGGGAAGGTATCTCGAATAGGATCAATCTGCTCAGACTCCTCAGGCTGCTCTAAACGGGAGAGGTGATCCGCCACCACATTCTTGACTCCAGGCTTATCCTTGATCTCAATGTCGAACTCCTGGAGTAGAAGGATCCATCTAGTCAGTCTGGCCTTGGCATCCTTCTTTGCCATGAGGTACCTGATGGCGATGTGATCTGTAAACAAAGTCACTCTAGATCCAATGATATACGATCTGAACTTATCCAGGGCAAACACTACGGCTAGCATCTCCTTCTCTGTGACCGTATAATTCCGCTGGGCGGAATCCAATGTGCGGCTAGCGTAGTGTATGGCAAACGGAACTCCATCCCTCCTCTGTCCCAGCACTGCCCCTACGGCAAAATCGGAGGCGTCCGTCATGATCTCGAATGGGAGAGACCAATCAGGCGGCTGGAGAACAGGAGCCTCAATAACACACTGCTGGAGAGTCGCAAAGGACGAGAGACACTTGTCATCGACAAGGAACTCGGTGTCTTTCGTCAAGAGGTCAGTCAACGGTCGGGCAATCTTGCTGAAATCCTGAATAAATCTCCTATAAAATCCAACGTGCCCCAGGAATGACCGTAGCTGCCTCAAATTGGACGGCGGTGTGAGTTTCCTAATGACATCAACCTTGGCTGTATCAACCTCCATGCCCCTGTTGGAGATGATGTGTCCAAGCACCGTCCCTTGAGTCACCATGAAGTGACTCTTCTCCCAAGATAGAACCAAATGATACTCAATACATCGTTGGAGTACTCGGTCTAGGCAGTCAAGACAGGAGTCGAATCCGTCGCCGTAGACCGAGAAATCGTCCATGAAGACCTCTAAACACTCTCCTACCATGTCCGAAAAGATCGACAACATGCACCTCTGAAAAGTCGCAGGGGCGTTGCATAGCCCAAATGGCATGCGTCGAAAAGCATATGTGCCGAAGGGACAGGTAAAGGTGGTCTTCTCCTGATCCTCAGGAGCGATGGCCACTTGGTTGTAGCTCGAGTACCCATCCAGGAAACAATAATGGCTCTTCCCTGCCAGTCTCTCAATGATCTGGTCAATAAAAGGCAGGGGGAAATGGTCCTTCTTGGTGGCTTGGTTGAGTCTCCTGTAGTCAACACAAACCCTCCAAGAGGTGGGTACTCGTGTAGCGATCTCCTCTCCCGACTCACTGATCACAGTCGTGATGCCCGTCTTCTTGGGCACCACATGCAAGGGGCTGACCCACTTGGAGTCGGAAATGGGATAAATAAAATCTGCACTCCACCATTTCGATATTTCCTTCATCATAACCTCTCTCAGGTTGGGGTTTAGTCGCCGTTGGAACTCACGCGACGGCTTCGCCCCCTCCTCGAGATAGATATGGTGGGAGCACACCGATGGACTAATCCCATGGAGATCTGCTACGCTCCATCCAATTGCCTTGCGGTTCTTTTCAAGAACCCCCATCAAACGGGATTCTTGCTCTCCAGTCAACTCGGCGGAGATGATGACTGGGTACATCTCTGGATTGCCCGCAAGGAATCGATACTTCAACGAAGTAGGGAGCGGCTTCAGCTCTGGAATGCTGGGAGCTGGCAAATCTGGCTGTGGAAGAAAATGAGTGAAAGCTGCTAGGTCTGCCAAATCGGCCTGGGAAAGTGAAAGCGTACTCTCGCAAACTGGATCGGGAGAAGGCTGCTCAACTGCACTGTCTCTGCTCGGCTCTGCATCTACCTCCTCCTCATCTATAGGCTCAGGTGGACTCAGGTCTGGCATCTGATCATAGCAATCGGCCCAATCAAACTCTGAATCCGAGGGATCTGTATCAATCGCGGTGGCATCAGTACCACCGGAAAACAAGGTGGCCTCAGCACCACCATCACTAAATATCGTGTCACGATCAAGGACCGGCCCTGCTGCCTCTATGGTATCCTGAACCAGGGCTGTGCTCTCCAGACGCTCCTCTGCTGTCATCTCGGCATCAGCTGTATCTGAATATGAGAGGATGGTCTGTGCTGCAGGATCTGCCCAAGCTGCCTCATCGTCTGTGATCACAAAATCACAGTCCTGGTGGATGTCTGGCTCTGTGTCTGTCAGCTGCTCTGAATCTGTACTCGCATCTGAGCAGGCTCTCTCTCTAGCTCTGTAGTCCTCGACCGTCTCTATTTGTATACTCTCGCCCTCGACGCGAAAGTACACCTTCCCGCTGTCATGATCAGTCACCGCCTTGGCTGTGGCCAAAAACGGACGACCAAGGATGATGGGGATATCGGCCACTGACTCAGGGATCTCCATGTCCAACACTACGAAGTCCACGGGGAATTTCAGACCCTGAATCGTGACGATAACATCTCGTAATAACCCCTTCGGCCTCTTGACAGATCGATCAACGAACTGAAGGACTGTCCTGTACTGTCGAAGAGTGCCCAACTCGAAGCGGTCGAGAATGGTTGCCGGAAGAAGGTTGATCGACGATCCGCTATCTAGTAGAGTACGGTCGAACCTCTGCTCACTGATCTGGCATCTGACATACGGGGCCCCTGAATCTGGCCTCTTGGCTGGCAATCGGTTCTAGATCGCAAAACACGTGGCTTTCGTCAGCACATGGATCTCTGAAGTGTGGTTCCTCCTCCTCCTCCTGACTGTAGTCCTGTCTCTCAAAGAACGCTGGAGAAGGGGGATGTGCTGCAAAGCCTCCTGGAGGGTCAGCTGGATGTGGAATCGATCGATCATGCTATGGCTGAATGATGAATACCCATTCATCACTCTTTATTCTTATATTTTAGCTACAAAAACCTTTGCAAATACATGTAGATATGTGTAAATACAAATAATTACCAAAAGCATGCATTGTGTAAAAACCTATAATTAGCATGTTTTTGTGCACAAAATAAAAGAATAAAGAGCAAAAAGAAAAAGAGGGAAATATTTAGAATAAATATTGAGCAACCTAACCCAAGGGAGGGCTCAGCATGGGCCTGGCCGCATAAAAGCCAAAGTAGAGGGAGATAGGGCTCACATGTGTATATACTTCTGTAAATACATTAAATTATATTTTCCTCAACCAAAAATATGTTTGTCCATATTGTGTGTATATTTAGAAACTATTAAAAACAAAATAAAAAGATGAAAAGCAAAAAGATCAAAAATACCCTTCCTTCACCATGTGTATAGACCATTATCCTGTATTTATTTAACCCTATAAATAAATAAAATTATTTTCAAAACTTTTTGTAAATAGTCTATGTTACATTTTGTAAATAAAATAAATAACAAGAAACAAAACAAAAATCAAATAAAAATTACAAAATGAAAAATACCAAAATACATTGTATAAATACCATGTATATAAATGTATACAACTATTTATTTCACCCTTGTATATAAATAATTAAAATAAAATAAAAATACCATTTTATTCCATATTTTATGGTGTAAATAAATAAAATACAAAATGAGCATAAAAATACATAAAAATAACAAATAAAAAATCAAAAATAAAAATCCATGTAGTGTACATATACCTATATATATAGCTACCCTATTTTTATTTCCAAAAATTAATTAAAAATCACCAAAAAATAGAAAAAAATAAAAGAAAAATATTTCATGTTTTGAGTTTTCTTTAATTCGGCCTATTTCTGCCCTAAAATAAATAAACAAAAATTGCATCCACGTGGCCGCTCCTGATTGGTCCACGGGGGATTGTTGACCCCGGTCAACTCCCCCGCGGACTCCTTCCTTTTCTGGAAGACGCGCGCCGCCCCGCCTTCTCCGATTTTCCCACGCGTCTCCAGGCTGTCTCCCATGCATATCCCATGCCCGGATTCTTCGCCGTTCATCCCTCTCCCTCGCCGGATCCTTCGCCATGAAATCAACGCCTTCCTTAGCCGTCGTTCCTCAACCCTAAACGCCCCTGTCACCATTTATATCCAGACCTCCGCCGCCTCCGCGCCCCATCTTTGGCCCTTCTCCTCCTTCCCAGTGACCTCCATAGGCTTCGCGAGAGTGACAGCAAGCGTCTGCCCTTGTTGCAGTGAGGCGAGGAAGCGAATCCATTGATCCGGCGATTCTCGCCGCCCTTGCTCCGCCGCCGGCGTTGAGCATCGAGCTTCAGGCCTTGACGCCCTTCGAAGCTACGACCCGGAGTTAGCCACGCTCCAGCACAGTCTACTGCAGCCATCAGGTAACCTTAGCTCCTTCTAATTTCTCCCAATTTCCGATTTCGCCCAAATCGACCCATCATCGCATTTCCCTGATTCCGGCCATTTCGCGTGATATCTCGACCATCCGAACCGACCATCATCTTCGCCATTCCCTCACGCACCTTCTACGCCCTTTCACTCAACCCAGATCGCACAGGATCTGGGAGTCGAGCTCCACCGTCTCCGCCTCGTCGGAGCTCTTTCGCCCCACCGCACCGTTCACATTCACCCCGTTTTCTTGGGTCGAGGCAATTTGCCCTCGACCCGCGAAGCTTCTTGTTTACTTTGCAGGTCCAAAGGGAGGCGTCTGAGGCTTCCCAACTTCAAGCCAGGAGCTTCTTCTCCGCCGACCTCGCCGGAGCCTTCCAGGGCTCGGCCGGAGCATCGGAGACCCGCAGCAGCTGCGCAACTTCACGCCGGATCTCCTCCGACCTTCAGGCGCAGCAGAGGAGAGTGGAGACACCTTCACGAGGCCGGCGAAGTTCGCCGGCCATCAGTTCTTCGAGGACCCTCCATCGCCGTTCGATCGTCCTCACCGCTCCAGATCAGGTCTTGGCCGTCCGATCGAGGAGTAGCTTCCACCGTCCGATCCGAGGAGACGCCATCTGGAGCGCCCACCAGCCGCAGCCGTTCGATCAACACGTGGCGCGCATCCAACGCTTCATTAATAAAGGGGTAAATATCGTAGGCCCCCCTCGTAGTTTGTAGTTTCATTTTTAGTCCTGTAAGTTGTCGAGTCAGTTATTTATTTTTTGGGATATTTGCACTAAGGACCTCGTACTTATTTTATTTGCACTTATACCCCCGCCTGTTGTGAGCCACGTGCGTCGTCACGTGTTATTCTGGGTTATTTGCAATATATGCCCTGTAGTTCTGGATGTTATTCATTGAATAAAATGTTTTGTTTATTTGCATATATACCCCTGTGAACACTTTATATTCGCATGTGCGTTTTATTTTGGGATATTTGCATATAAGCCCCTGGACTTTTGATACGAGTTATCAATAGGTCCTTGGAACTTATTTTTATTACATTTAGGTCCTTGAGTGCCCCAGGCACGTGCTTGGCACGTGACTTCTTGGGTATTTTGCACCAGGACCCCAGAACTTTTGGGTATTTGCACATAGGTCCCTGTGCACAGTGCCCCACCTTTATTTTTGAATAAAATATCAAACGACCTCCAAATCCAATGAGATTTTGATACATGGCTCCTGCCATGGTGTAGGAATTTCTATGATTTTTGAGGACAATTTTGATTTCATTTATTATTTTTAAAAATTCAAAAACCCCTATTTTTGCCACTGTTTGACTTTAAAAATACCAAAAAAATATAAAAACATCTCCAAAAATTCTAAAAAAATTAGATACTGTAGTTTACTTGTTGTTTGATTTTCTAGCCAATTTTGGCTACTTTTCATCACTTAAAAACCCTAAAAATTGAAAAACCCCTAAAAACTCATAAAAATTATAATAAATAAATTAAAAATCCAAAAACAATAATTAGGGTGCCTAAATTTTCCCTATTCTTTCTAGATTATAGGAAAATTACCTTTAGGGCTTTTTGAGATCCAAGAGTATTTTATTTTTGGGTCTTAAGCCTTGCTGGACAGTCCCCTTTGTTTTTCGCATTGTTTGATTTTTAATAAATAATTTACCCATTAGAAAAATTCCAAAAATTCACCAAAAATAGTAAAAAACTTAAAAAACCTAAAAATCAATTTTCTGGAATTTTTGCATCATTTTTGGTGTGTGTAATAAATTGTTGAAGTTCCCTTGTATTTACCTTCTTTAATTTTCTCATCATTTAAAAAATCTAAAAAAAAAATATAAAAACAAATAAAAACCACTAAAAAATATTCTCTCGGATTTCTGACTACATCGTAGGCTATTTAGCCAATCTGTGCTCCTTGTGTTCGACCCTGGGAGCTATACCAGGTTAATCCTATAGCAGGACCACTTCTCTATGTTTCGTTGATTTATCTTCATTCGTGGTTCATTTTCTTGATTGACGCATTCGAGTGACTGAGGTCGCAACGACCTCATTTTATACCTTTACCTCAGTTGTTCGGGATTTTGCGGTCATCACTGAACTCCTCAAGCTCTCTCTTTTTCGGATTTTCTTTTTTCTTCCCCTTCCCCATCTGAAGGGCTCTAGGGAAGGGGATCACAGGGTCCTTCTCAGATGAAGGACTTGGAAAAGGCCTAGACGGTTCGATGACCGGATCCACACATACATCATGCACCACAGTGGGACCAGAAGAAACTAAACCTTTTCCTTTATTCAAACCAAAGTTCTGAGATACATCAAGGCGAGGAAAGACAACATCTCTCTCAACACAAACACCGGTGGCCTCAGTACCACCACGGGTTGGCTCTGCTGCTGCTGCTGGTAGACGTCTCGCGTCATCAGTACCGCGGGCTGGCTCGGCTCTACTGGTGGCGTCAGTACCACCTCCTCGAACTGGTGAAGTGGCGGCCTCAGTACCGCCGGTGGAATCAACATCCTTGGTGGCATCAATGCCACCATCATCATCTGGAGCGGCCTCAGTACCGCTCTCCTCCTCCTCATGTGGCGCCTCTGATGTATCCTCGTGGTGAAGCTCAGATGAGGCGCCGCCGCCTGCTGGGGTCCTACCGCTCCTAAGTGTGACAAAATCAGCATCAAATAGATCCGAAGATGTATCAACAAAAGGGTCACTAGGAGTGGCGAACTCAATGTGTACTACCTGCTCAGATTTCCTCTTGAGGTTGTTCGGATTCGGCTCAATCTGGGCTGGAATGGAGGCCTTCCCTCTCACCAAGTCCCGCATCTCCTGGCGGAACTCGTCCATCTCCCGTCTGAATGTGGCCTGCTGGTCCGTGAGGAGGCGGGCGATGTCATCCAAAGCGGGGCTCTCGTGAGGGCCCGACGGGTAGCCTCTCTGGTGCTGAGGCTGCTGGAGCTGCTGCTGGTGGTGAGAGGGATATGAGGAAGGGTGCTGCTGCTGAACTGGGTGAGCCTGCTGCTCACGTCTCCACGACTGTCCCTGTTGCTGATAGGGACGCGGACCGAAGGATGATGGCTGGTGCTGCTGGTATGCTGGGGGCTGCTGCTGCTGCTGGTGGTGATCTCTCTGCTGGGAGTACTGCCCTCCCTGACCTGACGGCTGCTGCTGGGGCTGGGCACCACCATTCCCCCACCTGAATCCGGGATGGTCTCGTCGGATCCCAGGCTGAGGGCGGTCATACCGAATCCCGTTGACATCCATCAACGGCTCTGCATCGATGGGGTCTGGCGGCAGTACTGCCAGAGGCTGATCCGGCTGGTAGACCACCATCTGCATGTCTGGAGATGGTGGGGACTGATGACGCGCCTGACAATCGGGATAAGTATGTAAATAAAATGGTCGTTGTGACCCAAATCACCAAGCACGGTCAATCGAGAAAAATTGATAAAAACCACTCAGAAAATCAAGAAATTCAATGTAAGCGGTCTTCGCTATTCTTTTTACCTGGTATAGCGATCCAGGGTCGAACACAAGGAGCACGATTGAAAAACTAAGTAGTCAAATTTCAGAGAAGTTAATTTTTAGTGGTTTTTGATTTTTTTATAATTTTTTAGAATTTTTAATATGTGAAGGAAAATAAAGAAAGTATAAACAAGCACACTTGAGCAATTTATTTAACACACCAAAAATCAAGCAAAAATTCAAGAAAAATTGTTTTTATGCTTTTTGGGTTTTTAAGTGTTTTTGGTGAATTTTTGGGGTTTTTATGACGGGTAAATTATTTTCTAAAAATCAAACAGTGCTAAAAATGAAAGGTACTGTCCAGCAAGGCTTAAGACCCAAAAATAAAATATTTTTGGATCTCAAGAAGCCCTGAAGGTAATTTTCCTGTATACTAGGAAGAATAAGGAAAATTTAGGCACCTTAATTATTGTTTTTGGATTTTTCAATTAATTATTATAATTTTTATGAGTTTTTGAGGGTTTTTCAATTTTTAGGGTTTTTAAGCAATGAAAAATAGCCAAAATTGGCTAGAAAATCAAGCAACAAGCAAGAAACAATAGCTAATTTTTTAGAATTTTTCAAAGAGTTTTTATATTTTTTTGGTATTTTCAAACCTAGACAGTAGCTAAAAAGTAGGTTTTTGAATTTTTAAAAATACTAAACGAAATCAGAAATGTCCTCAAAAATCCCTAAAATTCCTACACCATGGCAGGAGCCATGTGTCAAAATCTCATGGGATTTGGAGGTAATTTGATATTTTATTCAAAAATGCAAAGTGGGCACAGTGCACAAGGACGTAAGTGCAAATACCCGAGAATCTGGGGGCCAAGGTGCAAAATTCCCAGCAAGTCACGCGCGTGGCGCGTGGCTGGGGCACACAGGGACCTCTTGGTAATAAAAACCAAGTCTTAGGGCCTTTTGATAACTCGTATCAAAAACCCAGGGACTCGGTTGCAAAAATCCCACTAAAATCCGCACATGTCCAATAAAAACGCTCACAGGGGCATCAATGCAATTACCAAAAAGTATTTCTTCATTTCATAACAACCCAGATCTACAGGATAAAAGATGTAAAAAGCCCAACTAAACACGTGACGAAGCACGTGGTCACATACACACAGGGGCATTAATGCGAATAACAACAAACACAAGGTCCATCATGCAATTTACCCTACGTAAATAAAGTTCTAAAAATATTTACAGGACTAGGACGAAAAAGACAAACTAAGAGGGGGGCTTAAGTAATTTACCCCTTTATTCGTCGACGGCCAGATGCGCGCCACGTGGTGGATCCAACGGCTCGGGACGGCGGGCGCTCTTCTTCGGTGTCTCTTGGGCTCGATCGACGGTGGAGGCGAGGACACGTGGAAGATCTCACGGTGCTGGGCTCCGGTGCCTCTCTCCTCTGCTGCAACGGTCCGGATGAGCTCCTCAGATAGATCGACGGCTGCTGCTCCTCGAGGAATGGATGGCTGAGATCAAAACTGGAGCGGAGGCGTCATCGGATGGTTCTGGAGGATGATGGAAGAACTCGACGCCGGCGAACTTCCCCGGCCTCCTGCGTGAGCTGCACTCCTCCTCAGCTGCTCCTGATGATCGGAACGGGTCCGCGGTGAAGCTCCGCAGCTGATGGTATTGTCCGATAGCCCAGCCGAGCCCTGGAGGGGCTCCGGCGAGGCTGGCGGCGCGAAGCTTCTGGCTGGAATGTAAGGGGGGCTCAGACGCCTCCCTTTGGAACTGCAAAGCAAACAGAAAGCTTCGCGGGTCGAGGGCAAAGTGCCTCGACCCAAGAAAGCGAAGTGAAGGTGGCTGGAGGGTCGGGGCGAAGGAGCTCCGGCGAGCGACGGGTGATGGAGCTCGACTCCCAGCTCCGGGGCGAGCTGGGTTGAGTGAAAGTGCGAAGAATGTGCGTGAGAAAGTGGCGAAGGTGATAGGGTGCTCCGATGATCGAGATATTAAGCGAGATGGCCGGAATCAGGGAAGCACGTCGGACGGTCGATTTGGGCGAAATCCAAAATTAGGCGAAATGGAAGGGCGAAAAGATTACCTGGGCGAAGCGGAAGACTGTGCTGGAGTGTGGCTAACTCCCGGTCGTAGCCTCGAAGGGCGTCAAGGCCTGAGGCTCGAGCTCCTGCAAGCGGCGGAGCAACGGCGGCGCGAAGCTGCCGGATCAATGACCGACCACCTCCTCCTCACTGCAACAAGGGCCAACGCGAGCTGTCACCTCGGTGGTTACGATGGAGGTCACGGGAGTGAAGGCAGGGAGCCAAAGATGAGGCGCGGAGGCGGCGGAGGGAATTCTATATATAAGTGCAGGCCCGATTAGGGTTAGGCGACGACGGCTAAGGAAGGCATGGATTTCGCGGCGAAAGATCTGGCGAGGGAGACGGATGATCGGCGAAGAATCCGGGCACGGGGTTTGCGTGGGCGACAGCCTAGAGATGCGTGGAAAAATCGGCGAAGGCGGGGCGGTGCGCATCTTCCAGAAAAGGAAGGAGTCCGCGGGGGAGTTGACCGGGGTCAACAATCCCCCGTGGACCAATCAGGCGCTGCCACGTAATCGATTTTTTTGTTTATTAAATTTAAGGTAGAAAAAGGCCGAATTAAGAAAAACTTAAAACATGAAATATTTTTCTTTTATTTTTTTTCTATTTTTTGGTGATTTTTAATTAATTTTTGGAAATAAAAATAGGGTAGCTATATTTATAGGTATATGTACACTATATAGATTTTAATTTTTGAATTTTTTATTTGTTATTTTTGTGTATTTTTATGCCCATTTTATATTTTATTTGAAGAACAACATGGTATTTTTATTTTATTTTAATTATTTATATTCATAGGTTAAATAAATAGTTATATACATTTATATACATGGTATATACACTGTATTTTTGTATTTTTAATTTTGTAATTTTTATTTGATTTTTGTTGTGTTTCTTTTTATTTGCTTTATTTACAAAATATACCTTAGAATATTCACAAAAAGTTTAGAAAATAAATATATTTATTTTTAGGGTTAAATAAATAAGGAATGATGATCTATACACATGGTGAAAGGGCATTTTTGAATTTTTTTGATTTTTTAAATTTTTATTTTGTTTTTAATAGTCTCTAAATATACACAGAATATGTACAAGCATATTTTTGGGTGAGGAAAATATAATTTTATTTATTTACAGAAGTATATACACATGAGCTCCTATCTCCCTCTACTTTGTCTTTTATGCGGTCAGGCCCATGCTGAGCCCTCCCTTGGGTCAAGTTGCTCAATATTTATTCTAAATATTTCCCTCTTTTTCTTTTTACTCTTTATTCTTTTATTTTTGCACAAAAACATGCTAATTACAGGTTTTTACACAATGCATGCTTTTGGTAATTATTTGTATTTACACATATCTACATGTATTTGCAAAGGTTTTTGTAGCTAAAATATAAGAATAAAGAGTGATGAATGGGTATTCATCACCCCCCTATGCTTAACTTTGCTAGTCCCTTAGCAAACACTTATTTGAAAAAGAAGTGAAAAAGAAAGAAAAAGAAAAAGAAAAAGAGGATGTACATGGATCAAGGTTGATTTATTAAACTTTCCTTCATTAAATTGAAATATGGAGCTCGATCAGATCTTTGGATTATTAATGTGTCGGAACCTTACTTAGACTTAAGCTTAAAACTCAACAGCCTCCAAGTTCCACCAATCTATGGGCAAGACTCCTCAATAAACCAGATCAGAACAAGTCTACATACACAAACTCTAATGACCATGAATCTTTCCAAGCAGTGTAAGTGATATGTGGCTCCCCACCTCAGAAGCAACAAAGAAACAACCTCCCTCAACCTGGTAACTCTAATGCCTCGGTCTAGCAACTCTTTCCTCGAGAAGCGGGGTATTCCCTTCTAAGTTCAAGTGCAACCGGCTCAAGAAGAGGGGGTAGAAGTATAGAGTTTTGGAAGCCTAGCCAGTGTAGCTAGGTCTCCCGCTGCAAGCTTCATGAGATGTAACATGGATACCATAAGCTTTGCTTTATTTGACTATGTACACTCCGGTGGGGTTATTAAATTTTCAATCCGACCCACCACTTTTTTGGAGTTCTTTTTGCATTTTTGCATTTTTTTTTCAAAGACTTCTGTACAACATATCTACATGGTGCAGCATATATACAAGAAATTTCCCCTTGAGCCAGTAGACTATCCCTCTTTTGAAGCTTTATTGCAACCCACAGCTTCTGTCTTTAGCCTTCATCACCACTAGACCAAGTTGAGGTGCACTTCCTTCACTAGAAGAAGAAGAGAGGTTCCTCCTAGAAGTACTACCCTCATATGCTACCCCAAGCCAAAGGAAACTGCCTCCTCACTACCTCATCCGTGGAGAGCCATGTGTAAGTGCAGGTGCGAGTCAAGCCATTGTCTCTAAGAGCCATGCGTGTGTTGTTAAGTGCTCTACTTAGGCTCATCAAGATGACATATGCTCATAGCCTAGTGGACTCAAAGAATTAAGTCCTTATGGACCTGAAAAGCCTTAACCCTAAGTCCTATAAGGTTCCTCTTAAAGTTAAGTGGATTAAGATCTTATTCAAGCTCCATTTCTCAATTTAATTCCAGGCTTAGTTTAAATGTCAACTCTCATCCAGGAAAAACTATATACATATATGTACACAAGATGCTATTTACAAATATTTTACAATCATGCAAAATTTTTGAAAAATGTTTTGAAATCATGGATGATGATGATGCATGAGGTGCAAGTTTTGCAAAAAGATATTTACAAACATTTACAGAAGATTTTTGCAAACTTTTGATTTTCAAAACATCTTGGAAAAATTTTGTACTATATACATAATTTTGGTACAAAATACTTACACAAACTTTACACAGAAGATTTTTGAAATCATTTTTACAAAAATACTTTATACACTAGCTATGTATGTGCAAGGATAAAAGAGGTTTATGTACATGAAATTTTTTTTTTTAATTTTTGTGGTTTTTTTAGCCATTTTATTTATTAACACACTCACACAAAGTACGAGTTATGGCTAAAGTATATATGAAATATATACACCCCCCCTATACTTAGCTCGAACGATGTCCTCAGAGTGATCAAGAGCGATGAAGATGACATAACTCGTGCTTGGTATAGGGAGTGAAAAGGAATGGATAAGTACAGAAATGAATAAATGAATAGAATACGAGGAACTCGGTGGTTTCCCCCTATACTTAGGATTAACTAATCCTAAGTATAGCAAGCTGTACATGAAGGAAATCCGAGTGAAGAATATGCAGAATCTGCCCCCCTATACTTAGGGTAAAATATCCCTAAGTATAGGCAACAAAAACAGGAGCAAAAAGAATAAAAAGAATACCCGCAGGTCCAACATCCCCCCTATACTTAGGGTAAAGTACACCCTAAGTATAGCATAATCACAGGATGAGAAAAGGGATGTGGGACTAAAGAATAGAATGATATGGACAACTGGATCTATACAGGCGGAAAGAACAGTAGATATCAGGCGTGAGATGCAAAGATGTGAGTCAAAAGACCACATCTCACGCAAAATGAATAGCGGCAATAATAACGTCCCGCGGCCCATGAACTAGAAATGGCTTGAGCCGCTGGCCGTTCACTCGAAAGGTACTCTCAGAAGATAACTCAGATATATCAATGCTACCGTTATCGTGTACCTTTCTGACCAAGTAAGGTCCCTTCCATTTGCTCTGTAGCTTTCCTGGAAATAATCTGAGCCTCGCATCAAACAACCATACTTTCTGTCCAATCTCAAAATGCTTGTGGCTGATATGAGAATCATGCCACTCCTTCACTTTCTCCTTATAATGTAGGCTGTTTGAGAAAGCTGTATCTCTAAGCTCTTCCAAGGCGGCTAGCTCTGCCCTCCTCTGGTCTCCTATACCATCTGGATCCATAAGAATATCTGTGACTGCCCAAAGTGACTTGTGCCTCAGCTCAACAGTAGATGGCACGACTTGCCATAAACGGAGGCGAAAGGGAGATGTACCCAATGGAGTCTTGAAAGACGTCCGATATGCCCACAAGACCGAGTCCAAAAGCTGTGACCATTCTTTCGGTCAGGGCGGACGACTTTCTGCAAAATATTCTTGATCTCCCTATTCGACACCTCAGCTAGACCATTTGTCTGTGGATGGTATGGTGTGGCAACACGATGGTCTATGCTGAACTCGCTGGCAAGGGCCTTCACCTGGTCGTTGATGAAATGAGACCCCCCCCATCAGAAATCAGAACTCGTGGAACCCCGAACCGCATGATGATGTGCTTCTTCAAAAATCTGCAAACTGTCTTCGCATCAGCGGCTCGTGCGGGGATAGCCTCAACCCAACGACTAACGTAATCTACGGCCAACAGAATGTACTCGAATCCCTGACTCTTAGGGAATGGACCCATGAAATCGATGCCCCATGCGTCAAAAACCTCACAGAAGTGAATGGGCTGCATCGGCATCATATCACGTTGTCCACAATTGCCCATCCTCTGACAGTCAGTACACCTCTTCACGAACTCATCAGAGTCCTTGAAGAGTGTAGGCCACCACAAGCTGGATTGGAGCACTTTCTGTGCCGTTCTCCTCCCAGAATGATGTCCTCCTGCCTCAAGCTTGTGGCAGTAAGTGAGGACACTATGATGCTCCTCCTGAGGAATACACCGACGCCAGATGCTATCCCCTCCTTCGTGGTAAAGGATGGGATCCTCCCAGTGGTAGGACTTGGCCTTCGCAAGGAAGGGTCTCAAGCCTCTGCCTGGGCCAATCTTGTGGGACTTTCCCAGCAACGAGAAAGTTCACAATATCGGCATACACGGGAGTGAGGTGATAGCAAGGATCGCCTCATCTGGGAAGGTATCATGAATGGGATCAATCTGCTCAGAATCCTCAGGCTGCTCTAATCGGGAGAGATGATCCGCCACCACATTCTTGACTCCCAGGCTTATCCTTGATCTCAATGTCGAACTCCTGGAGTAGAAGGATCCATCTAGTAAGTCTGGCCTTGGCATCCTTCTTTGACATGAGGTACCTGATGGCGGTGTGGTCAGTATACAAAGTCACTCTAGATCCAATGATATACGATCTGAACTTATCTAGGGCAAACACTACTGCTAGCATCTCCTTCTCTGTGACCGTATAATCCGCTGGGTAGAATCCAATGTGCGGCTAGCATAGTGTATGGCAAATGGAACTCCGTCCCTCCTCTGTCCTAGCACGGCCCCTACGGGCAAAATCAGAGGCATCCGTCATGATCTCGAATGGGAGAGACCAATCGGGTGGCTGAAGGACAGGAGCCTCAATAACACGCTGCTGGAGAGTCTCAAAGGATGAAAGACACTTGTCATCGACAAGGAACTCGGGGTCTTTCGTAAGGAGGTCAGTCAACGGTCGGGCAATCTTGCTGAAATCATGAATGAATCTCCTATAAAAACCAACGTGGCCCATAAATGACCGTAGCTGGCTTTAAATTGGACGGCGGTGCGAGTTTTCTAATGACGTCTACCTTGGCCGGATCAACCTCCATGCCCCTGTTGGAGATGATGTGGCCAAGCACCGTCCCTTGAGTCACCATGAAGTGACTCCTTCTCCCAAGACAGAACCAAGCGGGTAGCAATACATCGCTGGAGCACTCGGTCTAGGCAGTCAAGACAGGAATCGAATCCGTCGCCGTAAACCGAGAAGTCGTCCATGAAGACCTCCAAACACTCCCCTACCATGTCCGAAAAAGATCGACAGCATGCACCTCTGAAAAGTCGCAGGGGCATTGCATAGCCCAAATGGCATGCGTCGAAAAGCATATGTGCCGAAGGGACAGGTGAAGGTGGTCTTCTCCTGATCCTCAGGAGCGATGGCCACCTGATTGTAGCCCGAGTACCCCATCCAGGAAGCAATAATGGCTCTTCCCTGCCAGTCTCTCTATGATCTGATCAATAAAAGGCAGGGGGAAGTGGTCCTTCTTGGTGGCCTGGTTGAGTCTCCTGTAGTCAACGCAGACCCTCCAAGTGGTGGGTACTCGTGTAGCAATCTCCTCTCCCGACTCACTGATCACAGTCGTGATGCCAGTCTTCTTGGGCACCACATGCAAGGGGCTAACCCACTTGGAGTCGGAAATGGGATAAATAAAATCTGCACTCACCATTTTGATATTTCCTTCATGACAACCTCTCGGAGGTTGGGGTTCAGTCGCCGCTGGAACTCACGCGACGGCTTTGCCCCTTCCTCGAGATAGATATGGTGGGAGCACAACGAGGGACTAATCCCATGGAGATCTGCTACGCTCCATCCAATTGGCCTTGCGGTTCTTTTCAAGAACCTCCATCAGACGGGATTCTTGTTCTCCAGTCAGATCGGCGAGATGATGACTGGGTACATCTCAGACTCTCCCGCAAGGAATCGATACTTCAGCGAAGTAGGGAGCGGCTTTAGTTCTGGACAGCTGGGTGCTGGCAAATCTGGCTTCTGAAGAAGATGTGTGTATGCTGACAATTCTACCAAATCTGCCTGGGAAAATGATAACGAACTCTCACAAACTGGATCTGGAGAAGGCGGGTCCTCTGCATTGTCTCTAATCTGCTCTGCTCTACCTCCTCCTCATCTGTAGGCTCAGGTGGATCCAGGTCTGGTATCTGATCATCACAATCTGCCCAATCAGATTCTGAATCCGAGGGATCTGTGTCAACTGCGGTGGCATCAGTACCACCGTAGAGCAGGGTGGCCTCAGTACCACCATCACTGAAAATCGTGTCGCGATCAAGGTCCGACTCTGCTGACTCAATAGTATCCTGAACCAGGGCTGTGCTCTCCAGACCATCCTCTGCTATCATCTCTGCATCAGCTGTATCTGAATATGAGAGGATGGTCTGCGCTGCAGGATCTGCCCAAGCTGCCTCATCATCTGTGATCACAAAATCACAGTCCTGGTGGATGTCTGGCTCTGCGTCTGTCAGCTGCTCTGAATCTGTACTGCCCTCTGAGCGGGATCTATCTCTGGCTCTGTGGTCCTTAACCGTCTCTATTTGTATACTCTCGCCCTGGACGCGAAAGAATACCTTCCCACTGTCATGGTCAGTCACCGCCTTGGCTGTGGCCAAGAACGGGCGACCGAGGATGATGGGGGAATCGGTCAACGAGTCAGGGGTCTCCATGTCCAGCACTACAAAGTCCACGAGGAATTGCAAACCCTGAATCGTGACGACAACGTCTCGCAATAACCCCTTTGGCCTCTTGACAGACCGATCAGCAAACTGAAGGTATGTCCTGCTCTGTCTAAGAGTGCCCAACTCTAAGTGGTCGAGAAGGGCTGCCGGAAGAAGGTTGATCGACGATCCGCTATCTAATAGAGTACGGTCGAACCTCTGCTCACTAATCTGACATCTGACATACGGGGCTCCTAAATCTGGCCTCTTGGTCGGCAGATGGTTCTGGATCGCGTGACACGTGGCTTTGGTCAACACATGAATCTCGGTGGTTTTATTCCTCTTCTTCCTCCTGACTGTGGTCCTGTCTCTCAAGGATCGCTGAAGAAGAGGGATGTGCTGCAAAGCCTCATTGAGGGTCAGCTGGATGTGAAATCGGTCTATCATGCCCTGGCTGAACTCCTCCTGCTCTCTCTTTTTTGGATCTTTTTCTTTTTCTTCCCCTTCCCCAACTCAAGGGCTCTAGGAAAGGGGATCACAGGGTCCTTCTCAGATGAAGGACTAGGAATAGGCCTAGACGGTTCGATGATCGGATCCTCACAAACATCATTCACCACAGTGGGATCAGAAGAAACTACACCTTTTCCTTTATTCGAATTAGAGTTCTGAGATACATTCATGCGAGGAAAGACAACATTTCTATCAGAGTAAATGTTGGTGGCCTCAGTACCACCTCTAGCTGGCTCTACAACTAGACGTCTTGCGGCTTCAGTACCGCGGGCAGGCTCGGCTCTGCTGGTGGCGTCAGTACCACCTTCTCGATATGGTGAAGCGGCGGCCTCAGTACCGCCGGTGGAATCAGCATCTCTGGTGGCATCAGGACCACCGTTATCATCATGTGCGGCTTCAGTACCGCACTCCTCTTCCTCATCTGGCGCTCTAGATGGATTCTCGCGTTGTCGCTCAGATGAGGCGCTGCCTGCTGGTCTTCTACTCTCCTAAGTGTAACAAAATCAGCATCAAATAGATCCGATGACATATCATCAAATGGGTTACTAGGAGTGGTAGGCTCAGTGGGATCTACCTGCTCAGATTTCCTCTTCAAGCTACTCGGATTAGGCTCGATCTGTGCAGGGATGGCGGCCTTCCCTCTCATCAGGTCCCGCATCTCCTGGCGGAACTCGTCCATCTCCCGTCTAAATGTAGCCTGCTGCTCTGTGAAGAGGCGGGCTAGATCATCCATGGCGGGGCTCTCATGGGAGCCCGACGGGTTGCCTCTCTGGTACTGAGGCTGCTGGACCTGGTGCTGCTGCTGCTGAGAGGGGTAAGAGGAAGGATGCTGCTGCTGGTGAGCCTGCTGCTCACGTCTCCAATTCTGTCCCTGCTGTTGGTAGGGACGAGATACGAAGGATGATGGCTGGTGTGGCTGGTATGCTGGGGGCTGCTGGTGATCTCTCTGCTGGGAGTACTGCCCTCCCTGACCGGTTGGCTGCTGTTGGGACTGGTTACCCCCATTCCCCCACCTGAATCCGGGATGGTCTCGTCGGATTCCAGGTTGAGGACGGTCATACCAAATCCCGTTGACATCCATCAACGGCTCAGCATCGAAGGGGTCTGGCGGTAGTGCTGCCAGAGGCTGATCCGGCTGATATACCACCATCTGTAAGTCTGGAGATGGTGGTGACTGATAAGAGGCGGCTGCTGCTGGTATGGCTCCGCCTGTACAAGGTGAACTTGTCTAGGCTGCTGCAAAGAGCTGGAGCGCTGGGACGAGCTGCGGCTGCTGCCGGATTCGCCTCGCGACAGAAGACGGGGCTGAGGAGCCGTCTGTGCCTCCTGAAGACACAAGAGCTAGGTCTTCATGTCGCTCAGAGTTTGTGCCATTTGCTCCATCTGAGTTATGCCCTGGCACTGCTTCTTCTCTATTATTTCCATGCGGTCCAACTTCTCGCTGATAATCCCCATGTCCGCAGCGGCCGACTCTGCCTGTGCGGCTGCAACTGTGGACGAACTGGAAGGACCTGCATCAACCCGTGCTATCCGCTGGTACTGCACGGGTCCTGGCGGCTGCTGAGCTCTCTGTGTGTACAACCGAGTCTGGGACATCACCATGTAATTTTCGGCCATCTCCTCATAAATGGCCCAGACTTGGTTGTGGTCCTTGGCAAAGTAGGACCCGCCGCAAGAAGCATTCACCAGACCCTGAAGCTCTGGCGTCATCCCACTAAAGAAGCTCTGAACTAGGTTCGGCTTCGAAATGTCGTGGTGTGGGCATCTATCCAGAAGCTCTCTGAACCTCTCCCATGCCTCGTGAAATTGCTCGTTAGGGAGCATGGAGAAGTTGTTGATCAGGGCCCTCGCTGCATTCGTCCGCCCGAGTGGATAGTACTTGTTCAAGTACTCGGTGCGGAGCTGCTCCCAGGTGTAAACAAACTTCCCTAGATGCTTCAGCCAGGCGACTGCTCTATCTGCCAGTGAAAAAGGGAAGGCCATCATCCGAATCGTATCTTGGTCCACACGACGGTCGTGGACAGTGCTGCAGATCATCAAAAACTCATGGAGATGGAGGTGGGGTTCCTCAGTGGCAAGTCCGTGAAAATGAGGAAGCATCTGCAGGGTGTTCGGAGGGAACTTGAAATCCCCCACGATAGCAGGTACCACCACCCACTGGTGCATCAGTGTAGATCCGGGGTTGTGTAACTCCCGCATCGGTCTCGGTGGTCCTGCTCCGGCGGCGGCTGCCGCTGCTGCGGCAGCTGCTGCTGCGGCTGCTGCCTCAGCATAAGCGTCAGGAATGTCCTCAGGCTCGCTCGGCTCGTCTCGCTCTGCTCGGAGTCGCTCCAACTCCCTTCTCATCTCAATCATAAAAGCTCCCTGATCGCGTAACTGCTGCTGAACTGTCTCTAATGATGTGATCAGGGTGGAGTTGATCGCCCCCTGGTCAAATACGACATGCTGCTCTCCCTGCTGACCTCCGGGGTAATCGTCTGATCTGGCGGCCATACCGACGTCTGCAAAATCAGATGAGCCCAACTCAGGTTCTGTCAAATCAATTCGTCTTTCCTCGGGCTCATATCTCTCAGTAGCAAAAGAAAGGGGATCGAGGGGGAACAGGGTGGAATCGTACTCGGGCCCGGAGAGCTGGTCTTGACTCTCACGGGCCAACCTAGATGATGAAGTAGACTCGCCTGAAAGCGGTGCAGCCAGAGGCTGCCTAAGAGATCGTCTACCCATCATCTTGATCTGGCGAGTTGGGCGGATGGGATCTGGAGAAAATATGATCGCAAAGCAAACCCCCGGTTCACCAACACAACACAATATGAAGACCGTGAAAGCTCGGTCAATTTATCTTGTCAATTTTATTGGGTGAACATACAAAATATCAGAGCGCTTACGTGACCTGTTAGGATACCCGATGCTACTCCAACCGACTGGCCCGCACGGAAGAGTCGGTAGTCAGCTAGAAATAGCACCGGAGGGTTCTACCTAGGGTACGGGTCACTCTCTCGCGCATCCAAACCATACAAGGAGGGGGTTGCTCTCCCCAAGACAAATTTTTAATGTGAGTGTCTTTTAGGGTCAATAGTGTTATCCAGTCCCAATTTTTTTTTTGTTTTTCTTTTTAATTAATTTTTTTTTCAAAATAAACACAAGCGGCCTAATGGTTTTTCCGATTCTCCTGATGATTAAGCCAAAAACAGAGGGAGAAGACGAAAAAGCCGATGCGCGAAGAAATCAATGATGCATGCAGAGATAGAAATGCGTACCTTGTCTCCAGCACTCTACATGCAAGTGATCCGCGCAGAATTTAAAGACAGAAATAAAACTACCAAAATGATGCAACGGGAAAAACCGAGTCCTAGATGAGCAACTTCTATCGCAGAACCGTCTAACTCAGTTACTCGCCTTCGATCCAAAGAGTCCGGTCTTGGCTTACCCCTCCTCTTCTCGACAGGTCGAGTTCAGGAGTAGCGCTTGTGGGGCAGGCTCGCGGCACGTAGGCTCTCAGGAAAGCAACTAAGTTATTTTTATTATTTATTATTAATAGGTCCAATTAACGATCTATAGGAACAAATCAGCAATTAGGTGTGGGGATCCTACTAATTACGGCACAAGCAAGAGAAATTCCTAAATCTAGGGGCTCGAGAAAAACCGCGTAAACACCGGAAAAGGCAGCTAGCTATCAAAACCGCAAGAAAAGCCGCGAAAATCCAAATGGGTCCCCCGAGTACACCGGTACTCGGCGAAACAGACCCGCTAAGTTACAAGTGTCCACAAGTCCAAAGTCTAAGTTATTACAACAAATATTGTTCTCTCTCTCTCTCAGAAATAAAAACTCCTTCTTCTCTCTCTCTTCCTCATGAACGGGTCCTCTAAAAAGAAGCTCCAAGTCGTCCAAGCAGTACCTCGCACAAAAATCAAAGAGAGAAGGTCAGAAAGCAATAATAATATAAAGAGAGACAAAAATAGAAAAATGACTACAAAGCCGTGCTCCCCGGCAACGACGCCATTCTGATGACGCGCCTGACAATCGGGTTAAGTATGTAAATAAAATGGTCGTTGTGACCCAAATCACCAAGCGCGGTCAATCGAGAAAAATTGATAAAAACCACTCAGAAAATCAAGAAATTCAATGTAAGCGGTCTTCGCTATTCTTTTTACCTGGTATAGCGATCCAGGGTCGAACACAAGGAGCACGATTGAAAAACTAAGTAGTCAAATTTCAGAAAAGCTAATTTTTAGTGGTTTTTGATTTTTTTATAATTTTTTAGAATTTTTAATATGTGAAGGAAAATAAAGAAAGTATAAACAAGCACACTTGAGCAATTTATTTAACACACCAAAAATCAAGCAAAAATTCAAGAAAAATTGTTTTTATGCTTTTTGGGTTTTTAAGTGTTTTTGGTGAATTTTTGGGGTTTTTATGACGGGTAAATTATTTTCTAAAAATCAAACAGTGCTAAAAATGAAAGGTACTGTCCAGCAAGGCTTAAGACCCAAAAATAAAATATTTTTGGATCTCAAGAAGCCCTGAAGGTAATTTTCCTGTATACTAGGAAGAATAAGGAAAATTTAGGCACCTTAATTATTGTTTTTGGATTTTTCAATTAATTATTATAATTTTTATGAGTTTTTGAGGGTTTTTCAATTTTTAGGGTTTTTAAGCAATGAAAAATAGCCAAAATTGGCTAGAAAATCAAGCAACAAGCAAGAAACAATAGCTAATTTTTTAGAATTTTTCAAAGAGTTTTTATATTTTTTTGGTATTTTCAAACCTAGACAGTAGCTAAAAAGTAGGTTTTTGAATTTTTAAAAATACTAAACGAAATCAGAAATGTCCTCAAAAATCCCTAAAATTCCTACACCATGGCAGGAGCCATGTGTCAAAATCTCATGGGATTTGGAGGTAATTTGATATTTTATTCAAAAATGCAAAGTGGGCACAGTGCACAAGGACGTAAGTGCAAATACCCGAGAATCTGGGGGCCAAGGTGCAAAATTCCCAGCAAGTCACGCGCGTGGCGCGTGGCTGGGGCACACAGGGACCTCTTGGTAATAAAAACCAAGTCTTAGGGCCTTTTGATAACTCGTATCAAAAACCCAGGGACTCGGTTGCAAAAATCCCACTAAAATCCGCACATGTCCAATAAAAACGCTCACAGGGGCATCAATGCAATTACCAAAAAGTATTTCTTCATTTCATAACAACCCAGATCTACAGGATAAAAGATGTAAAAAGCCCAACTAAACACGTGACGAAGCACGTGGTCACATACACACAGGGGCATTAATGCGAATAACAACAAACACAAGGTCCATCATGCAATTTACCCTACGTAAATAAAGTTCTAAAAATATTTACAGGACTAGGACGAAAAAGACAAACTAAGAGGGGGGCTTAAGTAATTTACCCCTTTATTTGTCGACGGCCAGATGCGCGCCACGTGGTGGATCCAACGGCTCGGGACGGCGGGCGCTCTTCTTCGGTGTCTCTTGGGCTCGATCGACGGTGGAGGCGAGGACACGTGGAAGATCTCACGGTGCTGGGCTCCGGTGCCTCTCTCCTCTGCTGCAACGGTCCGGATGAGCTCCTCAGATAGATCGACGACTGCTGCTCCTCGAGGAATGGATGGCTGAGATCAAAACTGGAGCGGAGGCGTCATCGGATGGTTCTGGAGGATGATGGAAGAACTCGATGCCGGCGAACTTCCCCGGCCTCCTGCGTGAGCTGCACTCCTCCTCAGCTGCTCCTGATGATCGGAACGGGTCCGCGGTGAAGCTCCGCAGCTGATGGTATTGTCCGATAGCCCAGCCGAGCCCTGGAGGGGCTCCGGCGAGGCTGGCGGCGCGAAGCTTCTGGCTGGAATGTAAGGGGGGCTCAGACGCCTCCCTTTGGACCTGCAAAGCAAACAGAAAGCTTCGCGGGTCGAGGGCAAAGTGCCTCGACCCAAGAAAGCGAAGTGAAGGTGGCTGGTGGGTCGGGGCGAAGGAGCTCCGGCGAGCGACGGGTGATGGAGCTCGACTCCCAGCTCCGGGGCGAGCTGGGTTGAGTGAAAGTGCGAAGAATGTGCGTGAGAAAGTGGCGAAGGTGATAGGGTGCTCCGATGATCGAGATATTAAGCGAGATGGCCGGAATCAGGGAAGCACGTCAGACGGTCGATTTGGGCGAAATCCAAAATTAGGCGAAATGGAAGGGCGAAAAGATTACCTGGGCGAAGCGGAAGACTGTGCTGGAGTGTGGCTAACTCCCGGTCGTAGCCTCGAAGGGCGTCAAGGCCTGAGGCTCGAGCTCCTGCAAGCGGCGGAGCAACGGCGGCGCGAAGCTGCCGGATCAATGACCGGCCACCTCCTCCTCACTGCAACAAGGGCCAACGCGAGCTGTCACCTCGGTGGTTACGATGGAGGTCACGGGAGTGAAGGCAGGGAGCCAAAGATGAGGCGCGGAGGCGGCGGAGGGAATTCTATATATAAGTGCAGGCCCGATTAGGGTTAGGCGACGACGGCTAAGGAAGGCATGGATTTCGCGGCGAAAGATCTGGCGAGGGAGACGGATGATCGGCGAAGAATCCGGGCACGGGGTTTGCGTGGGCGACAGCCTGGAGATGCGTGGAAAAATCGGCGAAGGCGGGGCGGTGTGCATCTTCCAGAAAAGGAAGGAGTCCGCGGGGGAGTTGACCGGGGTCAACAATCCCCCGTGGACCAATCAGGAGCTGCCACGTAATCGATTTTTTTGTTTATTTAATTTAAGGTAGAAAAAGGCCGAATTAAGAAAAACTTAAAACATGAAATATTTTTCTTTTATTTTTTTCTATTTTTTGGTGATTTTTAATTAATTTTTGGAAATAAAAATAGGGTAGCTATATTTATAGGTATATGTACACTATATAGATTTTAATTTTTGAATTTTTTATTTGTTATTTTTGTGTATTTTTATGCCCATTTTATATTTTATTTGAAGAACAACATGGTATTTTTATTTTATTTTAATTATTTATATTCATAGGTTAAATAAATAGTTATATACATTTATATACATGGTATATACACTGTATTTTTGTATTTTTAATTTTGTAATTTTTATTTGATTTTTGTTGTGTTTCTTTTTATTTGCTTTATTTACAAAATATACCTTAGAATATTCACAAAAAGTTTAGAAAATAAATACATTTATTTTTAGGGTTAAATAAATAAGGAATGATGATCTATACACATGGTGAAAGGGCATTTTTGAATTTTTTTGATTTTTTTTAAATTTTTATTTTGTTTTTAATAGTCTCTAAATATACACAGAATATGTACAAGCATATTTTTGGGTGAGGAAAATATAATTTTATTTATTTACAGAAGTATATACACATGAGCTCCTATCTCCCTCTACTTTGTCTTTTATGCGGTCAGGCCCATGCTGAGCCCTCCCTTGGGTCAAGTTGCTCAATATTTATTCTAAATATTTCCCTCTTTTTCTTTTTACTCTTTATTCTTTTATTTTTGCACAAAAACATGCTAATTACAGGTTTTTACACAATGCATGCTTTTGGTAATTATTTGTATTTACACATATCTACATGTATTTGCAAAGGTTTTTGTAGCTAAAATATAAGAATAAAGAGTGATGAATGGGTATTCATCAGGGACTGGTAGGTAGGCTGCGGCTGCTGGTACGGCTCCGCCTGTACAAGGTGAACCTGTCTAGGCTGCTGTGAGGAGCTGGAGCGCTGGGACGAGCTGCTGCTGCCGCCGGTATCGCCTCGCGACAGAAGACGGGGCTGTGAAGCCGTCTGTGCCTCCTGGAGACACATGAGCTGGGTCTTCATGTCACTCAGAACCTGTGCCATCTGTTCCATCTGAGTGATGCTCTGGCACTGCTTCTTCTCAATCAGCTCCATGCGGTCCAACTTCTCGCTGATAATGCCCATGTCCGCAGCGGATGACTCTGCCTGTGCTGCTGCGACTGCGGACGAACTGGATGGACCTGCATCTACCCGTGCTATCCGCTGGTACTGCACGGGTCCTGGCTGCTGTGGCTGGGGTCTCTGAGTATACAACCTGGTCTGGGACATCACCATGTAGTTTTCAACCATCTCCTCGTAGATGGCCCAGACCTGGTCGTGGTCCTTGGCAAAGTAGGACCCGCCGCAAGAAGCGTTCACCAGACCCTGAAGCTCTGGCGTCAACCCGCTGAAAAAGCTCTGAACTAGGTTCGGCTTGGAGATGTCGTGGTGCAGGCATCTGTCTAGGAGCTCTCGAAACCTCTCCCATGCCTCGTGAAACTGCTCGTTGGGGAACATGGCGAAGTTGCTGATCAGGGCCCTCGCTGCATTCGTCCGCCCGAGTGGATAGTACTTGTTCAAGTACTCGGTGCGGAGCTGCTCCCAGGTGTAGACAAACTTCCCTAGATGCTTCAGCCAGGTGGCTGCTCTATCTGCCAGTGAAAAAGGGAAGGCTATCATCCGAATCGTGTCCTGATCCACGTGGCGAACATGGACAGTGCTGCAGATCATCAGGAACTCCTGGAGGTGGAGGTGGGGCTCCTCAGTGGCAAGTCCGTGGAAACGGGGCAGCAACTGCAAGGTGTTCGGGGGGAACTTGAAGTCCCCCACGATCGCTGGCACTACTACCCAGTGATGCATCAGAGTCGATCTGGGGTTGTGCAACTCCCGCATCGGTCGTGGTGGTCCTCCTGCCGCGGCGGCTGCCTTTGCGGCGGCGGCGGTTGCTGCTGCTGCTGCGGCTGCTGCGGCTGTGGCCTCTGCATCAGGTATCTCCTCAGGCTCGCTCTGCTGGTCTCGCTCTGCTCTGAGCCTCTCCAACTCTCGCCTCATCTCTATCATGAATGCCCCCTGATCACGTAACTGCTGCTGAACTGTCTCGAGTGATGCGATCAGGGTGGAGTTGATCGCCCCCTGGTCCAGTACAAAATGCTGGTCTCCTCGTGGACCTCCGGGGTGATCGTCTGAACTGCCGGCCATGGCGACGTCTGCAAAATCAAATGAGCCCAACTCAGGTGCGGTCAAATCTGCTAATCTCTCCTCGGGCTCATGTCTCTCAGTACCAAAAGAAAGGGGGTCAAGGGGGAACAGGGCGGAGTCGTACTTGGGCTCGGAGAGCTGGTCTCGGCTCTCGCGGGCCAACATAGATGATCGGGTAGACGTGCCCGAAAGCGGTGCAGCCAGAGGCTGCCTAAGAGACCGTCTACCCATCATCTTGATCTGGCGAGTAAGGCGGATGAGATCTGGAGTCAACTATGATCACAAACAAACCCCCGGTTCACCAACGCAACGCGAGCTGAAGACCGTGAAAGTTCGGTCAAATTATCTTGTCTATTTTATTTTGGTGAACACACAAAATATCAGAGCGCTTACGTGACCTGTTAGGATATCCGATGCTATCCCAACCGACTGGCCCGCACAGAAGAGTCGGTAATCAGTCGGGACTAGCACCGGGAGGCTCTACCTAGGGTGCGGGTCACTCTCTCGCGCATCCAAACCATACAATGAGGGGGTTGCTCTCCCCAAGACAAAATTTTTAGGGTGAGCGGTTTTTAAGGTCAATAGTCTTAGCCAGTCCCAATTTTATGGTTTTTCTTTTTAATATTTTTCAAATAAAAACAAGCGGCCTAACGAATTTTTCGGTTCTCCTGGTTATTTAATCCAAAACAGGGGGGAGAAGTCGAAAAAGCCGATGCGCGAGAAATCAATGATGCATGCTGAGATAGAAATGCGTACCTTGTCTCCAGCACTCTACATGCAAGTGATCCGCGCAGAATTTAAAGACAGAAAGGAAACTACCTATATGATGCAACGGGAAAGCCGAGTCCTAAACAAGCAATTTCTAGCGAAGAACCGTCTAACTCAGTCACTCGCCCTCGATCCAAAGAGTCCGGTCTAGACCCACCCCTCCTCTTCTCGACAGGTCGAGTTCAGGAGTAGCGCTTGACGGGGCAGGCTCGCGGCGCGTAGGCTCTCAGGAAAGCGACTAAGTTATTTTTATTATTGATTTATTAGTAGGTCCAATTAACGTTCTATAGGAACAGATAATCAATTAGGTGTGTGGATCCTACTAACTACGGCACAATCACCAGAAATTCCTAAGTCTATGGGCTCGAGCAAAAACCACGTAAACACCGGAAAAGGCAGAAAGAAAATAAAATAAAACTGCGAAAAACCGCGAAAAACCGCGCAAGTCCTAAGGGTCCCCCGAGCACACCGGTGCTCGGCGAAACAGACCCGCTACGGCAAGTCCACAAAAGTTCAAGTCTGAGTCCCTGTATTATTACAACAATAATCAAATATTCTAAACTATCCTCACCCACTCAACTCTCTCTCTCGCTCTCTCCTGCGGCTCCGTGCAGAAGGGAGCCGCCTCCGAGTCTCGCGGTTGCGTCGGCTTCTCGAAATCTGCCGCCTCGATCCTCGGGCCCTCGCAAGAAACAGAGACAAGTGGTCAGTCCAATATTATTGTCAGAAAATATGATAACAATATATATACAAAAATCTATACAAAAAGCCGCGAAAATCAAAAAGCCGCGGAAAAGCTCAAAAAGCGACTACTAAGCCGTGCTCCCCGACAACGGCGCCATTCTGATGGCACGAAAACCCGAGCGACTAAGGTATAAGGTACAGAAATTAGGTCGTTGCGACCTTGGTCACTCAGATGTGTCAATCAAGAAAAAATGAACCACTACTGAAAATAAAATCAATCAAGCACGAAGCAAGCGGTCCTGCTATGAGATTAACCTGGTATAGCACCCAGGGTCGAACTCAAGGAGCACGGGTTGGCCGAGAGGCCTACGAAGTAGTCAAAGCAAATACAAGAAAAGAGGGAAATATTTTTAGTGGTTTTTAATTATTTTTATATTTTTTCTTTGGATTTTTAATATGTAAAGAAAATAAGAAAGACAAAAACAATCACACTTCAACAAATTATTTAATGCATCAAAAATCAAGCAAAAATTCAAACAAAAATATTTTTGTGTGTTTTATAATTTTTTATGTTTTTGGTGAATTTTTGGGAATTTTTCTGATATTTATTTTAATTTCTAAAAATCAAACAGAAGCAAAAAGCAATGACACTGTCCAGCCAAGCCTAAAGTCCCTAGATAAAATACCTAAGGACCTCAAAAAGGCCTGGAGGTAATTTTCCTATAAAGTAGATGAAATAAGGAAAATTTAGGTACCAGATTTATTGTTTTTGGATTTTTAGGTTATTTAATAGAATTTTTAGGGGTTTTTAGGTGTTTTTAAGTTTTTATGGTTTTTAAGCAGTGAAAAATAGCCAAAATTGGCTAGAAAATCAAGGAACACAAAATAAACAGTACCTAATTTTTATAGAATTTTTAGGGGGGTTTTTATATTTTTTGGGGTTTTTAACTCTAGACAGTAACAAAAATGTAGGTTTTTGAATTTTTAAAAATAGCAAATAAACTCAGAAATGTCCTCAAAAATCCTACACCATGGCAGGAGCCATGTGTCAAATTTGCATCGAATTTGGAGGTGATTTGATATTTTATTCAAAAATGGCAAGAGGGCACTGTGCACAGGGACCAAAGTGCAAATACCCAAAGTTCTGGAGGTCCAGGTGCAATTAACCCAAGAAATCACGCGCCAAACGCGTGCCTGGAGTACTCAGGGACCTATATGTAATAAAACTAAGTTCCAAGGACCTACTGGTAACACGTACCAGAAGTCCGAGGGCCTCAGCTGCAAATAACCCAAGAAAACACGCACATGCGGAATTAAACCATTCATAGGGGTATAAATGCAAATATTAAAAAGGTTTCATTCATTTCATAACAGCCAGAACAACAAGGGCATAGACTGCAAATAACCCAAGAAAACACGTGACGAAGCACGTGGCTCACAATAGGCAGGGGTGTAAATGCAAATAAACTAAAGCTCAGGGTCCATTGTGCAATTTAACCTAAAACTAGACAACGTCTCTAAATATTTACAGGACTAATGCGAAATAAGATAAAGATACGGGCCTAAGGGTAAATTACCCTTTATTAACCGGAGCTGATGGATGGCCGCCACGTGGCGATCGGACGGTCGAGGTGGAGGCGACTCTCAATGCTGCTGCTGCTCTGGTCGATCCAATGGTCTAGGCCAGGACACGTGTGGATCTAACGGCCTGGATCTATTGCCTCAGGATCTGACGTCCACGTGCTCTCCAGGAACCAACGGTTCAGATCGGACCTGGAGCGAGGAGGCGCGATCAACGGCTCTCGAGGATGCTGGAAGAACTGATGGCCGGCGAACTTCGCCGGCCTCGTGAAGACGCTTCAGGCCTCCTCTGCTGCGCCTGAATATCGGAGGAGCTCCGGCGTGAAGGTGCGCAGCTGCTGATGGTCTCTGATGTCCCAGCCGAGCTCGGGGGAGCTCCGACGAGGGTGGCGGAGGTGAAGCTCCTGGGCTGGATGTCGAGAGGCCTCAGATGGCCTCCGCTGAACTTGCAAAACCCCTCAGGAGATTCGCGGGTCGAGGGCAAAGTGCCTTGACCCAGTTAGGCAACGTGGAGGTGATCGGTGCATCGGGGCGACGGGCTCCGACGAAGGTGAAAGACGGTGGAGCCCGGTACCCAGCTCCTGTGCGAGCTGGGTTGTGCGAGTGGGCGCAGAAGGTGCGGCGAGGGAAGGCGGAGGTGATGGTCGGGTCCGATGGTCGGGTAGCGGTCGGAACCGGAGTGAATCGAGGGAATACGACGGCGATATGAATTGGGGGAAAATGGAAATTAGATGGAATGGTCAAGCGAAAAGGCTACCTGGGTGAAGGAGTAGACTGTGCTGGAGCTGGGGGTGCTCCCGGTCGTCGCCTCAAGGGGTGTCTCTGCCCGAGGCTCGAGCTCGCTTCAGATGGCGGAGCTACGGCGAGGGTCTCGCCGGATCAGTGGATTCGCCGACCTTCCTCGCTGCAACAGGGTGGGGTGGCGAGCTGTCACCTCGCTCTCTCTCTGGAGCTCACTGGAAAGCTGCGCGAATGGCCAAAGATACCTAAAATGGGTGGCAGAGCTCGGAATATATACCATGGAGGGTCCGGAAAGAGGCGCGCGGGTAGGGCAATCTGGAGCGCGGATCCCGAGGCTAAGGCTCCGGCGAGGGTGACGGATATGTCGTGCATGGATCTGACCCGGGGTTTAGGTGAGACTCAATCGGGTTTAGGTGCTAAAAATCAGGGAAATCGGGTCGGGCGCCCAAACCCGAGAGAAGGGGGGTAGTTGACCGGGCGGTCAACAATCCCAGGACCAGTAGGAAGCGGCCACGTGGCCGGATTTTGAAATTAAAAATAAGGGTAGAAAATGGCCGAATTTTCAAAAACTCCCAACATGAAATATTTTTCTTTTATTTTTTTTCTATTTTTTGGTGATTTTTAATTAATTTTTCAAAATAAAACTAAGGTATTTACAATATATAGCTATACATAGGTATATGTACAATGTATTTTTGTATTTTTGATTTTTCTATTTTTATTTTGTTTTGATTTTAATTATTTTTATTTTATTTATTTACAATATATAATATAAACTATTTACAAAAATTATAAAAATTACTTTTGTATATTTACAAAAATAAATATATATATATATAGGTGTGGTTTATGTACATGATGAAAGGGGTATTTTTGATCTTTTTGATTTTTAACTTTTTATTTTGTTTTTATCTTTTGTAAATATATACAAGTATTTACAACTGTATTTTTGGGTGAGGAAAATATAGTTTTATGTATTTACACAAATATTTACACATGAGCTCCTATCTCCCTCTACTTTGGCTTTTATGCGGTCAGGCCCATGCTGAGCCCTCCCTTGGGTTAGGATGCTCAATATTTATTCCAAATATTTACCTCTTTTTTCTTTTTAATCTTTATTCTTATATTTTAGCACAAAAAACCTTTGCTAATTATATGTATTTTAAACAATGTTTTTGGTAATTATTTATATTTACATATATCTACATACATTTGCAAAGGTTTTTGTAGCTAAATATAAGAATAAAGAGTGATGAATGGGTATTCATCACTACTCTGGGCATGCTGTGCGAGACGTCCGAGGATACCAGATAGAGCAGATGCGAGACCCGGACGATGTTGTTGCTGAGTTGAGAGCGCACTCCGTTGGTGATCAGAGAGAGCAGTGAAGATTAGAAGATAGATCCTATTCCAGAAGGATGGAGGAGCATATAGCACAGGGAGCTGAGTCATCTTCTACACTAGGTCCATTCGTCTTGGATTTGAATTACATTCAACGACTGCCGACATTTTCAGGAGAGGCGCACGAGGAGCCGTATCTTCACCTGTCCACATTCGAGGAGTTTTGTAGAGCACAGAGATATCAGATATTACCGCAGAGGAGCTGATGATGAGGACCTTCCCATTCACACTTCACGACAGAGCCATGAGATGGCATCGCCGATTGGGGAGGACATTCGAGACGTGGGGAGATCTACGCTGAGAGTTTCTACAGAGTACTTCCCTCCACGTAGAGCAGATTTCATGCGGTCCTTTGATCACCGACTTCTCAGTAGACCCCCAGGAGCCATTACACGAGGCATGGCCGAGGTTTCTTGACCTCTTGAGGAGATTTCCAGACCATGGACTTCCACTGACAGACTTGATTGAGATCTCCATGTGGGGAATGACCGCGGGAGCAGATAGCACTGGTGATTACCACATATGGCGGTTCACACTGCAGTTCCGACCTTTACTTACTGGACACCATCTCGAGTTTTACTTTCACAGAGATCTTCTTCACAAGATGCCGTAGTCGGGACAACACGTGTGGACGATGCTGTACCAGTGCGGTGTGTCACTTTACATGATGATACAGTTTCTACACACCAGCCCGAGGATTTGGATGATGCAGCACCACTGACTGAGGATATGACTGCCATAGCAGAGGTTCGGACCCAGAGTCTACTTGAGTTCCCGTTGGTTTTCTAGCTGGAGTTCGAGTCAGCCTCAGAGTTCCTAGTCGACGAGTCGTGGATATCAGATCTTCTGATACTCCAGGAGCCAGAGGAGCCCCAGCTTTTGTAGCCATTGACTCAGCTACTTCAGTCTCCAGTCCCGGAGGAGTCAGGTTTCCTTCCTGCAGAGACACTTCTTGGATGCTGACAGTTACCAGGACTCAGCCCAGCAGCTACAGCTCGATGAGGGACACCACTTTGAGGGTTCAGATACAGAGAGTCCCGTTATTCCGAGCCTTTTGTCCTCCTCTCTGACGAGACAGACACCTTGGCTGAGGACCAGTTTAGCAGCCAGCATAGCCGCAGAGCGAGGATCAGCCGCAGACACTTTGCCAGCGTCCGCAGGTCTTGACAAGTACCTTCCTCCTGCTTCCAGATTGCCGAGAGCGACATTTAGATGATGATGCAGCCTGGAGCACAGAGTGGATACTTGACAGCAGCGCAGATGCCCTTCTAGATCCTGATCCTCTCTGTACTCACTTCTGATCTTGCATCTCTCCCTGAGGGTTATCTGCGGAGGATGCCGCACTCGATGAGTACTCGGTTTCACCTGCTGAGTGTGTTTCCGATCTGGCGGAGCACGAAATCGAGTCTTTAGATCACATTGATTCTGAGTCTTCTCACCTCGACGACCCTCGCGAGGATGAGCCCATCCTGGGAGATATTCGATGATATGCCTGATCTGATTCTATTTCATGCATTGGATATCAGTCTGCTTAGAGAGTCTCCTGATTTTGATTGTCCACACCTGTTTGAGACACTGATTTACGTGGAGGATTCTATTACTGATCCATCCATCTCCACGTTGATTTCTTCGGCTCTATACTCTCACTCCAGTCTGACCCAGAGCCGCTGATTTCTTTTGTGCTACCGGATCCCGATCACTTATTTCCATATTACTGGCCGGTAGCAGACACCCGCTTGATTGCATACCTGGGTGTCTTACTTTACACTTCTGTTTTTGTCGTTGCTCTCATACCGAGACTGCGAGGACAGTACGACATTCGACTTACCGATGTCGTCCCGAACCTTGATACGACTTTATCCTAGCCTTTGCGCCCAGCTAGGGGCGTAAAATCTAGCGCTTGTTGAGAGGCACGTCAACATTGTACTCTTTTGTATATACGTGTTTTGTCTTAGTTTGATCTTTCTGTCTTCCGTTCTTGTTTTCACCACCAGGTCTCGCCTAGGATTATCTTTGCTATACTTAGGATATTCCTCATCCTAATATAGGGGGTTGAAAACACCGGGTTGTTCTTTGTTCTGTTTCGTCACTTCTGTTGTTGCCTATACTCAAGGTTCTTCGCCTTAAGTATAGGGGAGTGATGATCCTCCTTCTGTATATATTCGTAATTTTCTTCATATCTTGCTTCCCTTGTTTTGCTGCCTATACTTAGGGATATTTCACCCTAAGTATGGGGGGGGGGGGCAACCTCTGTACATCCTTCACTCGGATTTCCCTTCATGTACAACTTGCTATACTTAGGATTTATTTGATCCTAAGTATAGGGGGAAACCACCAAGTTCTCATCGTTCTATTCATTCATCTCTGTATCTTAGCCATTCCTTTTCATGTCCCTATACTTAGCACGAGTTATGTCTTCTTCATCGCTCTTGATCACTCTGAGGACATCGTTCGAGCTAAGTATAGGGGTGTGTGTATATATTTCATATATACTTTAGCCATAACTCGTACTTTGTGTGAGTGTGTTAATAAATAATATGGCTAAAAACCTTAAAAATCACAAAAATTAAAAATTTTTCCTGAAAATAATCATTCTTTTATTGCACATACATATCTAGTGTACAAAATTATTTTTGTAAAAATGTTTTCAAAAATCTTTTGTGGTAAAGCTTGTGTGAATATTTTCTTATCAAAATTATGTATATAGTACAAAATTTTTCCAAAATGTTTTGAAAATCAAAAGTTTGCAAAAATCTTGTGTAAATGTGTGTAAATACTTTTGCAAAACTTGCACTTCATGCATCCATCCATTCATGATTTCAAAACATTTTTCAAAAATTTTGCACGATTGTAAATATTTGTAAATAACACTTGTATATATGTATATTTTTTCTAGATGATAGTTGACATTTAAACTAGCCTGGAATTAAATTAGAAAATGGAGCTTGATTAAGATCTTAATCCACCTAATTATAAGAGGAAACTTATAGGGCTTAGGGTTAAGGCTTTTCGGACTTAATTCTTTGAGTCCACTAGGTATGAGCATATGTCATCTTGATGAGCCTAAGTAGAGCATTTAACAACACACGCATGACTCTTAGAGACAAATGGCTTGACTTGCACCGGCACTTTACACTTAGCTCTCCACGGATGAGGTGGTGAGGAGGCAGTTTCCTTTTGGCTTGGGGTAGCATATGAGGGTAGTACTTCTAGGCGGAACCTCTCTTCTTCTTCTAGTGAAGGAAGTGCGTCTCAACTTGGTCTAGTGGTGATGAAGGCTAAAGACAGAAGCCGTGGGTTGCAATAAAGCTTCAAAAGAGGGATAGTCTACTGGCTCAAGAGGAACATTTCTTGTATATATGCTGCACCATGTAGATATGTTGTAAAGATGCACTTGAAAAAAAAATGCAAAAAGAACTCCAAAAAAAGTGGTGGGTCGGATTGAAAATTTAATAAACCCACAAGAGTGTATATAGTCAAATAAAGCAAAAGCTTATGGTATCCATGTTACATCTCATGAAGCTTGCGGCGGGAGACTTAGCTACACTGATTGAGCTCCCAAAAGTCTATACCTCTTATTCCCCCTCTTCTTGAGCCGGTTGCACTTGAACTTAGAAGGGAATACCCCGCTTCTCGAGGAAAGAGTTGCTAGACCGAGGCATTAGAGTTACCAGGTTGGGGGAAGTTGTTTCTTTGTTACTTCTGAGGTGGGGAGCTACATATCACTTACACTGCATGGAAAGATTCATGGTCATTAGAGTTTGTGTATGTAGACTTGTTCTGATCTGGTTTATTGAGGAGTCTTGTCCATAGATTGGTGGAACTTAGAGGCTGTTGAGTTTTAAGCTTAAGTCCAAATAAGGTTCCGACACATTAATAATCCAAAGATTGATCGAGCTCCATAATTCAATTTAATGAAGGAAAGTTTAATATTCAACCTTGATCCATGTACATTCTCCTCTTTTTCTTTTTCTTTCTTTCTTTTTCACTTCTTTTTCAAATAAGTGTTTGCTAAGGGACTAGCAAAAGTTAAGTATAGGGGGGTGATGAATACCCATTCATCACTCTTTATTCTTGTATTTTAGCTACAAAAACCTTTGCAAATGCATGTATATTCATGTAAATACAAATAATTATCAAAAGCATGCATTGTATAAAGTTTAATAATTAGCATGTTTTTGTGCAAAAATAAAAGAATAAAGAGACAAAAGAAAAAGAGGGAAATATTTAGAATAAATATTGAGTAACCTAACCCAAGGGAGGGCTCAGCAAGGGCCTGACCGCATAAAAAACCAAAGTAGAGGGAGATAGGGGCTCATGTGTGTAAATATCCCTATAAATAGAATAAAAATATTTTCCTCCAAAATAGAATAAAATGGCTTGTATATATTGTGTATATATTTATAATTATAAAAATCAAAACAAAAGTAAAAAAAATTAATTAAAAAGAAAATAAAAAGAGTCACTTGTGTATATCTCCACCATGTACATACAACCACTCCTATATTTATTTCACCCTATAAATAAATAAATTAAAATTCCAAAACTTTTGTGAAAATTCTATCTTTTATTGTGTAAATAAATAAAATAAAAACCCTTAAAACAAAAAAATAAAAAGAACAAAATTAAAAGCCTCAAAATACATTGTAAATATACCATGTACATAGATGTATATACCTATTTATTTCACTATTGTATATAAATAATAAAAATAAAATAAAAATACCTTTTTATTCCTAATTTTATGCTATAAATAAATAAAATATAAAGAAGAATAAAAATGTACAAAAATAACAAATTAAAAATCAAAAATTAAAAAGCACTATATTGTACATATACCTATCTATAGCCTTATTATGTAAATACCCTATTTATATTTTGAAAAATTAATTAAAAATCACTAAAAAATAGAAAAAATTAAAACAAAAATATTTCATGTTTTGACTTTTTAATAAATCGGCAATTTACTATTTTTTATTAATTTTTTAAATCTTTTCCAAATGGCCGTTCCCCATTGGTCCACGGGGGTTGTTGACCGTCCGGTCAACTTCCCCCCAGGACCACCTCTCACGGGTATTAGGCAGGCAACCCGACTTCTCTTCATTTTAGCGCCTAAACCCGACCCTCATTCCGCCAAACCCAAGGTCCTAATGACACTCCTATGATCCAGGAACCTCGCCCGATCTCCGGCCTAGGGATCCGTGCTCCATCGAGCCGGACCCAACCCTTTCTTCCCGGACCTACACCCATATAAATTCCCAGCTTCGCCACCCTATTGCGCATCTTTGGATCATTTGCTTTCCACCCAGTGACCTCCATCGTCTTGGCGAAGGTGACAGCTCGCCCCAGAGGGTGTTGCAGCGAGGAGGGAGCAAGGAGGTGATGAAGCTACGTTTCATCATATTTATTCTATCATTTTGGCCTTAAAAACCCTAGTAAATGCGTGTAAATATTGTTAATTCATGCATTTTAGCATTCATGCATATGTGTGTAAATACTGTATAAAATGCGTTTTTTAAAGCCAAAATTATAGAATAAAGAAAAGAAAAGAAAAAGAATAAAATATTGTAAATATTTTATGACCCGAAACCCCGAGACCTAGGCATCTCGATGAATAGGTCGACAAGGAATAAAGTAGGGGGAGATAAGGTCAAAAACACAGTCCAAATACCTATACATTATATTCATTTCTTATTCATTTTGGGACCTATTTTTGGTTCCACTTTTTATACCTCAAATAAAGAAACGTTGTACATAAAAGTTGTAGATAATTTAATAAAGAAAAATACAAAATTGATTTTACAGAAAAATAATACACAGATAAAAAGTTATGGTCTGAATAAAAATCCAAAATGCCAACTTCCCAGACCCGTATCTCACAAACGAAAACTCCAATTGCAGCTTACTCACCTTTAATTGTATATAGAAGAAAATAAGCTATTTAATGGCGGTGGTTTCGCATTTGGCGGAGCTACGGTTTGAAAGTTGAGTTTTGGACCCTCATTGTATACTTGTACATATTAAAATATTCAATTTATTCTTTATTAATTATTTATTCATTTTTATATTTTTATAATGTTGTAAATATTACTTATAATAATTATGTATATTAAAATTAGAATAAAAACCTAAATAAAATACAAAATAAAAATACTTGTAAACACAATACATAGATACAATACCTATATACATACTTATATAACATACTCTTGTATTTTATTAGTATACAAAATAAATCAGAAACATAAACTAAAAATATATTTATGTATATAAAAGTATTTTATAATTTTATAAAATACTAAATAAAAATAATAACAATTAAATACATACAATAAAAACAAAAGAATACAATACATAGAATAATATACCTATATAAGGGTATAAAAGCAACTTGTAAAAATATATTTCATAAAAATAATTAAAAATCGGAATAAAATACTATATAAAATAATAAGCATTTTTTATTTTATAACCTAAAATAAATAAAGTCATTTATTATTTTTAAATCATTTTTTTAATCTTTTTCCAGGAGTTTTTCCTGGTTGGTCCACGTGGACCAACCAGGGGGCCAGAAGAGTTGACCTAGGGTCAACTCCCTGGCCCTACTCCTGTAGCTGCGACAGAGCGCCCATGCCCCTCTTTCGCCCATTTTTCGAGGGCGCGTCTTTCACCCTTTGAAGACGCTTCCTTCATCCTGTACATCCAGGATTCGCGCCGACCTCTTAGATCCTACCAGATCTCTTCTGTCCGCCCGTGATCGCGCCTCGAAGAGAGCTCCTCGACCATATTTTTAAAACACCACCCAGTCCTCCATTGGGCTTTTGAACCCATTTTGGCCCCTTTTCTTGCTCTCTTTGTCAAGCTCTGGACTGGACGTGGTGACAGCACGTCCTCCAGCTCATCGGAGGCAAGGTTAGCGGTGGATTTGGTGCTTCCATCACCTCCGGCCACCCGTGGCCGTTGAGGTCCAACCTTGGGCTCTTCTCAGCCCTCGAGGTCATTTCCTTCTTGTTTTTCTTGCTTGTTGAGAAGATGTAGCCTATAGCTCTTATTTCGTGCACTTTTCTTTACATTTAGTTGCACCATTAGTATAGATTACTCATCAAACACTTCGCCGGAGCTCTCGAGCTCCGGCCACCATTTTCGCCATTCACGCCACCATCACCCCCTACACCCGCCGTCCATTTTTGTTGGTCCTTGGAACCATCTCTCGCTGTTGCTATTGTTCTTGCAGGTCCAGGGCCAAGAGACCCCTCACGGGGTCGAGTTTTGCTAGCGCCGAGCTCCTGGTAGCAGCTCCAGCCCACGCACGCCGCGGCGGCGCTACGGCTGTCCCCCAGCCATTTTGTAGCCGCCGATCTCTCGAAGAACCTCCCAGAAGCATTTTGTGTGCTGTTTTAAGCAGGAAGGACCGCCGGAGCTGCGTTCTGGCTGCCATTAAACCCCGCCGGGCGGGTGTTATTCGATAGTTCTTCCACAACGCCTTGCTCCCGTCCGATGAAGAACGCTCGTCCAGACTGATCGCGGGCCGTCCGATCAAGCATTGCGTCATCTGTTGGATCCGGCCCGCGATCTAATCCTAGCCGCCCGTTGCGAAGGGGCATCGCGCGCCTCAGACGCGACACGTGGACAAGTAAAGAGATATCCATCGTCCGTGGCCGCCTACTGCTTGAGTATTTTGCTACATAACCCAAGCCTTTGTTGTAATTGCATAATAGACATTTATCTTTCAGCTGTAGTGGAACTTTTTGCGGAAAACTTTGGTAGACACCCCCGTTATTTATAGATAACGCAAGGGGGTCCCTGCCAGATCACATGCATAGGGCGCGTGATCTTGGCACTTTTGCGCGAGACCCCTTGCTCATTTGGGTATATTTATTTGGTCCTGAAAGTGTTTACGTCTGTTGTATATTTTGAGTATATTTACATGCAGGCCCCCAGACTTCTATTATATTACTAAAATGCCCCTGCTTGTATGTCATTTTCTTATGTTTCTAGCATTTTATTTATGCATCTAGAAAATTTGAAAAAAATCTCCAAAAATAGAATTAAGTTCCTGTTGCATAGTAGTTTATCACCATATTTTTATTTTCCATATATATTGCATTTTTATATTTATTAAAAATCAAAAATAGTCATTTTGTGCACGGTCTAGCGTACAAAATCCATAAAAAATATAAAAACTCTCCAGAAAAATCCAAAAAAAAATATATTTTGTTTCTCTTAGTGTGTTCTAACTTGAGTCCAAAATTCATAAAAAATGTAAAAGAAAACTCATAAAAATCACAAAACTCCAAAAACCTTCATAAAAATCCTAAAAATTCCTCAAAAATCCTAAAAATACAAACTTTGTCTCTGAATTTTGTTTGTTTTATTATCTTTCATCGAAAATTAATTTGGAGAATTTTTGCTACTGTTTTTTATTTTATTTCTCCATTTTCGTTTCAGCCTTGCATCTTATTTACTGTTTTCTCTATTTTGACAATTAAAAATACCAAAAACATTCTAAAAATTACCCAAAAATCACAAAAATAGTAAAAAATATAAAAAGACCAAAAAGATTTTATTTGCTAATTTTTGAACATTTTTATCTATTTTTATAAATATCTCTTTCTCCCTTTTATTACATTGTTTTTACATTCCAATATTGAAAAAAGAAAATAGAAAACTATAAAGAATAAAATATAAAAATTAGAAAATTAAAAATCAAAATAAAAAATATAAAATTGAAAATTAAATAAAAAAAATATAAAATTAAAAACCCACAAAAAAATAGCATGATAGACATTTGATCACTTTCACACACATTTTGGTGCCTTGGTACCCCGTTCTACCTGTCTGCTCCCTGTGTTCGACCTCTACACATACTTGCACTATACACATCTTGTTGTAGAGTTATAATAAATTTTAACTCCGCACATTTACTTTCATTGCTTGATATATTTGTCGTGGGTTAATTGTTGTTTGAATAGGGATTTCGTTGGAGGTCAACTCAGCGACTGTTGATTGGCCTTGTGAGTCAACACGACCTCTGCGATTTTCTCTGTTCAACAGGAGGCCATCGATCCGGCGAGCTTGCGCCGCCGTGCGCCGTCTGGAGGTAGCGCCAGAGCCTCGGACGCCGACGGTCCTCGAGGCAAGGACCAGGAGCAAGCCCAACTCCTCCACAGTCGACTCGACCACCCAGGTAGCTTAGGTTCTTTCCCTTTTTCTTTAATTTCGAGTTTCCCCCAATCTTCGTCGTCGCCGACCATCATCGATTCCGGCCACACCCATCGTCCATTCGATCATCGGACCGTACCATCACGTTCACCTTCTTCCCGCGCACCTTCTACGCCCTCCGTCCAACCCATCTCGCACAAGAGCTGGGGTTTCGAGCTTCACCGTCCTCCCCTCGCCGGAGCTCGACCGCACCGCCTCACCAATCACCTTCACCCCCTCTCACAGGGTCGAGGCACTTTGCCCTCGACCCGCGAGCGTTTTGCTGTGACTTGCAGGTCTAGTCGAGCCCATCTGAGGGTCCGACCATCCAGGAGCAAGCGCTCGACCTCCGCCGACCTCGTCGGAGCTCTCCAGAGCTCCGTCGAGTCATCAGAGGCCACCATTCGACGCGGAGGGCCCGCAACCATCTTCTCCGATCTTCAGTGGGCCGCGAGGAGGACGCCAGAGCACACACAGGCCCGGCGAAAGTCTCCGGCCTCCAATTCGTCCACCATCCTTCTCCGCCGTCCGATCGACCCCGAGCTCCAGTTTTTATCCTGACTGTCCATCCGAGGAACTTTCAGCGCCGTCAGATCTTGGGAGGGTCGATCTGGACCGTTCGATCACCAAGGGTTAGCCACAGCACCTCACATCCTTCCGATCCACCACGTGGCGAGGCCCTGGCCATCGATCAGAGCCGAGGGAGTCCTGCGTTAGGCGCCACCGCTCTAGCACCGTCCGATCTGCCACGTGGCAACCATCCATCCCTCGGATATAATAATGGGGTAATTGCTCTTAGGCCCCTCTAGTTTTCGTATTTACTATCTAGTCCTGTAATTATTTTAAAACGTTTATTTCAGTAGGGTAATTTGCATAGTGGACCTTGTCCTTTACGGTATTTGCTTTTATACCCCTGTGTGCTGTGGACACGTGCTTCGACACGTGATTTTGTGGGTTATTTGCATTGATGCCCTTGTAGTTCTGGGATGTTACTTAATGAATGAATCTTTTTAGATAATTGCATTTATACCCCTGTGCGTGTGGATTTTGTGCATGCGCGTATATTTTTGGGTAAATTTCACTAAGGTCCCTGGGCTTTTAATACTCGTTATTATTTAGCCCAGAAACCTTACTTTTATTGCAATTAGGTCCTTGAGTGCCCCAGGTCACACGCTTTGCACGTGGATCCTTGGGAATTTTGCACCGGACCCCCTGGAACTTGTTTTAATTGCATTTAGGTCCCTGTGCACTGTGCCTAGGTTTTATTTTTGAATAAAATACTAAACTTACTCCAACTTCCATGAAAATTGGGCACATGGCTCCTGCCATGTTGTAAAATTTTCTAGAATTTTTGGAGGCATTTTTGTTTTGATTTAATATTTTTTAAAAAAAATCAAAAACAGCCTTTTTCTTTACTGTCTGACTTGAAAAATCAAAAAAATATTAAAACTCATCTAAAAATTCTAAAAAAATTAGCTGCTGTGTCTTTCGCCTTGTTTGATTTTCTGACCAAATTTGGTCACTTTTCATTACATAAAATTCATAAAAATTGCAAAACACCTAAAAACTCATAACCATTCTAATAAATAATCTAAAAACTCAAAAATAATAATTAAGGTGCCAAAATTTTCCTTGTTTCTTTCTCTTTACAGGAAAATTACCTCCAGTCTTATTGGGGACTTTTAGATATTTTATCTAAGTCCCTCAAGCTCGGCTGGACATTATCTTCATTTTCTTGCATTGTTTTATTTTTAGAAAATTAAATAAAAATCAGAAAAATTCCAAAAATTCACTAAAAACAGTAAAAATCATAAAATACACAAAAACATTTTTATTGGAATTTTAGATTGATTTTTGATGCATTAAATAATTGTTTGAATTGGCTTGTTTTACTTGTTTCTTTATTTTCTTAATTAAATAAAAATCCAAAAAAAATTAAAACAACTAAAAACCCACCAAAAACACTTGTATTTTATTTGATCTGTTCTTTTTTGACTACTTCGTAGGCCGCAAGGCCATCACGTGCTCCCTGAGTCCGACCCTGGTCGCTATACCAGGTTAAAATAATAGCCAGGACCGCTATCGCTTTTATTTGATTTTTATTTCTGTTTGGTGGTCTGCTTTACATTTTCTTGATTGACCGAGAGACTCTTGAGCGACTGAGGTCGCAACGACCTTTGTTTATATTTTTCCATCCTTAGTTGCTCGGGTTCTTCGTGCTTTCAACAGACGAGAAGTATGCTGGAGGAACTAGTGGCTGAGGAACTTTGATCGACGACATGTGAAAATCTGTTGGTCAGATCGACACTCCAAAATATCCAACACCTTCGCAATGGTGCTATGCTTCGACTAGTTGGCTCCGATGAGGCGATGGATGATCGGATATGCGTTGTGGTACTCTACCACCGGTAGCTTCTCTGCCTGAGTATTAGGGGCTCAAAATGGGATGCCTCACGCATTCCTGCACCTACAAAGAAGAGAGAGACTCTTGGGTCTTTCTTCGATCATATTATTGTAGTTAAACATGGAGAGAAGCGGCATGGGGATGGAGTTTGATGTCCGACGAGATGGAGGAGGGAAGTCGTAGCTCCAAGTCGCTCAAATGAGAGAAGCTCGAGGTGATCAGAGTGTACTCGAAGGATGATTTTGAGATAATGGGTTGATATGTACGATCATGAGTGATCGTAAAGCTCGAACTATGGTGGTCAATGCTTCAGCGATGATGGATGGTTGGTCGAAGTGAATCGGAAAGTACGATGAACTAGAAATGAAGTAGTGGGTACCTGAGTATCTTACGATTGTCGACGACGAACTGCAGAGTGGAAGCCGAGGTTATGGTCTCGATCCTACTGCGATGGGCAGAAGAGGCTTCACGTGGCAGAGCTCCAACCACGTTCTGAGCTACGAGCCTCCAAGTGTTGATTCCAGCTCCAAAGCTACTCTCAGGCTTACTATCACTCTCATGAAGGTGGCTAGGGAGCAAAGGTGGAACGGGGAGCGAGTTGGCAAGTGTGGGAGGTAAAGAAGGGATTTTATAGGAATGCCTTAAGGTCTAGGAGAATCGAAAACGAACATGAAACACTAGGGAGATCTGGACCAACACAGGGATCCACGAAAATCCCGTATCTACGAGGAATCTTGGGTCCAAATTTTAAGGCAAATGGAGGTCGGATTCGGGTAGGGAAGTGGCAAGAAGGATCTTCGGCATAGTAGAAATGGGTCTGACCCGACCGGGGGAAAGGGTTGACTGTGGTCAACATTCTAAGGTGGACTAATAGGAATGCATGGATTTACATAATAAAATAAAAATAACAAGTGAATTAGAAATAAAAAATAAATAAATGATTTTTTTTGTAATTTTCAAACTATTTTCTATGATTTTTAATCAATTTTGTAATATATATAAGGTATATACAAGATAGTGTAATATGTACAGGTATAATATGGCTACATATTATATACATGTATTTTTATTTTATTCTTCTAAGAGATCTATATTTTATTTTATATTTTATTTATTTCAAAACAATTTAAATATGATGAAATAATTTTTATTTGAGTTTTACAATTAAATAACTGTATTTATTAAATAGGTATTATGTATAATATTTACAAGTGTGGCTAATGTACAACAGATTCTTGGTTTTCTTTTTTATTTATTTTTATTTTATAATTTTTATTTTATTTTAGTTTAGGAGATAGGTACAAATGTTTAAAAATATAGTATGTACAAAATATAATTTAAAATAATTAAGTATGATTATTTACAAATATATGCAGCATAGGACCTTATCTTTCCCTACTTTATTCTTTGTCGATCAGGCCAATTATTGACCTTCACTCGAGGTTTGAGTCAGTCTGTACTTATTACATAATTACATACTTGTTTCCTTTTTCTCTTTATTCTTTTATTTTGGAATATATGTGCTAATTATAGAATATTTACAAAGGCATGTACAATGGTAATTTATCATATTTACACATATTTAAAGATATTTTTGCTAAAAGATAAAACTAAAATAAAAGAATAAAGAATGAGAATCATATATTCAGCAGGTACTCAAAATGATCGAAAATACTAGTAGAAAGGAGTATGTGCATTACAATCCTATTAGGCTCGAAGCACATTGGAAAAGCCCTTTACACACACAGATGTGTGTGTGCTTGGTGCGTGTGTGTAAATGTATGTATGGATGTATGTATATATGTGTACATAAACACACATAACATATACATACATGTATATACACACATATACACAAAACACACATAGATTATGTATATAATACAAAGCTGCACATTGAAAAAAACATACACATATATAACTATTTTTTTCGTCCAATATAATAATATATTTTTAGTTGTATATTTATTTACTTGTACTATTAGTATTACTTATTAAATCTAATGTTGAACAATTTGAAAATTACGCTAGAAGTGTCCAAAATCATTCTTAACGTAAGAAAAAACTATTACCATCTGAAGTTTCCCATCACTACAAGAGAAATTAGTTGTGGCCATGGAATGTGGCTACGGAAACTTATGGCCACGATAATTTCGTGGCCACTAGTTTCTCGTAGCCACTATTCGTGACCAAAGTCTTCATATAAGAGTTGTGGTCACGATAAGTTCTGTGGTCACTTGTAGTGGCCACGACATATTCGTGGCTAGAGAACTCTCGCGACGAGACTTGTAACTACGGCTACTAGCCACGACGTGTCGTTGATGAATACCCATTCATCACTCTTTATTCTTCTATTTTAGCTACAAAAACCTTTGCAAATACATGTAAATATGTGTAAATACAAATAATTACCAGCCTGTCGCCCCCGCGAACCCCGCGCCCGGATTCTTCGCCGTTCATCCGACATCCTCGCCGGATCCTTCGCCGTGGGATCCACGCCTTCCATAGCTGCCTCCACTCAACCCTAATATGCCCTGTCTCCATATATATCCCGACCTCCGCCGCCTCCGCGCCTCATCTTTGGACCTTCTCCTTCTTCCCAGTGACCTCCAGAAGCACCGCGAGAGTGACAGCAAGCGATCGCCCCTGTTGCAGCGAGGCGAGGAGGCGAATCCACTGATCCGGCGTTCTTCGCCGCCGTTGCTCCGCCACCAGTGTGAGCACCGAGCCTCGGGCCGAGACGACCCTTGAGGCTACGACCAGGAGCACCCCCTGCTCTTCCCCAGTCTCTCCGACCACCCAGGTAGATCACTTAGGCCGTATATTAGCGTAGGTTTCGATTTTTAGCTTACTGGTAGCGTAGCTCCGCCGCCATCGCCAGCCACCTCCGATCTCCCATCTGCCATTCCGACCCGACCATCATCTTCGCCAGACCTCTCCGCATCTTCTTCACCCATTCACCCAACCCAGATCGCACAGGATCTGGGAATCGAGCTCCTCCGCCGACCACCTTCGCCGGAGCTCTCCATTCCGACGCACTATGCACCTTCACGCCGCCTAACCGGGTCGAGGCAATTTGCCCTCGACCCGTGAGTCTTCTGGTTCGCTTTTCAGGTCAAGACAAGGGTCATCTGAGACCCTTCGCCATCCAGACAGGAGACCCGGCTCCGTCGCCTTCGCTCGAGCTCCTCGGAGCTCGGTGTGCTCGTCGGAGACCACCAGCAGACGCGGGAGCCTTCCGCGATTCTTCTCCGACCTCCAGAAGGCTCTCCAGAGGACCCTAGCGCACGCACGAGCCCGGCGAAGCTCGCCGGCGGAGTGTTCTTCCTGCATCCTCCTTCACCGTCCGATCAGCCCCGCCGCTCCAGTTTCGATCCTGGTCGTCCATCCACTGAGGAGCAGCAGCCGTTGATTATCTCGAGGGGCTGATCCGAACCGTCAGCACAGAGGAGAGAGGCCCCCAGCGCCTGAGCCGACCGATCACCCACGTGGCCACCTCTGCACCGTCGATCTGGCCCAAGAGCTGAGGAAGAAGAGCGCCACCCATCCAGAGCCGTCGGATCCTCCACGTGGCGCACATCAGGCCGTCGATAATAATAAAAGGGGTAAATTCATCTTAGGCCCCTCTGTTTGTTTTATTTCATTTTAGTCCTGTAATTTCTAAATTAAGTTGTTTATTTTCTGGGATATTTGCATTAAGGACCTCGTACTTACTTTATTTGCACTTATACCCCTGTCTACGTGGACCACGTGCTTCGTCACGTGAACTTTATTGGGTTATTTGCAATATAAACCCTGTAGTTCTGGATGTTACGGATAGGATAAAAAGTTTTCTTTATTTGCATTTATGCCCCTGTGCGTGATTTAATTCCCCATGTGCGATATTTATTGGGTTATTTGCAAATAAGCCCCTGGACTTTTGGTACTTGTTACCAATAAGCCCTCGGAACTTATTTTTCTTACATTTAGGTCCCTGAGTGCCCCAGGCACGTGCTTGGCACGTGTTTTGCTGGGTATTTTGCACCAGACCCCCCAGAACTTTGGGTATTTGCACTTTGGTCCCTGTGCACAGTGCCCCTCCTTTATCTTTGAATAAAATATCAAATCACCTCCAAATTCGATGAAAATTAGACACATGGCTCCTGCCATGGTGTAGAATTTTTGTGAATTTTTGAGGACATTTTTTATTTCATTTGATATTTTTAAAAATTCAAAAACCCTTATTTTTGCTACTGTTTAGAGTCATAAACCCCAAAAAAATATCAAAACCCTTTTAAAAATTCCATAAAAATTAGTTACTGTTTATTTTGTGTTCCTTGATTTTCTAGCCAATTTTGGCTATTTTTCATTGAGTAAAAACCCTAAAAACTTAAAAACACCTCAAAACTCCTAAAAATCATAATAAATAATTTAAAAACTCAAAAACAATAATTTTGGTGCTCAAGTTTTCCTTGTTTTCTCTAGTATACAGGAAAATTACCTCCAGGCCCCTTTGAATCCTTAGATATTTTATCTTTGGGTTTTGGGCCTGGTTGGACAGTACCCCTTGCTTTTCGCACTGTTGGATTTTTAGGAAATAAAATAAACATCAGAAAAATCTCAAAAATTCACCAAAAACATAAAAAAATACAAAACACATAAAAATATTTTTGTCTGAATTTTTGCTTGCTTTTTAATGCATTAAATAAATTGTTCAAGTTAATTGTCTGTGTGCTTTTCCTGTTTTCTTTATATTCCAAAAATCTTAAAAAAATATAAAAACCCTTAGAAACACTAAAAAAAATACTCTCTCGGATTTCTGACTACATCGTAGGCCGCAAGGCCAATCTGTGCTCCTTGTGTTCGACCCTGGGAGCTATACCAGGTTAATCCCATAGCTAGGACCGCACTTCGTGTTTCATCCCTGATTTATTTCGCGGTTCGATTTTTTTCTTGATATACTTAGCCCGAGTGATTGAGGTCGCGACGACCTTCATTTCTTTACCTTTACCTTAGTCGTTCGGGTGGTTATCAGTCGTGGACAGAGCCCGATTCTGTGGCCACAAACCCCATATCCGTGGCCATAGTTCTGTAACCACAACTTGTTTTCCTTGTAGTGCATGTATATCATCATTAAAACCATGCAAACAGAAAGTCTTATACTTCAATAAAAACGAGAATAAATTGGAGTTGTCCTTTTTACACGAAAAAATTGAAGATAGAACGTGACTCCCGAATGTTTCACTGCTTGGCCATGGTATTAGAATTAGCAAAAATCTAATACAAACAGTTTATCTTAATCGGCAAAAAGAAACAATTAGGGCAAATAAGGGTGATAGATTTCCAGTATTCTAGTTTGTCTTCAAGTTTGATATACGATTATCAAGATACCTTTTCTTTCTGGTAAACTTCGTATCTGCTGTATCATTACAAATATAGCTGATCATTACCAGTATGCCACAAAGCTACAGGTGTATTTCTATACAGAGAGAGCTGAAATTCCAATCATCACAAGTCAGCTGCAGCAACACAACTAATGCCTTTAGTTACGGTCAGTGTCTGAAAAGAGAACCGAAAGGGGATCGAGAGCAGCAGTAAGTATAAAAAGGGCTCGGGAAAGAACACTGTATCCATTTCCTTTTACGCGTCTAATTTGTCCTCTCTTCATTCAACCTAGGGTTTATCAAAAGAGATCAATGCAGAGAGAGATCCATATATATATGATAAAAATATACAGAGAGAGAGAGAGGATGCAGACAAGGTGGTGATGGATGGGCATTGGACAATGTCGGAGGCTGAAAAGCCAAGCTTCCCTTCAGTGAACAGCAGGAAAGCAGCACATGAGTCCAAATGCAAGGGAACATACACATATATATTCTTTGGGGCATTTAACGCACATATAGATAGATAGATAGATATTGCTGGTGCCTGTAGTCGAGGGTAGTGGGAGATGTGGCACAGCACATCACAGCGCAGCATATAATGAATAGATTGCGTTAATGGATGGCTCTCTCGATCGGTCAGACCCCTTTTACAATCGAGAGGTCAGCAAACAGTCTTGCCGACGGAAAGTGCACTGTTCAGTATTGATGACCAAAAGTTGCAGGAAGAGGAGGATCCCTACCATATGAAGAAGAGAAAAATGTATAGCTGGAATTAATATCATGTACAAAGGCACAATAACGTCGCAACTAAGGTAAGAGTGAGTATGTATTCTCTGTTATAAAACTATATATAAATATATAATGTAGTGCACATGATTATTCTATTTCACTGTACAGAACCAATAAGCCGTGTTAGAGGAAGTAATCACACATCAATTATTTTGTAGCAGCCTGGGGGAAAAAGGAAATTAGTGTTCATCCTCACATATCCATCTTTCTGTGCAGGGACGAAGCCAGGATTGTTGTCTAAGGGGGGCCAAATATAATTGAAAGATATTTTTTAAATATATACAAAATTCTTTTACTTAGGATACAAAATCTATCGACTTCTTATCATACCATCTTTAAAATTACTAAAGAATTATTTTTAAACATATAACAATATTTTTAAAATTTGAAAAGAAATTCTTCAGTATTAAATTATCAACAAACTTACTATATTTAAATATGACTTGGGATCAATAGTCTGTCATACATAAACTTTTGTTCGTGTCCATTTCCAAACAAATGGAAGTTTATTAATATCATTAATATATTGTATTATATAATATATAATAATATCTCAGCTCGGGACTGCACCCTCTTTTCTCTCAAAAAAAATAATATATAATAATAATATAATAAAACATTTTGTGGCTTATATTACATTAACTAATATATAAAACAATATTAAATATTTTATTCAGATATTTTGATCGGGATAATCAAGCCATTACCATATCTGTATATGTATCCAAAGAAATTTTACAACTCATATCCATATTCGATTAATATTCAGATACAGATATCCGCATCTGATAATTTTTCGAATATGGTAAGCGGATATTCGAATATATCCATATTCGTTTTCATCCCTAAATATTATGCCTACTAAATGAAAATTATGAAAAAAATCTCATTTTTATACTCGCAAACTAGTAGCATCATTATAACAATAGATTAACGAGTAAAAGTACCATTCCATTCTATCACTTCTTCTACGGTATAACAAATACTCCAACATTCACTCTAAAATATATGAAAATCACAAGATATAAATAAAACTATCGAGAACTTGATGTTGTGGAAACTAAATAAGCACATCCGTAAGAGTTGATACAATTATCATCATAACAGACAATAAGTTAATGCGATCAAGTTTTTCATATACATGTATTAATAATTTAATATACATCTATCATTATATCAATTGAAAAAGAATAATAAACTAAAATATATTCGATGATGTTGATACTTGCGCGCACTTCTTACGAGCAATGGAGGAAGGTTGAATTAAATCAATAGAATCGAATGCCGGAATGATGCCCAAACGGCTATGTTGAAGTTATGACATAGGAAATTAACGGAATTTATTTCGTTTACGTTGTCATGTTGAGAAATTAAAAATAGAAATGAGAGAAGAATAGACGGGGTGCATGCACCATGTATTAGCATTATGAAAATAAACATTGTGGATAATCACGTCCGCTATTTTGAAAAATAATTAACATTGAATTTTCAATTTTTTAGAATTTAAATGTTCTTCCAATAATTAGGGAGGAGGGAGCCAATCTCATTTCCTTTTTTTAGGGAGGGAAGACCCGACCAGAGGAGGGAAGGGATGCAATCTTATTTTTCCTAAAAAAAGGAAGGTATGGGTGGAGATTTCCCCCCCTAAAATTAAGGAGATATGGGGGGCCAATGTATGAACTTCTTAGAATAGTAAAGGAGAAGGCATGGAGGAACGGGGGGGCCTGGCCTAGGGATGCAAACGGTCGAATACGGATATGGATATAGGTATTACCATATCCTTATCCATTTTTTAATACGAATACGGATGCGGATACAGATATTGACGGATATTAAAACTATCTTACCATATCCTTAAAAAACAGATACTGATGTAAAACGGATATTGATCGCACACAAGTAATGTTAGAAATACTCTATAGATTTGACTTAAATATATAAGAATTGGATGGAAAACACATGATATTAATTTACTAAATGTACTTGTATCATAAAAATTATATAAATATGATAAAAGGAGGTAGAGAATTATATTATATATGGTTAAAAATAAATCTATGACTATATTTATATACGAAAACAGATATACGGATATGGATACGGATGTTTGCGGATATCAAAACGATATCCATATCCGTATCCATTTTAAAACGGATACGGATACGGATGTCAAAATCTGTATAAAACGGATCCGGTGATGGATCGGATACGGATATATCCGTATCCGGTTGCATCCCTAGCCTGACCCCCTCCCGTCCCCCCCTCCCTCCGTCCCTGTTTCTGTGGATGTTAAGCCACTAAAAACTTAAAACTCAACATAACAACGGTCTCAGCTGGTCCCTTGTACCTCTCAAAAGAAGAATCAATCAATCACATACTTTTCAATCGCTTGTTTTCACGCTTTTCATTTTGAATTTTAGATTATGGACATCTGGGTGATTTTTTAAATGATGACTCATCACTCCCACCGTTACGGGTGGCATTGTTCGAGTCAAACCAAATAACCCAATTGAATTGTTTGATATGGGTCAAATGATTTGGATTATTTGGATTTTCGGGTCGGGTTAGACCCAAACCATTTTATTTATATGGGTAGTGGGTTGTTGATGGTTTTAATAGTGTCCACCCAACCCACCAAATCAACCCGAACAATTAATATGGGTGACCCGTGGTTTAGACCCACCTGACCTGACCAAAAAATATCAGAATATATTTATGTATATATACACACGCGCGCGTGTGCGCACATATGTGCACAATATTTATACCATGATATAAGATATTTAATTTTATTTATTCAATTATTAATAAATGACAACAACTGGAAATAGAATAGCCTAACACGTTTGACGACATATGTGAATTAAATGCATGTTGTCATATTGGAAAGTGGAATCCAATTGAAGAACGTGATTACATGAATGACGGTTGCTATATTGTAATTTATTCCTTAATAATAAACAAATAAGTCATCAAAACCCCCATATACGGGACTTTGTAAACATATAAGCTTAAATTGCATCAATATATATATATATATATATATATATATATTTTTTTGAATAACATGAGGGTGACATCCCGAGCTGGGATTCACCGCTTTAAAAATATATTATTAAAATAAAGAAAGGATTACATTACCCGGAGGTCCAGAACCGATACAATGAATTAGAGAGAGCGATTACATTTTCCGGATAAAATCTCTGATTTTTGAAGATAAGATCATTCCTCCCCGCCCAGATGGCCCAAAGAACTGCGAAAGGTAAAGCGCAATCATCCATGGAGTTGCCCCCCGCCGATCTGACCGTCCTCCAAAAATCCGTAGCACCTCCCGGCGACCACCACGACAGCCCAACCTCTCTCCAAATCGCCTCAGATGTTGGGCACTTAAAGAATAAGTGATCTGTATCTTCCACCTGCTCTCCACATCTATCACACTGAGTGTCAGGGATGCCAAATAATCTGCCTCTTCTCGCTTTATCACACAATCGTCCCCTCCTCAACAACCAAATGAAGACTTTTACCCTGCATGGGATCCTGCTAGCCCATATAATCTTCATATCTTGGCATAGGTCTGGATCGATATCTGCTGCAGTCGCCATGAATTCCTTGTATGCCTTCTTCGTGGAGAACTTGCCTCCCACCCACTCGAAATGGTCCCTGCCTTGTGAGATGCAATCCGGCGATGGTATTTCCGACTGTAATCTGGCTAGCTCCTCTGAACGCTGATTAGAAAGCACTGATACAAACTCCGGAGCCCAAACACCGGATGCTCCAGCCTGCATCAAAGAGCATTCCTTCATTGTCGCAAGTGCGAATAACCTCGGGAACCTGCTGAAAACTCGGATTTTGCGAGGGTCAAAATGGTCCACACAAGGCGGGACCACAGTGTCGCTGAGCGACCGCTCACGAAACCCGAATTAATCAACAATTAACCCACAACAGATAAATCAAGCAATGAAAGTAAATGTGCGGAGTTAAAATTTATTATAACTCTACAACAAGATGTGTATAGTGCAAGTATGTGTAGAGGTCGAACACAGGGAGCAGACAGGTAGGACGGGGCACAAGTGCTCAAAAATGTGTGTGCGAGTGATCAAATACCTATTAAGCTATTTTTTGTGGGTTTTTAATTTTATATTTTTTATTTAATTTTTAACTTTATATTTTTGTATTTTGATTTTTAATTTACTGATTTTATATTTTCTTTTTATATTTTATATTTTTTTTTATATTTTCTTTTTCAATATTGGAAAATAAAGACAAGGTAATAAAAGACGAGCTAAGGTATTTATAAAAATAGGTAAAAATACTCAAAAATAAAGAAACAAAGTCTTTTTGGTCTTTTTATACTTTTTTACTGTTTTTGTGATTTTTGGGTAATTTTTAGAATGTTTTTGGTATTTTTAATTATCAAAATAAAGCAAACAGTGAAGAAAACACAAAGCTGAAACTAAAATGGAGAAATAAAATATTAAACAGTAACAAAAATTCTCCAAATTAATTTTCACTTAAAGATAATAAAACCAAGAAAATTTAGGAAAAGAAAACACTATTTTTGGATTTTTTAATGATTTTATAAATTTTTATGAAGGTTTTTAGAGTTTTGCAATTTTTAGGAGTTTGGTTTTATATTTTTTTAATGATTTTTGGCTGGGAATTAAAACTAACTAAAAGACACAAAATATATTTTTTTGGGATTTTTCTGAAGGGTTTTTATATTTTTTAGGGATTTTATAAGCTAGACAGTGCACAAAACAGATGTTTTTGATTTTTAATAAATATTAAAATAAAGTAAAATCAAAAACTAAATTGATGGCGTGGAAGCATAGATGCACAGGAGCTTAAGTCTAAAATTTGAGAATTTTTGGGATAAAAATGAGTCTTCAAATAATTAGAGTAAACAAGCACAAAATAGGGGCCTGGTAAGGGCGTATATGCAAATGGCGAGATATCCAGGGGCCCTACTGCAAATTTCCTCAAAACTTATAACTAAACATTGCAATTAATGAGCCAAACACCAATGTCAGAACCCGCAAGGGTAAAGTTACAAAAAATCCCAAGTCCACGTGCAAAGCACGCGCACCTGGGAAGGGTTGTTCTGCGATTATCAAAAATCTTGAGGGCTCATTTGCAATATGTCGCAAAAATTAACACCTTACAACCATGTTCATGTATTAACAAGCAATAAACAAAATAGCAGACCCTTAGATGCAAAAAGGCCAGACGCACATGCACAGGCACGTGCGTCTCGCTGGCAGGGACGGGGGCACAAATGCTAATAGCGCAGGGTGCACAATGCAAATGCTACCTAAAGTTAATAACAGTAAAGGAATGCTTAAATGTTATTTCTTAAATCCAAAATGTCGCTGGGTGAAACAAGCAAAATACCCAGCCTAAGAGGCGGCACGGACGGCGGATGGGGCATTACTTATGCCACGTGTCGCAGCAGGGGGTGACGATACCCCTTCGCAGATGACGGGTTGAGATTGAACCCCGATGGAGATCGGACGGTCTATGCTCGCGGGGATCCAATGGCTGTGATCAAAAGGGGAGGGGAGGATCAACGGCAACTGTACACGCCCCCTCCCCCTCGTTCTTGCGCAGGCGGTTGTGGCGCAAATGGTGGCTGGGCAACGGCGGCGCGCGGGCTTTTCCTCCGGCGAGCTCGAAGCTCCCCCCAGATGGTTCAGCGGCGTCACCGGGTACCTGCAAAGACAAAAAGGAAGAACGACAGATGGTGCTCCAGGGCTAGGAAGAAGGGTGATGGTGGCGTGAGTGGCGCAAATGGTGGCTCGCCGGAGCGGGTCCGATGAGCTTCGAGGGTGAACGTGAGAGGTTGCGGAATGCTAGATAAGTTAACAAACAAAACGCTAAAAGTATTGGATAGCTAATGAGCAAGAGAAATAACACAAAAAACGCCCTCAAGCAGTGATGCTCTGCGAGGTATGGACCTCAACGGCGGCGCCGGAGATGGGAGATTTGGAGCCGCTCCTCGCCCTTGGCTGAGCCCCGCGCGCGTGCTGGAGGAGGTCTGTCACCCCTCCGGTCCTGAACACCGCAAGAAGAGGCCAAAACCAAGGTCAAAAGAGGGTTCAAAGAGGAATGGGGGAAATGGGTTCCATTTTGAAAGCTGGGCGAGGAGGCACTTTCAACGAGGTGGACCGAGCGTATCCGCGGTCCAATCCTCGAAAAAAATCCATGGGCGTGATAGACCACATGAAGGTCTACAAATCTCGTGAAGAGGTCGACCTGATTCGATGAAAGGATCGATCTCCAAAAATCCGCAAAGTCCAAGAAAAGTCATTCTGACAAAGCCCAGGTGTTGGGCAGAGAGTTGACCGAGGTCAACTCTCCTAGCCCCCTGGTTGGTCCACGTGGACCAACCAGGAAAAACCTGGGAAAAAAGATTTGTAAAATCAAATTAAAATAGAAAACGATTTTATTGATTTTTTATTATAAAATAAAAAATGTTTATTTTTTTATAAAGTATTTTATAGTGATTTTTATTTATTTTTAGGAAGTGTATTTTTACAAGTTTGCATTTATACCCCTATAGGTATCTATATCTATGTATTAATGTATTTTATTTTTATTTAGGTATTTTTAATATTATTATTTTTATTTATGATTTTATAAAATTATAAAATACTTTTATATACACAAATATATTTTTATTTTATTTTTCTGATTTATTTTGTATATTTAATAAAATACAAATGTATTTTGTATAGGTATATACATAAGTAATGTACCTATGTACAAATATTTTTATTTGAGTTTTAATGATGTTTTTATTCTGATTTTAATATACATAATTATTATAAGTATTATTTACAACATTATAAAAATATAAAATTATAAAAATAATAAATAAATAATAAATGGAATATTTTAATATGTACAAGTATACAATGAGGGTCCAAAAGTCAACTTTCAAACCGTAGCTCCGCCAAATGCGAAACCACTGCCATTATTTAGATTATTTTCTTCTATATACAATTAAAGGTGAGTTTGATGCATTTGGAGTTTCCGTTTGTGAGATACGGGTCTGGGAAGTTGGCATTCTGGATTTTTATTCAGACCATAACTTTTTATCTGTACATTATTTTTCTTTGAAATCAATTTTGTATTTTTCTTTATTAAATTATCTACAACTTTCATGTACAAAGTTTCTTTATTTGATGAACAAAAAGTGGAACCAAAAATAGGTCCCAAAATGAATAAAGAATGAATAAAATGTATAGGTATTTTATCTGTGTTTTGGCCCTTATCTCCCCCTACTTTATTCCTTGTCGACCTATTCATCAAGATGCCTAGGTCTCGGGGTTTCGGGTCATAAAATATTTACAATATTTTATTCTTTTTCTTTTCTTTTCTTTATTCTATAATTTTGGCTTTAAAAACCGCATTTTATACAATATTTACACATATATACATGAATGCTAAAATGCCTATATTAAGCCTATTTACACGCATTTACTAGGGTTTTTAAGGCCAAAATGATAGAATAAAGATGATGAAACGTGGATTCATCATCCCCCTATACTTGCCTTTGCTAGTCCCTAGCAAACACTTATGCAATAAGTGTAGAAAGAGAAAAATAAAGAAAAGAAAAAGAAGAAAGGTGGACTAAACTTGATTATCAAACTTGTCTTCACAAAATCAAAGTTTGGAGCTTAAATAGGACCTTTGGAATTTTAGTGCGGGCGGAACCTTAGTGAGAACCGTGTTTGAAATCCAATAGTCCTTGAGAGTCCCAAAACTCTGTCCAAGTCTCCTTAATAGCCAGGTCAGAAATATCTCAATTCATACGCAAACCCTTACGACTATGAATCTGACTCGTACAGTGTAAGTGATGGTGGCTCTCCCCAACTAGAATGACAAAGAAACTGACTTCTCCAGTATGACAACCCAGTGATTCCCCAATCCAGCAACTCCATCCTCGAGGAGCGGGGTATTCCCTTCTAAGTTCAAGTGGCAACCAGCTCAAGAGGAGGGGGGTGAAGAGAAGAATGGACGGTAGCCAGTGTAGCTACCTATCCGAGGATGCAAGACCAGTGTAGTCAAGTCATCCAGCTGCAGGCTCACATGATATGACTTTGGAACTCAAGCTTGCTTATTGACTTTACAACATATGTACATACTTTGCAGGCTTTTTATTTTTGTACATGCCTGAACTCTTTTTTTTTTTTTTTCTTTCTTTTTTTTTTCTTTTTTTTTTTTTTGAAATACTATTCACAGCAGCATTTACATAAAGAGTTTTTCCTCTTGAGCCAATAGACTATCCCTCTTTTGAAGCTTTATCGCAACCCACAGCCTCCTGTCTTTAGACTTCCTAATCACTGGACGGGTTGGGGTGCACTTCCCTCCCTAGAGGAGGACAAGTGTTTCCACTTGTGTGCGTCTCATACCGGCAAATCCAATCCCCTCACCACTCCAACTGAGTTGAGCCATGTGAAAGGTGCAGGTGTCCAAGTTAGGTCATTATCAACAAGAGTCGTGCGTGTGCTCCGAAATACTCTACTTAGGCAGTCAAGAATCCATTGAACCAAGTCCCGTGATCCTCAAAGAATTAAGTCAACTAGACCTGAAGTACCTCAAACCCAGTTCCTATAAGGTTCCTGTTATTAGGTATATTTTAAGGTCCAATCCAGCTCCAATCTTCGGATTTTACTTAGACTTGTTCAACTATCAAACTCAATCCGAAAAATGCTCATGCTATGCAATGCAGAATGCAGAAAATATTTTTGTGATGCAATTTTCAAGATTTTGAACTTTTTATGGATTTTTGAAAAGATGATGCATGCATATGCAGATGCATTTTTTTGTATTTTTCAAAAAGATTTTTCAAATGTTTTTGGATTTTAGTTTTTGCAAATGTTTTTGGGCTTTTTGAAAACAAAAAGGTTTTGGCTGAAAAATAGGTTAAAATATGTACACGGGAGTGCTTCTTATATTTACAAGAAGTGGATTTTAAGGATTCACAATGGTAAGTGGTCAATTTTATACATATATATACATATAGTGAATTTTTGGTGTGATGTGTATATTCCTCAAACTTATTGAAAATAATTTACACACAATTTTTTGAAAACTCTAGTCCAAAATAATTTTTACAAACATTTTACACACATTTGAAAATCATTTTGCAAAGGCTTTTCAAAACAGTATATAAAGGTTTTTCAAAATATTTTTGCAACCATTTTTCAAACCATTTGCAAATCATTTTTCAAACATTTTATTTCACACAAAGAAAAGAAATTTTACAATCCACACAATTTCACACAGGTTGAAAACATGTAACAGAATATTTTCAAAATAGTTTTCAATAGATGTTCACAAAGATTTTCAAACTATTTTTCAAACATTTTGCAAAAAACATTTTCACCTGATTTATTAATCAGTAAATACAAAAAGAATTTGAGGAATAATCACATCTTTTTATTAAGAATTTTTAATGAATTTTAAAGAATTTTTTTGGCCATATTTATTAAGAAAATACGAAAGTACGAGTTATGGCTAAAGTATATACGTAGTATATACGACCCCCCTATACTTAGCTTGAGCTATGTCCTCATAGATCGGAGAGAAAAGAGAAGACATAACTCGTACTAAGTATAGGAAAATCTAAAGAATAAAGGAATGAAGTAATGAATCAATGAATGAGAAGTTGACCGTCCCCCCTATACTTAGGATCAAATAATCCTAAGTATAGCAGACTGTACACAAAGCAGGGAGGGTCAAGGGTGGGAATGAACAGATCGTACTCAGATTGTCTCCCCCTATACTTAGGGTAAGATATCCCTAAGTATAGACAAGAAGAGGAGGCAATGGAGAGGATCGAAAAGAATAGAGAAACTCGGGGTGCCAACCCCCCTATACTTAGGACAAAGTACGTCCTAAGTATGGAAAACTGTCTACAAGGGCGACACCTTTTTGATAGATGAAGAAGATAGACAAGGAAAAGAAGAAAAGAAGAAAAGAAGAAAAAGAGATGAAATTAGAAGAAGAGATTGTGAGGATGTACGCATCACTCCCCCTATACTTAGGGTGAAAGAAGCCCTAAGTATAGGCAACGACAGGAGCGATGACACAGAACGATGAAAGAACACTCGGCTCGTCCACCCCCCTATACTTAGGACAAAGTACGTCCTAAGCTAGGCAAACACGAGAATGGGTGGACGAGCAATACGGAAGAGAGGCGGAGGTACACAACACGAATGTACAACAGGATGGATGTACAGAGGGTCAAGAAGGTAGAAAGCGAACCTTCTTGCGAGACCGCTGAGGAATAGATCTAGTGTGGTGCAGGTCGACATCGGGGTCCACAGTGGACGGAATCCGATCAGGGTCGACGGGGTGAAGGTCCTCAGTGGAATCGAATCTGAAAGGGACGAACTGGTCAATGGAAGTAGTACGGCTAGGTTCTCCCTTGGTGGTCCTCTGGTGTAAAGGCACAGACGTGTGAGTGGAAGAAGTGTGACTCGGTCCGGCCTTGGGAGTCTCGCTGATATCAAAGTGGAATGGGACGAACTCATCATCATCGGAAGTGGTGTACTCGGAGTCATCCTGCGAGGTGTTATCCAGGTCAAAACCAAAAGGCACGAACTCATCGGTGGAAGTAGTCGAACTCTGTTCGTCCTCTATAATCTCAACTGGATCATCTTTTTCATCAAAAGGTCCGAATCTCTGAAGAAAAGCAACAAAATCAAATTCGGCCTTAGTCTCATCAGTATCTACATGGACAGGAGCGGACTCATCAGTGGAAGTAGTCAAAGCATGTCCGTCCTGTATAGTCTCTATATCTGCCCTCCGCTCAATAGTGTCGATCGTGTAAATCCCGCGGATGTCATCAACACATCGCCAATCACAGGAAGCGGAAACACCAAGGTCTATGCTTTCCGAGCTTTCCTCCTTGGAGAGGAATTCTCGGGTCTCATCATCGGTCATGAAGAAGGTCTCTCTGATATCCTCATATAGATCATAGTCCTCGGGGTCAGCCAAGATAGGTGAAGTCATATCAGGTGCAGGTCTCTGGTCGGCAGTGGGTGCGGTGATCAACACTTCGCTCTCATCAGCAGGACGGAAGCGAATCTCTCCTGATCCGTAATCAATAACGACTCTCGCAGAGGCGAGGAACGGTCGTCCCAGGATGATTGGAGATGGCTCCCCTGTGGAGGTCTCCATGGGCAATACGACAAAATCAACGTGATAGCTCATGCCCTGAATCGAGATGACGGCGTTTTCAAGGATACCCTTCGGCCTCTTTATTGATCCATCAGCAAACTGTACGATCATCCTGGTTTTCTTGAGAGGCCCTAGGTGAAGAGACTGTACCAGCGAGAAGGGTATGATGCTAATAGAAGCACCGCCGTCTAGGAGAGTGCGATCACATGTGTGGTCAGAGATGGTGCAGCTAATGAAAGGTGTGGCAGTGTTCTTCTTCTTGGGAACAGGACGGTGTGTGATGGCATGGGCAGTGGCCATGGTCAAGATATGACGCTCAGATCTGCTCCTTCGCTTTCTCTTCTTGGGAAGAGGAGCAGATAAATCGATCATGGCCTGCTGAAGTGGGGCACGGATAATCTCATGTATGGTGGCCACCACTTCGGGTTCAGTCAGCATTTTTTGGAATTTTTGGACCTCCTCCATACAAGGGAGGAAGTCGGAATCAGCATATACACGAGGAATGCCAAGAGCAGTCTGTACAGCGGCATCCTCGGGGTCAAAGGTGGGACTAGGTGTGAGAGGCTGTGTGGTCAGAGGATCTGGCAAGTATACGCTTTCCTCACAGTCTGACTCGATCAAAGGTCTCCCGATCTCTTTTTGTATTTTTAAAATTTTCTCATTTTTTTGTATTTTGGGCGATTGCAAGCTCTCATGGAAATCCTCAAATGAATCCTCATCCTCAAAGCATGGAGCAACATTCTGGTTCTTATTTTTACTAAATAGATCACTCATCCTCGAGTTCATATGCTCCATCATCTGATTCAAGGTCTCAAGTGTGGACATCATGAAAGGTGACTCCAAAATCCCAGGATCGGGTGAGTCGAATGTGGGCGGTGGGTGTGGACAAAAATCACATTCCGGATCGGAATACTCAAGGAAGAGCGGGTTGTCGAAATGTGTAGGTGATGGTGGTGGAAATGACTGGTGAAGGTCAAAGTCCGGATCCTGAAATAGTGGGTTGGGTGGATATGTACAAAAATCAGGAGCAAAGTCCTCCTGGAAGAAAGGAGGTGGACCGGCTGGAGTGAACGAGTGATCCGCAAAGTCCGGATAGAATACGCTCCAGTCGGCCATCTCGAAAACAAAAGAAAAATGATCGGGAGAGTACGACGGTCAAGTCAAGAGAGTGGAGAAGAAGGCGCAAATGCGCGGGGATGATCTAGGACACACAAACAATCACAGACAAAAATGAAATAAATCAAACCCTCAATTCACCTACTCAACTCGGTAGAGACCGCAAAATGCGGTCTTTTAATCTTGTCTGTTTTAGAGTTAGGTGAAAAGTCAAAGATTGCACAAACACTTAGGGGGCTGAATGGGATTTGGGCACTATCCTTAGTGTGTGCGCGAGCAAGTAAAAGCGAAGACAATGAGGGGATTACTCGCCCCAATACAAAATTTTTCTTTTTGGTGAATTTTAGGGTCAAGTAATGTTAGCAGTCCCAATTTTATTTGGTTATCACTTTTTTTGGATTTTTAGTTAGAAATGCACGAGCCTAACGAGGATTCAATTCCTTTAATCACCTAGGTTGGCAAAATCAGAGGGAGAGGCGGAAAAGCAATGCAAGCGGCAATCGATGATGAATGCTAAAGAGAAATGCTCACCTTGCCTCCAGCACTCTACATGCAAAGATGCTTAGCAGAATTGAAACCTATCTATATGCAAATGCAAAGCCGATGAAATCGCCCTAAGTTGCAGAAATTGCTATTAGCGGGAAGAACCACAAGTTGACCGTCAATCCTCAACCCTAGAGTCCGGTCTAGGCTCACCCCTCCTCTGCTCAACAAATTGAGGGTAGGAGAAAGCGCTTTGCGGGGAGAGCTCGCGGCGCGATGAATTGAAGGTGATGATCAACTGTTTAAAATTTGACTAAGTCCAAACGAAACTATAGGTGCATGCAAGATATTAGGTGTTTGGCCTTAGTCTATCGCAAGCAATCCTAGAACTAGGGGCTCAATCACACAAAAGAAAGAAAATCGAAAAACAAAACAAAATAAAAAGAATGCGAGAAAAAGCCGACAAAAACCGCGAGAGCCCCCAAGTGAACAATCACTTGGAAATTAGGCTCCAGAGAGTCCAAGTCCGGGGGTACCTGTATTATTACAAATAATAGTCTCTCTCTCACTTAAGTTACACTAATAAATACAAGAAATAAATTCTACAACTAAAAATGAACTCGATCTTCAAAATTTCTCCTCGTCTCCTCGGTGCTAGGCTGGCTAAGCCGGCTTCACGTGGGTGCGTAGGCGCCTAAGGTGGAGCGCCTCCCTCGATCCGCGGTTCCTCGCACAAAGTCAACAAGAGAGGGGGTTAGACAGCTCAACAGATATATCAAAAATAAAGAAAATAAAATAGCGAAAAATAAAAACCGCGAAATAGACAATAAATCACAAACACAAACAAGACCCGAACTACGCGCTGTTGCTCCCCGGCAACGGCGCCATTTGAAAACTCGGATTTTGCGAGGGTCAAAATGGTCCACACAAGGCGGGACCACAGTGTCGCTGAGCGACCGCTCACGAAACCCGAATTAATCAACAATTAACCCACAACAGATAAATCAAGCAATGAAAGTAAATGTGCGGAGTTAAAATTTATTATAACTCTACAACAAGATGTGTATAGTGCAAGTATGTGTAGAGGTCGAACACAGGGAGCAGACAGGTAGGACGGGGCACAAGTGCTCAAAAATGTGTGTGCGAGTGATCAAATACCTATTAAGCTATTTTTTGTGGGTTTTTAATTTTATATTTTTTATTTAATTTTTAACTTTATATTTTTGTATTTTGATTTTTAATTTACTGATTTTATATTTTCTTTTTATATTTTATATTTTTTTTTATATTTTCTTTTTCAATATTGGAAAATAAAGACAAGGTAATAAAAGACGAGCTAAGGTATTTATAAAAATAGGTAAAAATACTCAAAAATAAAGAAACAAAGTCTTTTTGGTCTTTTTATACTTTTTTACTGTTTTTGTGATTTTTGGGTAATTTTTAGAATGTTTTTGGTATTTTTAATTATCAAAATAAAGCAAACAGTGAAGAAAACACAAAGCTGAAACTAAAATGGAGAAATAAAATATTAAACAGTAACAAAAATTCTCCAAATTAATTTTCACTTAAAGATAATAAAACCAAGAAAATTTAGGAAAAGAAAACACTATTTTTGGATTTTTTAATGATTTTATAAATTTTTATGAAGGTTTTTAGAGTTTTGCAATTTTTAGGAGTTTGGTTTTATATTTTTTTAATGATTTTTGGCTGGGAATTAAAACTAACTAAAAGACACAAAATATATTTTTTTGGGATTTTTCTGAAGGGTTTTTATATTTTTTAGGGATTTTATAAGCTAGACAGTGCACAAAACAGATGTTTTTGATTTTTAATAAATATTAAAATAAAGTAAAATCAAAAACTAAATTGATGGCGTGGAAGCATAGATGCACAGGAGCTTAAGTCTAAAATTTGAGAATTTTTGGGATAAAAATGAGTCTTCAAATAATTAGAGTAAACAAGCACAAAATAGGGGCCTGGTAAGGGCGTATATGCAAATGGCGAGATATCCAGGGGCCCTACTGCAAATTTCCTCAAAACTTATAACTAAACATTGCAATTAATGAGCCAAACACCAATGTCAGAACCCGCAAGGGTAAAGTTACAAAAAATCCCAAGTCCACGTGCAAAGCACGCGCACCTGGGAAGGGTTGTTCTGCGATTATCAAAAATCTTGAGGGCTCATTTGCAATATGTCGCAAAAATTAACACCTTACAACCATGTTCATGTATTAACAAGCAATAAACAAAATAGCAGACCCTTAGATGCAAAAAGGCCAGACGCACATGCACAGGCACGTGCGTCTCGCTGGCAGGGACGGGGGCACAAATGCTAATAGCGCAGGGTGCACAATGCAAATGCTACCTAAAGTTAATAACAGTAAAGGAATGCTTAAATGTTATTTCTTAAATCCAAAATGTCGCTGGGTGAAACAAGCAAAATACCCAGCCTAAGAGGCGGCACGGACGGCGGATGGGGCATTACTTATGCCACGTGTCGCAGCAGGGGGTGACGATACCCCTTCGCAGATGACGGGTTGAGATTGAACCCCGATGGAGATCGGACGGTCTATGCTCGCGGGGATCCAATGGCTGTGATCAAAAGGGGAGGGGAGGATCAACGGCAACTGTACACGCCCCCTCCCCCTCGTTCTTGCGCAGGCGGTTGTGGCGCAAATGGTGGCTGGGCAACGGCGGCGCGCGGGCTTTTCCTCCGGCGAGCTCGAAGCTCCCCCCAGATGGTTCAGCGGCGTCACCGGGTACCTGCAAAGACAAAAAGGAAGAACGACAGATGGTGCTCCAGGGCTAGGAAGAAGGGTGATGGTGGCGTGAGTGGCGCAAATGGTGGCTCGCCGGAGCGGGTCCGATGAGCTTCGAGGGTGAACGTGAGAGGTTGCGGAATGCTAGATAAGTTAACAAACAAAACGCTAAAAGTATTGGATAGCTAATGAGCAAGAGAAATAACACAAAAAACGCCCTCAAGCAGTGATGCTCTGCGAGGTATGGACCTCAACGGCGGCGCCGGAGATGGGAGATTTGGAGCCGCTCCTCGCCCTTGGCTGAGCCCCGCGCGCGTGCTGGAGGAGGTCTGTCACCCCTCCGGTCCTGAACACCGCAAGAAGAGGCCAAAACCAAGGTCAAAAGAGGGTTCAAAGAGGAATGGGGGAAATGGGTTCCATTTTGAAAGCTGGGCGAGGAGGCACTTTCAACGAGGTGGACCGAGCGTATCCGCGGTCCAATCCTCGAAAAAAATCCATGGGCGTGATAGACCACATGAAGGTCTACAAATCTCGTGAAGAGGTCGACCTGATTCGATGAAAGGATCGATCTCCAAAAATCCGCAAAGTCCAAGAAAAGTCATTCTGACAAAGCCCAGGTGTTGGGCAGAGAGTTGACCGAGGTCAACTCTCCTAGCCCCCTGGTTGGTCCACGTGGACCAACCAGGAAAAACCTGGGAAAAAAGATTTGTAAAATCAAATTAAAATAGAAAACGATTTTATTGATTTTTTATTATAAAATAAAAAATGTTTATTTTTTTATAAAGTATTTTATAGTGATTTTTATTTATTTTTAGGAAGTGTATTTTTACAAGTTTGCATTTATACCCCTATAGGTATCTATATCTATGTATTAATGTATTTTATTTTTATTGAGGTATTTTTAATATTATTATTTTTATTTATGATTTTATAAAATTATAAAATACTTTTATATACACAAATATATTTTTATTTTATTTTTCTGATTTATTTTGTATATTTAATAAAATACAAATGTATTTTGTATAGGTATATACATAAGTAATGTACCTATGTACAAATATTTTTATTTGAGTTTTAATGATGTTTTTATTCTGATTTTAATATACATAATTATTATAAGTATTATTTACAACATTATAAAAATATAAAATTATAAAAATAATAAATAAATAATAAATGGAATATTTTAATATGTACAAGTATACAATGAGGGTCCAAAAGTCAACTTTCAAACCGTAGCTCCGCCAAATGCGAAACCACTGCCATTATTTAGATTATTTTCTTCTATATACAATTAAAGGTGAGTTTGATGCATTTGGAGTTTCCGTTTGTGAGATACGGGTCTGGGAAGTTGGCATTCTGGATTTTTATTCAGACCATAACTTTTTATCTGTACATTATTTTTCTTTGAAATCAATTTTGTATTTTTCTTTATTAAATTATCTACAACTTTCATGTACAAAGTTTCTTTATTTGATGAACAAAAAGTGGAACCAAAAATAGGTCCCAAAATGAATAAAGAATGAATAAAATGTATAGGTATTTTATCTGTGTTTTGGCCCTTATCTCCCCCTACTTTATTCCTTGTCGACCTATTCATCAAGATGCCTAGGTCTCGGGGTTTCGGGTCATAAAATATTTACAATATTTTATTCTTTTTCTTTTCTTTTCTTTATTCTATAATTTTGGCTTTAAAAACCGCATTTTATACAATATTTACACATATATACATGAATGCTAAAATGCCTATATTAAGCCTATTTACACGCATTTACTAGGGTTTTTAAGGCCAAAATGATAGAATAAAGATGATGAAACGTGGATTCATCACCTGCTGTTTAGCGGACCATCACCCGTCCAATCATCCTTCCAGAATTTAAAACCCTCCCCACCACCGACCTTCGGCCGCAGCTTTGGTGTCAACAAAGGTAGAACCTCCCGCACTCCACCCCACAACGGAGATTCGAACCGCGCTCTTCCTACCTCCAGAGATCCCCGAACACTATAGAGTTCTCGCAAGAGTCTAGTCACCAGAGTCTCCGACTTGCCCCAAATCTGAATGACCCATCTTGCTAACAAGGCCTTATTCATACACTCAACATCCCTAATCCCCAAGCCCCCTTCGCCTTTTGGACGAGTCAACTCCTCCCATCTGACCAAATACACCCCTGATCTCTGTTGCTTACCATCAGCCCAAAAAAATCTCCTCATCAAAACTTCAATCTTCTTGCGTACCCCAATTGGCATCAGTCTGGTGGAGAAAAAGAAAATAGGGATTGCCGACAACACATGCTTAAGAAGGATCAACTTACCCCCTCTAGAAAGAGTGCGTGCCTTCCACCCATCCAATCTTTTTTCCATTCTCTGCAGAACCACGTCCCAGTGTGATTTTTTGAGTTTGCCCGCCGCAAGGGGAAGACCTAAGTACGAAATCGGCAACTCGCCTAATGGACACTCCAGTATTTCTGCCATTCTGCCGCTTTCTTCAACCTCCATCCCAAAGGGGATCACAACCGACTTTAACCTGTTAATTAGAAGTCCCGAAAGACTGCTAAAAACCTCCACAATCTGAGCTGCTCTTCTAGTCATATCCTCTGTGCCACCTAAAAAGAGCACCGTATCGTCTGCATATTGTAGAAGTGGCACAGAGATATCTCCACATCGAAACCCTTCGCACCACCCCTCATCCACCGCCCGCCTGAACAGAACCGCTAAAGCATCCGCAACTAAGACAAATAACATTGGGGCCAAAGGACAACCCTGTCGCACGCCCCTTTGGGGTTGAAAGAACCCCCCCTCAGGTCTCCCGTTTACCATGATTGTGAAAGAAGCAGTCGTGACGCATCTCTTCATCCAAGCAATCCACCGATCTGGAAATCCTCGCCGTCTAAGAGACACCCATATATATATATATATATATATATATATATATAAACTTAAAGCTAATTTAAGAAAAGTGATTTGCATGATTATTAAGGGGTAACTTTCACCTTTAGTCAATTTGATTAATTTTGTTCTAACCCGACCCAATCGACCCAAAGCAATGCCCCGGATAACTCAACCCGAAGTAACTCGATTGGTGATGGGGTTTCATTTTTCCAAACCAAACCGAATTCAACCAGAACTAAATAACCCAAATCCACCCAAATCGATCGAATACCCATCCCTATCCACCATCATCCTCCTTTTGGAAGATGCAACCCATGCATCAAATTGGTAGTTGATCTGGAGGAGAGATGTGCAAAGACTGATTTAGGGTATCTTGCTCCACCCTCCCAAACAGGTGAAAGATGCCATGCTTATGCTTATCTATAGAAAAACCTTTTAATACAACACTTAACTTGTTTAAATGTATTTTTTATATTATTTGATGCGGACATGTCCTTGCCAACACTATAAGCCCTCACCCCAAGACAAGAAAACAACGAGCCTCCTAACTAGGGATGCAAACGGTCGGATCCGGATACGGATATATGTATTAGCATATCCTTATCCGTTTTCTAATACGAATAAGGATGCATATACGGATATTGACGGATATTAAAACTATCTTACCATATCCTTAAAAAACGGATATGGATGTAAAACGGATATTGATCGTACACGAGTAATGTTAGAAATACTCTAGAGAATTGACTTAAATATATAAGAATTGGATGAAAAACACATGATATTAATTTACTAAGTGTGTTTCTATCATAAAAATTATATAAATATGGTAAAATGAGGTAGAGAATTATGTTATATATCGTTAAAAATAAATGTACGACTATATTTATATACGAAAATGGATATACGGATACGGATACGGATGTTTGCGGATATCAAAATGATATCCATATGCGTATCCATTTTAAAACGAATACGGATACGGATGTCAAAATCTGCATAAAACGGATACGTGACGGATCGGATTCGGATATATCATTATCCCTTTGCATCCCTACTCCTAACCCATCCTGAGATGACCCCAACAAGTCGCCCCTCTACCCTTCTGCTGATGACTCACTACGACGTCTCTGAAACCCGTTAATGATGCTTTGTTGTTCTTTTATCTACAACATTTTAAACTTATCGGTTGTGCGTTCTTTAGTAGCTGTCAGGTAGAATTATACAGGGACTAAAGATTTTTTTTCCTTTTAGTGTGTTTTATTTTTTATGTTGGCTTATCTCCGTGGTAGAACTTCCTTTATGAACCTTCTACCCTATCTGTAAGGAATGTTGCATGCTCCAAGATTAATGGCATTTACAAGTTGTTGAATATTTGTGGATATGCTTTGCATGTGCCCTGGTTATGATTGTATACATCCATTCGTTACTTATCCATTATCCATGTATTGTCCTGCAAAGATGACCGTTTTGTAGTAGAAAATTAATACACTAGTTAACTTCATTTGTCGATAATATTTCTGTTTATTTTGGAGCGTGTAGGAGAACTAATGTATCTAACATGCAGGTTCAACTATTAGTAAAGGTATTATTATGGCTGCCGCTTTGTTTTAATCAAGATTTTGAACATGATCTTACGGCCAAGATCTGAAGTAGGGTTATTTAATTCCATTCTCCTTTTTTCTATCAACCAGCAATACTTTATCATTGAAGCTGCCAAGGACAAAACTTTTCATGTGTCAGAAAAAAAAGGCAATATATTTAATATCTGATGGTTTAGAAAACAATTAAAAAACCATGCTTGAGATTTCGGCATTGCTTGTCCGCATACATGTGACATATAGCTATCACCCACAGAGAAATTTCCTTCGCCTTTTTCTGTGTGGCTTTCTCTGCAATCCATGCTTCATAAGATATTTGCTTCCTTCCCGACCATTTCCCCTAACTTCCTTTCAATTCAAGCAAAATGGAAATGAAATCTCAGATGCCAGTCAGCCAAATCTACAGATCACCGTGGAATCTGTACAAGCTACATACCTCTCTCCCATAGCATCCAAATGGTTACCCTAACCTCCCAACATCATCATCCGTAAACTGTCATGTCAACATCATATTAATGCATGATCTAGTTCATTGCATACTTCATTAAACTCCCCTTCATCAAGTCCTATTTTAGTGGCATACAAGTAACGTGTTCTTATCAAGACCAAGTCGACAATCTAAGCTTCCGTTTGATTTATTCTAGCAGCATTATTTAATATATGAAAGATGCTATATGGTTACGTAGTGTTGTACCAGATCTGAAATAGGTCTCATTTAACTGGAGATGCTGTTTGGATATACATGACAGAGGGTTCATCAGATATCCAATTCAATGATAGGGTGCAAACAAAGCATAAGAGACATTAGTACATGACAAAGGCCCTGATGGGGAGGATTCCATAGTACACAAGCTTTTTCTTGCTAGAATACAACCTAGTTGTTCTTAGACCTGTGCAGCGTATGACACTGCAAGTTGTTAATACCTGAACAGAAAGGGTTGGAGGGGAGGAGTGTTGATGTAGACAAGCAGTAATAACTTCCATAGGAACTTTGTCCAGTTCTATTGAAGGGCTTTGAAAGCTGCAACTGGAGTCATGCCATGCGCACCAAAAACAGACGGTCTTCCATTGCATCGTAAACACGCTGCAGTCAAATAATTATCTTTTGGAGCAAGGTCGAATAATTTCAATGCTGGCTGCTTCAGGATGTTGGGAATGGCTACGAGTTCAGATTTGTTTGGACAGTTCACTCCACGATGGAGGATGTGAAGCTTTAGAAATGTCTAGTTCAGCCAATAACGATTGTAACCAAGATATATAGCGTTGCAGTTGCACTGGCAACGAGTTAAGGTTTTGTGTCAGTGCTCGCTCTAATGGTAATGGACTTCTTAATTATGTCAGATGTTGGTTTATTTGATTACCTGAGGGTAAGCTTTTGTTTGGGTTTGGGTTTCGTTTACTCACATCTTTACTATTACATTCTTAATTAAGTTAGAATTGAGAGTGTAAGCCCCATGCACTGAAAAAGTTGGCTAAAGGCAACAGATAATTTTATATATTTTCATAACTTATGTAGTTAAACATATAACAACGAATATTATTTGCAGATTACTTCTTTAAATTCTCAACGTATTATTCTATATATATTGTTGTATTCCTTGCAATGAACAATATAACGGTGCTATTCATTGCCTTTTTTTCCCAATCGTCGTTAACTTTAGCAATGATAAATATGAAGTCCGATGAATAGGTCAACGCAAAAAATCATCATTATATGAACCTTCAATAATGAATATAACATATGTTTCTAATTATAAATATAAAAGATGAATTATCAACGGTAATATTTATTGTTGTATCTTTACATCAGAAGATATGACAAAAAATATTCAAATTATTTGTTGTATTATGTCCGATTTCTCGCAGTGATATTTCCAATATTTTGATATTGCTAACCACCACCAAACCAAAATAGCCAATATAAAAACACATTCTAATTAAAGATATGATTAATACAACATTTATAATCAATATCATTTAGAGGAATGTATTAAATTACATCACATTTATCAAGCCAAACCCATTAGACATATACTATTAACAAAAGAATTACCGATGTTAGTAACAAAACCCAACCTTGTTACCAAGTGAACATTATACTGAGGTGGTCATTTAGTTGCTTATATATTTTCTTCCACTTGTATTGATGGCACATATTTTGACATTTTGTGCTTTGTGTTGTTATATTATGAACTATGTATACTAGGCATGCAAGCAGACGATATGTGGCTATTGATAAACCACCTAATCTACTACTCTAAAAGGATAGAATAGTGTCACTCAATTGATCATATGAAATTAGAAGAAAAATTTGTAGTTTTTATTTAGACTCCTAAATTTATGTATATGTGGTAAGTATGTGAGTGTTAAACTTAGGGAGACAAATTGTAGCAACACAGGTAGAATAGGCAGAGTTATCTAAGGAATTAAGCTTTTAAGGATTTTTATGATTTTTTAATTGATTTTTTTATCTTTTATTAATTGTTTTGTATTTGTTTCTAGTGTATTTTGTATACCTATATAAAGAAGTATACGTATGCTTTTATATTATATTTTTATGTTTTATAATTTTTAGTGATTTTTATGTAATTCTTATAATTTGTTTAGATATGTAGATTGGTTTTTAAAGTCAAAATAATGTTTTACTACAAAATATGAAAGTATTTTGGATTTCTAAAATTAGTAAATAGTAAGAAAATATTTTGGATTTTTTACAACATAGAAAAAGAAAACATCTTTACAACAACTTATTATGGTATTTTTGTGATTCTTTATGAACTAGTTCTGATTTATTTTTTATTGTATTTTTAGATTATTAAGCATTTTAATATTTTGATTTTTATTTTATTTTTTATTTACCATTGAGAAAATAATAAAATATACTATGTACAATTTTATGGGATTTTTATATATTTATTTATATTTTTTATGTATTTTAGAAGTATGTATGTATTTTTCTATTTGTTTTTAAATTATTATAGATATAAAATGTTTTTATTTTTTAAAATACTCTTAATACAATATAGAGTATATTATAAGGTATACTAATATATTTTTATTTGATTTTTATAGTACGTATTTATTTAATACATATTATATTCAGATTATTTATTATATTATATATATGGAGCATTGATGAATATCCATTTCATCATGTTTTTTCTATCATTTTGGACTTAAGAACCCTCTTAAATGCATGCAAGTACCCCTAATTTGCATAATTTAGCATTCATGCATCATTGTGTAAATATTATATAAAATCTTGTTTTTAATGCCTAAATTTTAGAATAAAGAAAAGGAAAATAATAAAATATTGTAGATATTTTATTACCCTCAATCCCGAGACCTATACATCTCGATGACTGCATCGACAAGGAATAAAGTAGGGAAGATAATGAATAAAAATTCCATTTTATTTATTCATTCTGTATTTATTTTTGGGACCTATTTTTAGTTCCACTATTTATACCTCAAATAAAGAAACTTTGAACATGAAAGTTTTTGATAACAAAATATAGAAAATACAAAATTAATTTCACATAAAAATAATATACATTGTAAAAGATACGGTTTGAATAAGTTTCCAAAATCCAAACTTCCCAGACCCATATCTCTCAAATAAAAACTAAAAATATACAAATCACCTTTAATCTAATAATTTCCAAAATCCAAACTTCCCAAACCCATATCTCTAAAATAAAAATACAAAATATATCAAAATCACCTTTAATTATATATAACTTTAATAAGTTATTTAATGAAGGTGGTTTCACATTTTTTGGGTTTAAGATGTAAAAGTTTGGTTTTGGACCCCTATTGTATAGTTTACCCGATTAAAATATTCATTTTATTTATTACTCATTATTTTTATAATTTTGTAAATTTTATTATCATTGCATGTACATATTAAGACTAAAATAAAACAACAAAGAAAATATTTAATCAAATATGCATATAAAATCCATAGATGAAATACCTATATCTATGCTTATATAATTAATACAACTTTTTTATTATCTGTATATAATATATCAAAAAAATATAAATAAATATATGTATGTATATAAAAATAATTTATAAATATTTAAAACTATAAATTTAATTAATAAATAAAAAATACAAAATAAAAAACCAAAATATATATGAATATACCTATATATAACTCCTAAAAAGAAATTTGTAATTTACAAGCCCTAAAAAAATAAATAAATAACATAATAAAATAGTTCATAAAATAATAAATATTTTTATTTTATAAACTAAAATTAATAAATTAATTTATTAATTTTTATTGAATTTAAAAAAAATTGATAGGATTTTTTTCTAGTAGGTCCACGTAGACCAACATTTTTCCCCCGCCCGTTCACCTCAATCAATTCTCTGACCGAAGTTTCTTGGCCGTCAGACTTGCATTTTTTTCTCAATTCTCAGATTTTGGAGACCTCTCCTTGCATCCTTTCATGTCGATGTCTTCATCTATTTTCTCCTCGAAGATTGTTCTTACACGCCCAGATGTTACCTTGAGGAATGAATCTTTGAATCACTTGCTACGCCTCGTTCTTCTGAGCATCTCGGTCAGCTGTACAAAACCATGCCCGCCTCTTTCCTCCAAATTTTGAACCCCATTTGACCAACTCCCTCTTCTTGTGACATGGAACAAAGAAGGTGATAGCTTCTCCTCCGACCATGTTGAGTGTGTCGATGAGGTTGGCGACGCGTTCAACCACCTCCGGCGGAGCGCCGCCGTTGAGGTTTGCTTCTCGGTCCCACTGGTGAGGTAACCATCTTTTCTTGTCATTTCTAGCTTAGATTTAGTCCTAGGTGTATTTCCCGTGTTTGTTTTAGTCTTTAACTGCTAACATTAGTCATAATCATAGCCTTTGAAGTTTGTTGGAGTTGCGGTCCGGCGAACCCTTCCATGGTAACCCTCTCATTCCTCGATCACCAGACCACCTCGTCTTCACTCCCTCATCACCTCTCCATCATCCTCCACCTCCAACTCACCTCGACTCCATCTGGATTTAGCTAACAACGCTCCTCCCTCTGCCTTCACTGGAGCGCCTCCATCCGAGCCGCCCACATCTCATCTCGAAACCTAGCCCTAGTAAATGCGTGTAAATAAGCTTAATTCATACATTTTATCATTTATGAATGGTTGTGTAAATAGTGTATAAAATGCGATTTTTAAAGCCAAAATTATATAATAGTGAAAAGAAAAGAAAAAAGAATAAAATATTTCGAATATTTTATGATCCGAAACCCTGAGACCTAGGAATCTCGATGACTACGTCGACAAGGAATAAAGTAGGGGAGATAAGGGCCAAAAACCAATAAAATCCTTATTTATTTTATTCATTTTTATTCATTTTGGGACCTATTTTTAGTTCTACTTTTTATACTTCAAATAAAGAAACTTTGAACATGAAAGTTGTAGATAATTAAACATAGAAAAATACAAAAGTAATTTCATACAAAAATAATATATAGATAAAAAGTTATGATCTGAATAAGATTCCAAAATCTCAACTTCCTAGACCCTTATCTCCCAAATAAAAACTCAAAATGTATAAAAATCACCCTTTAATTGTATATAAATTTTATTAAGGTAATTAATGAAGGTGGTTTCATTTTTTTTGGAGTTACGATTTGAAAGTTAGGTTTTGGACCCCTATTGTATACTTGTAACGATTAAAATATTCATTTTATTTACTATTCATTATTTTTATAATTTTATATTTTTACAATTTTGGAAATATTATTTATAATATATGTGCATATTAAAACATGAATAAAAACATTAAGAAAACATAAAAATAAAATACTTGTATAAAAGGCATAGATGAATTGCCTATACTTATACCTATATAGATTATACAATTATTTATTTAATTCTATAGTTCACATCATAAAAATAAAATAAAAATATATTTAAGTGTATAAAATAAGTTATAAATATATTAAATAATAAACCAAATTAAGAAAATTAAAAATATAAAATAAAAATAAAATATTAAAATATATAGACAAATATACCTATATATAGCCCTTAAAAGGTAACTTGTAATTTAAACATGAAAAAAATAAAAAAAATCAGAAAAAATACTTTAGAAAATAATAAATATGTTTCCTTTCATAACCTAAAATTAATAAAATCATTTATTATTTTAAACTGAATTTATAAATCTTTTTAAGGACTTTTCTGGTTGGTCCACATGGACCAACCATAATCGTCCAGTGGTTGACTTCGGTCAACTCTCTAACCGAGGTCTGTCCTGTGTCAAGACCTCATTTTTGTCCATCTTTGCGGATTTTTTTAGAGGCTAAATCTTGCACCCTTTCATGATGCACCCTTCACAACTTTTGTTCCCCAGTTATCAAGGATACACGCCCTAGTAATTCCTCGGGTTGAGCATCATCGAGTCGCGAGATCTCCCTCGTCCTTTGGACCCGCTCATTGATGAATACCCATTCATCACTCTTTATTCTTATATTTTAGCTACCAAAACCTTTGCAAATGCATGTATATTCATGTAAATACAAATAATTATCAAAAGAATGCATTGTATAAAGTTTAATAATTAGCATGTTTTTGTGCAAAAATAAAAGAATAAAGAGTAAAAAGAAAAAGAGGGAAATATTTAAAATAAATATTGAGCAACCTAACCCAAGGGAGGGCTCAGCATGGGCCTGACCGCATAAAAACCAAAGTAGAGGGAGATAGGGGTTCATGTGTGTAAATATTCATGTAAATAAAATAAAAGTATTTTCCTCACAAAAATAGACTCAAATTGGCTTGTAAATATATATATATATACTCCTAAATATAAAATCAAGATAAAAATTAAAAAATTAAAAAGAAAACAAAAACATCACTCATGTACATAGTCACCTTGTATATAGTCCACTCATCCCTATTTATTTAGCTTTATAAATAAATAAAATTAACTTCCAAAAATTTTGTAAATATTCTACATTATATAGTGTAAATAAATAAAATAAATTAAAAAAAAACAAAATAAAAAGAACAAAATTAAAAATAAAAAATACTATTGTAAATATACCATGTATATAAAGGTACATATGTATTTATTTCACCTATGTATATAAATAATAAAAAGAAAATAAAAATGTCTTTTTGTATTCCACATTCTATAGTATAAATTAAAAAAATATATAAAATGGGAATAAAATTGTATAAAAATAACAAATTAAAAATAAAAAAATGAAAAATACATATTGTATATATACCTATATATAGACCTACTATGTACATATCTTATTTTCACTTTGAAAAATTAATTAAAAATCACTAAAAAATAGAAAAAATTAAAAGAAAAATATTTCATGTTTTGACTTTTTAATAATTCTGCCATTTACTATTTAAAAATGATTTTTCAAATCATTTCCACGTGGCAACTTCTCATTGGTCCACGGAGATGTTGACCTCCGGTCAACTCCCTCCGCGGACCTTCTGCTCCTGCGGATCTCGCGCCCGACCCGACTTCTCCTCTTTTTCCGCGCTCGATCCGCTCGCCATCTCCGCAAATCCCCGGTCCTACTTCTTCTCCTTGCATCCGACACCCTTGCCGGAGCCCTTGCCTCGGGATCTGCGCCTTCCATTGCCCTACCCGACCAACCCTAGTCGGACCTGCACCCATATATATGCCGAGCTCCGCCACCTTCATTCACATCTTTGGCTCATCTGCTTCGCTACCCGTGACCTCCACTGCGTTGGCAAGAGTGACAGCTTGCTCCAGCAAGTGTCGCAGCGAGGAGAGGGGCAGTGGCCGGGTCATCGGAGACCACCAGCAGCTGCGGAGCGTCACGACAGAGCTTCTCCGATCTCCAGAGGCAGCAGGGGAGGATCCCAGCGCACGCACGAGGCCGGCGAAACTCGCCGGCCAACTGTTCTTCCAACATCTTCCCCGACCGTCCGATCTTCCTCGACCTCCAGTTTTCATCTCGTCCGTCCACTTGAGGAGGTCCCTCCACTGTCAGATCGTGGAGAGGCGATCTGGACCGTCCGTTGCACGAGGTTTAGCCACCGAGAGCCTCACCCGTTCGATCCACCATGTGACGTAGCCTCAGCCGTCCGATCGCTGCGAGGACCCCAGCCTTGGAGCGCCCGCCGTTCTTCACCGTCCGATGCTCCACGTGGCGTCCATCCTGCTGCCCGCATTAATAAAGGGTAAATTACCCTTAGGCCCCCTCTTTTATTTTATTTCGCATTTAGTCCCTTAATTATTTAGTGTAGTTGTTTAGTTTTTGGTAAAATTGCATAGAGGACCCTGCTCTTTATTTAGTTTGCAGTTATACCCCTGTGTGTGATGTGACACGTGCTTCGTCACATGGTTTTCTGGTGTAATTGCACGTTCTATCTTGTAGTTCTGAATGTTACTGAATGAATGAAAACTTTTGAGTATTTGCATTTATACCCCTGTGCGTGAAACATTTGTGCATGTGCTTTAATTCGTGGGTTAATTGCAGACTACCCCCTGGACTTTTGGTACCTGTTACCAAATATTCCTCGGGAATAGTTTTTATCACATTTGGGTCCCTGAGTGCCCCAGGCACGCGTCACGCGCGTGACCTCCTGGGTATTTTGCACCAGACCCCACAGAACTTCGGGTATTTGCACTTTGGTCCCTGTGCACAGTACCCTCTTTCCATTTTTGAATAAAATAGCAAATCAACTCCAAATTTGATGAAAATTGGATACATGGCTCCTGCCACGATGTAAAATTTTCTGTAAATTTTGGAGACATTTTAGACATTGTTTGATATTTTTAAAAATTCAAAAACACGTATTTTCTTTACTGTTCAGCTTTGAAAATCACAAAAAATATTAAAACCTATCTAAAAATTACAAAAAAATTACCTACTGTTTATTTTGGCTTGTTTGATTTTTTAGCCAATTTTGGCTATTTTTCATTATTTAAAACACCTAAAAATTGAAAAACACGCAAAAACTGATAAAAATTCTAATAAATAATTTAAAAACCCAAAAATCATAAATCTAGTGTCCTAATTTTCCTTAAACTTTCTAGTTTATAGGAAAATTACACTCAGGAGCTGGGAGCCTCTTTTTATATTTTAGATTGGCCTTTTTTCTCCTGACTGGACAACACCCTCTGTTTCTGTCATTGTTTCATTTTTAGAAAATAAAATAAAAATCAGAAAAATCCCAAAAATTCAGCAAAAATAGTAAAAAACATAAAACACACAAAAAATATTTTTTGTGAATTTTTGGCTGATTTTTAGTGCATTTAATAAATTGTTGAAGTGTGTTGTTTAGTTGCTTTTCTTATTTTCTTAATTGATTAAAAATCCAAAAAAATATAAAAACCCTTAAAAACCACCAAAAATACCTTTTCTTCTCTTCTCGACTACTTCGTAGTCCGTAAGGCCAATCCGTACTCCTTGAGTTCGACCCTGGTCGCTATACCAGGTTAATAAAATAGCCAGGACCGCTATCGTGTTTATTTGACTTCATCTGATTTTGGTGGTCTGCTTTACTTTTTCTTGATTGACCAATTGACTTCCGAGATCCGGGTCACAACGACCCTTGATCTATTTTATTTCACCCGTGTCTTGGTTATTTTTCGGTCATCAGAATGGCGCCGTTGCCGGGGAGCACGGCTTAGTAGTCGATTTTTGAGTTTTTCCGCGGCTTTTCTTTTCGCGGCTTTTTGTATAGCTTTCTGCATATATATATTTTTCTGACATTTTTATAATAATTTGGTTTGTAACACTTGCTTTCTTTCTTGCGAGGGCCCGAGGACCGCGGAGGCGATTTTCGAGGAGCCGGCGCAACCGCAGGATTCGGAGGCGGCTCCCTTCTGCACGGAGCCGCAGGAGAGAGCGAGAGAGGAGCTAAGTGAGAGAGGAGTCTAGTTTAGGATTTATTTCCCGCACATTTGAATTATTGTAATAATACAGGTACTCAGAGACAGTTGGACTCTCGGGTCTATTTCACCGAGCACTGGTGTGCTCGGGGGACCCCTTAGACTAGTTTAGATTTTTCGCGGTTTTTCGCGGTTTTAGCTTTTTAGCTGCCTTTTACGGTTTTCATCGGTTTTTCTCGAGCCCCTAGATTTAGGATTTTCTGCTTGACTGTGCCGTAATTAGTAGGATCCCCACACTTAATTGCCTGCCTGTTCCTATAGAGCGATAATTGAACCTACTAATAACTCACTAATAAAAATAGCTTAGTCTCTTTCCGAGAGCCTACGCGCCGCGAGCCTGCCCCGTCAAGCGCTACTCCTGAACTCGACCTGTCGAGAAGAGGAGGGGTGAGTCTAGACCGGACTCTTTGGATCGAGGGCGAGTGGCTAAGCTAGACGGTTCTGTCGAGTAGAAATTGCCTGTTTAGGACTTGGTTTTGACCGCTGCACCATATAGGTAGTTTCTTTTCAGTCTTTAAATTCTGCGCGGATCATCTTGCATGTAGACTGCTGGAGTCAAGTACGCATTTCTATCTCTACATGCATCATTGATTTATCGCGCATCGGCTTTTTCGTCTTCTCCCCCCTATTTTGGACTAAATAACCAGGAGAACCGAAAAATTCGTTAGGCCTTTTGCTTGCATTAAAAAATCTTAAAAAAAACCATAAAATTGGGACTGTTTAAGCTATTGACCCTAAAAGACACTTGACTGAAAAATTTGTCTTGGGGAGAGCAACCCCCTCATTGTTTGGTTTGATTGTGCGAGAGAGTGACCCGTCCACTAGGTAGAGCCCTCCGGTGCTATTCCTGACTGACTGGTGATGAATACCCATTCATCACTCTTTATTATTATATTTTAGCTACAAAAACCTTTGCAAATGCATGTAGATATGTGTAAATAGGAATAATTACCAAAAGCATGCATTATGTAAAAACTTATAATTAGCATGTTTTTGTGCAAAAATAAAAGAATAAAGATTAAAAATAAAAAGAGGGAAATATTTAGAATAAATATTGAGCAACCTAACCCAAGGGAGGGCTCAGCATGGGCCTGACCGCATAAAAGCCAAAGTAGAGGGAGATAGGGGCTCATGTGTAAATATTTGTATAATTAAATAAAACTATATTTTCCTCACCCAAAAATATGCTTGTAAATACTTGTATATATTTATAAAAGATAAAAACAAAATAAAAAGTTAAAAATCAAAAAGATTAAAAATACCCCTTCATTATGTACATAAACCATGCCTATATATTTATTTAACCTTGTAAATAAATAAAGTCATTTTCCAAACTTTTTGTAAATGTTTTATGCTATATATTGTAAGTAAATAAAATAAATCAAAATCAAAACAAAATAAAAATAGAAAAAAAATCAAAAAATACAAAAATACATTGTACATATACTATGTATATAGATGTACATACCTATTTATTTTACCTATGTACATAAATAATAAAAATAAAAAAAATACCTTTTTATTCCTTATTTTATTTTATAAAGAAATAAAATATAAAACAAGGATAAAAGTGTATAAAAATAATAATTCAAAATCAAAAATCAAAAGCCCACATATTGTATATATACCTATATCTAACCCTACTATGTACCTACCTTATTTTTATTTCCAAAAATTAATTAAAAATCACAAAAAAAATAGAAAAAATAAAATAAAAATATTTCATGTTTTAAGTTTTTGTAAAATCGGTCATTTTCTAACTCAAATAAATAAATTAAAAATTCAAAGCTTGGCGGGCTCTGATTGGTCCACGGGGGATTGTTGACACACGGTCAACTCTCCCCCCAGGACCACCAGAGCCGGGCCCGTCCTGCCCGACCGTTTTCCCCTTATTTTTATCCGGCTGACCCGACCGCCAGCAACCCAAACCCCGGGTCCGAATCGTTCTCCTTGCATCCGGCATCCTCGCCGGAGCCGCTCCCTCGGGATCCGCGCGCTCCTAGCTGGCCCGGACCCTTCCTTTTCGGACCCCTAATCGTATTTAGCTGCAGCTCCGCCACCTTCTCTTGCCATCTTTGGCCATCCCCTTCTTCCCTGTGAGCTCCAGAGTGACCGCACGAGTGACAGCGAGCGTCTCCGCCTGTTGCAGCGAGGCGAGGAGGAGGAACCACTGATCCAGGCGATACACCCGCCGCAGCTCCGCCACCTGGGGGAGCTTCGAGCCTCGGGCAGAGACATCCCTTGAGGCGACGACCGGGAGCTTCCCCAGCTCCGCCACAGTCTAATCCTTCAACCAGGTAGTCCCTTAGCTTAGCTATTTCATCTAATTTCCGTTTTCCCCCAATCTTCACCGTCGTCCTCTTTCTTCGATTCACCCCGGTTCCGACCACCGTTCGACCATCGGACCCGACCCACATCTCCGTCTTCCTCCGCCGCACGTTCTCCACCCACTCACACAAACCCAGCTCGCACAGGAGCTGGGAACCGGGCTCCACCGTCTTCCACCATCGCCGAAGCCCGCCGCCCCGACGCACCAGTCGCCTTCACATCGCCTAACCGGGTCGAGGCAGTTTGCCCTCGACCCGCGAGTCTTCTGAGCCCCTTTGCAGGTCATTCCGAGCCCATCTGAGGGCTTGGTCATTCAGGCTGGGAGACCCAGCTCCGCCGACCGTGCCTAAGCTCCTCTGAGCTTGGCTCGATCATCGGAGCACCGCAGCAGACGCAGGAGCGCACCAGCTTGCTTCTCCGATCACCAGAGCGCTCCGAGGAGGAGGCCAGCACCCGCACGAGCCCGACGAAGTTCGCCGGGGACCAGTTCTTCCAGCACCCTCCAGCGTCGTCGGATTAGCCTCCAGCTCCAGATGCCATCCTGACCGTTGGTTGCTGGAGCCCTCTTTGACGTCAGATCCGAGGCGACAGATCCGGACCGTTAGATCCACACGTGTCCTGGCCTGGACCGTTGGATCGACCAGAGCAGCACCTGTGTAGAGAGCCGCCCCCTTTTGGACCGTCCGATCTACACGTGGCAGCCATCCAGCCGCTCCGGTTAATAAAGGGTAATTTACCCTTAGGCCCTTATCTTTGCGTTATTTTTATCAGTCCTGTAAATATTAAATACGTTGTTTAGTTTTAGGTTTATTTGCATAGAGGACCCTGAGCTTTAGTGTTATTGCATATATACCCCTGCCTGTTGTGAGCCACGTGCTTCGTCACGTGTTGTTTTGGGTTATTTGCAGACTTTGCCCTTGTAGTTCTGGTTGTTATGAAATGAATGAAAGGTTTTAATTAATTGCATTTATACCCCTGTGCGTGGTTGTTTTACGCATGTGCGTTATTTTTTGGGTTATTTGCAACTGAGCCCCTTGGACTTTTGGTACGGATTACCAATAGGTCCTCGGGACTTATTTTCCTTACAATAGGTCCCTGAGTGCCCCAGGCACGCGCTTGGCGCGTGATTTGTTGGGTTAATTGCACCTGGACCCTCAGAACTTTGGGTATTTGCACTTTGGTCCCTGTGCACATTGCCCTATCTCTATTTTCGAATAAAATATCAAATCACCTCCAAATCCAACGAAAATTTGACATATGGCTCCCGCCATGGTGTAGGATTTTTGTAGATTTTTGAGGACATTTCTGATTTTGTTTTCTATTTTAAAAATTCAAAAACCTATATTTGTGTCACTGTCTAGTTTGAAAAATCACAAAAAAAATCTAAAAACTCCCTCAAAAATTCCCCAAAAATTAGCTACTGTTTAATTTAGTTTGTTTGATTATACAGCCAATTTTGGCTATTTTTCATCGCTGAAAACCACTAAAAACTTAAAAACACTTAAAAACCCATAAAAATTCTAATAAATACATTAAAAACCCAAAAACAATAAACTCGGTACCTAAATTTTCCTTGTTTCTTATATTATACAGGAAAATTACCTCCAGGCCATTTTAAGGCCCTTAGACATTTTATCTAGGGCTTTTTGGCTCGGCTGGACAGTACCCTTTATTTTTGCCACTGTTTGATTTTTAGAAAATAAAATAAACATCAAAAAATTATCAAAAATTCACCAAAAACATAAAAAATTATAAAACACATAAAAATATTTTTGTTCTGATTTTGGTTGATATGTGGTGCTTTAAATAATTGGTTGAATTGTGTTCTTCCTTGCTTTTCTTATTCTCTTCCTATATTAAAAATCCAAAAAAAATATAAAAATAATTAAAAACCACTAAAAATATTTTCCTCTTTTATTTGTTTTGACTACTTCGTAGGCCTCTCGGCCAACCCGTGCTCCTTGAGTTCTACCCTGGGTGCTATACCAGGTTAATCACATAGCAAGACCGCTTCTTCGTGCTTGATTGCTTGATTTGTCATTAGTGGTTCGATTTTTCTTGATATACACGGTCTGATCGCTTGGGTCGCAACAACCCTATTTCTGTACCTCATACCCGAGTGGTCAGGCCTGTTATCAGAATGGCGCCGTTGCCGGGGAGCACGGCTTAGTAGTCATTTTTTTTAGCTTTTCCGCGGCTTTTTGATTTTCGCGGCTTTTTGTATAGATTTTTTGTAGATACATTTTTCTGATAGTTTCTGACAATAATTTGGACCTGACCACTTGTCTCTTTTTCTTGCGAGGGCCCGAGGATCGAGGCGGCCGATTTCGAGAAGCCGACGCAACCGCGAGACTCGAAGGCGGCTCCCTTCTGCACGGAGCCGCAGGAGAGAGCGAGAGAGAGAGTTGAGTGGGTGAGGTTAGATTAGGAATATTTGATTATTGTTGTAATAATACAGGGACTCAGACTTGGACCTTTGTGGACTTGCCGTAGCGGGTCTGTTTCGTCGAGCACCGGTGTGCTCGGGGGACCCTTAGGACTTGCGCGGTTTTTGGCGATTTTTCACGGTTTTATTTTATTTTCTTTCTACCTTTTCCGGTGTTTACGCAGTTTTTCCTCGAGCCCCTAGACTTAGGAATTTCTGGTGATTGTGCCGTAGTTAGTAGGATCCACACACCTAACTGATTATCTGTTCCCATAGAACGTTAATTTGACCTACTAATAAATCAATAATAAAAATAGCTTAGTCGCTTTCCTGAGAGCCTACGCGCTGCGAGCCTGCCCCGTCAAGCGCTACTCCTGAACTCGACTTGTCGAGAAGAGGAGGGGTGGGTCTAGACCGGACTCCTTGGATCGAGGGCGAGTGACTAAGTTAGACGGTTCTTCGCTAGAAATTGCTCGTTTAGGACTCGGCTTTCCCGTTGCATCATATAGGTAGTTTCCTTTCTGTCTTTACATTTATGCGCGGATCATATTGCATGTAGAGTGCTGGAGTCAGGTACGCCTTCCTTACTTTGCATGCATCATTGATTTCATCGTGCATCGGCTTTTTCGTCTTCTCCCCCCTGTTTTCGGACTTAATAATCAGGAGAACCGAAAAATTCGTTAGGCGTTTGCTTGATATTTGAAAAATATTAAAAAGAAAAACCATAAAATTGGGACTGGTTAACTCTATTGATCTTAAAAGACGCTCACCCTAATAATTTTGTCTTGGGGAGAGAAACCCCCTCATTGGATGGTTTGGATGCGCGAGAGAGTGACCCGCACCCTAGGTAGAACCCCCCGGTGCTAGTCCCGACTGATTACCGACTCTTCCGTGCGGGCCAGTCGGTTGGGATAACATCGGATATCCTAACAGGTCACGTAAGCGCTCTGATATTTTGTGTGTTCACCAAAATAAAATAGACAAGATAATTTGACCGAACTTTCACGATCTTCAGCTCGCGTTGCGTTGGTGAACCGGGGGTTTGTTTGTGATCATAGTTGCTCCAGATCTCATCTGCCTTACTCGCCAAATCAAGATGATGGGTAGACGGTCTCTTAGGCAGCCTCTGGCTGCACCGCTTTCGGGCACGTCTACCCGATCATATAGGTTGGCCCGCGAGAGCCGAGACCAGCTCTCCGAGCCCGAGTACGACTCCGCCCTGTTCCCCCTCGACCCCCTTTCTTTTGGTACTGAGAGACATGAGCCCGAGGAGAGATTAGCAGATTTGACAGCACCTGAGTTGGGCTCGTTTGATTTTGCAGACGTCGCTATGGCCGGCAGTTCAGATGATCACCCCCGTCAGCCCAAGCATTTTGTACTAGACCAGGGGGCGATCAACTCCACCCTGATCGCATCACTTGAGACAGTTCAGCAGCAGTTACGTGATCAGGGGGCATTCATGATAGAGATGAGGCGAGAGTTGGAGAGGCTCAGAGCAGAGCGAGATCAGCAGAGCGAGCCTGAGGAGATACCTGATGCAGAGGCACGAGCCGCAGCAGCTGCAGCAGCAGCAGCAGCCGCCGCGGCAGGAGGACCACCACGACCGATGCGGGAGTTGCACAACCCCGGATTGACACTCATGCATCATTGGGTAGTAGTGCCAGCGATCGTGGGGGACTTCAAGTTCCCCCCGAATACCTTGCAGTTGCTGCCCCGTTTTCACGGACTTGCCACTGAGGAGCCCCACCTCCACCTCCAGGAGTTCCTGATGATCTGCAGCACTGTCCACGATCGCCACGTGGACCAGGACACTATCCGGATGATAGCCTTCCCCTTTTCACTGGCAGATAGAGCAGCCACCTGGCTGAAACACTTGGGGAAGTTTGTCTACACTTGGGAGCAGCTCCGCACCGAGTACTTGAACAAGTACTATCCACTCGGGCGGACGAATGCAACGAGGGCCCTGATCAGCAACTTCTCCATGTTCCCCAACGAGCAGTTTCACGAGGCATGGGAGAGGTTTCGAGAGCTCCTAGACAGATGCCCGCACCACGACATCTCCAAGCCGAACTTAGTTCAGAGCTTTTTCAGCGGGTTGACGCCAGAGCTTCAGGGTCTGGTGAACGCTTCTTGCGGCGGGTCCTACTTTGCCAAGGACCACGACCAGGTCTGGGCCATCTACGAGGAGATGGCCGAAAACTACATGGTGATGTCCCAGACCTGGTTGTATACTCAGAGACCCCAGCCACAGCAGCCAGGACCCGTGCAGTACCAGCGGATAGCACGGGTAGATGCAGGTCCATCCAGTTCGTCCGCAGTCGCAGCAGCACAGGCAGAGTCATCCGCTGCGGACATGGGTATTATCAGCGAAAAGTTGGACCGCATGGAGCTGATTGAAAAGAAGCAGTGCCAGAGCATCACTCAGATGGAACAGATGGCACAGGTTCTGAGCGACATGAAGACCCATCTCATGTGTCTCCAGGAGGTACAGACGGCTTCACAGCCCCGTCTTCTGTCGCGAGGAGATACCGGCGGCAGCAGCAGCTCGTCCCAGCGCTCCAGCTCCTCACAGCAGCCTAGACAGGTTCACCTTGTACAGGCGGAGCCGTACCAGCAGCCGCAGCCTACCTACCAGTCCCCACCATCTCCAGACATGCAGATGGTGGTCTACCAGCCGGATCAGCCTCTGGCAGTACTCCCGCCAGCCCCCTACGATGCAGAGCCGTTGATGGATGTCAACGGGATTTGGTATGACCGCCCCCAGCCTTGGATCCGACGAGACCATCCCGGATTCAGGTGGGGGAGTGGTGGTGCCCAGCCCCAGCAGCAGCCGTCAGGTTAGGGAGGGCAGTACTCCCAGCAGAGAGATCACCAGCAGTCGCAGCAGCAGCCCCCAGCACACCAGCAGCACCAGCCATCATCCTTTGGTCCTCGTCCCTATCAGCAGTAGGGACAGTCGTGGAGACGTGAGCAGCAGGCTCACCCAGTTCAGCAGCAGCACCCTTCCTCATACCCCTCTTACCACCAGCAGCAGTTCCAACAGCCTCACCCCCAGAGAGGCTACCCGTCGGGCTCCCATGAGAGCCCCGCCTTGGATGACATAGCCCGCCTCCTCACGGACTAGCAGGCTACCTTTAGACGGGAGATGGACGAGTTCCGCTAGGAGATGCGGGACTTGGTGAGAGGGAAGGCCGCTATCCCTGCACAGATCGAGCCAAACCCGAATAACCTCAAGAGGAAATCTGAGCAGGTAGTACACACTGAGTTTGCCACTCCTAGTGATCCATTTGTTGATACATCTTCGGATCTATTTGATGCTGATTTTGTCACACTTAGGAGCGGTAGGACCCCAGCAGGCGGCGACGCCTCATCTGAGCTTCACCACGAGGAGTACTTCAGAGGTGCCACATGAGGAGGAGGAGAGCGGTACTGAGGCCACTCCAGATGATGATGGTGGCACTGATGCCACCAAGGATGCTGATTCCACCGGCAGTACTGAGGCCGCCGCTTCACCAGTTCGAGGAGGTGGTACGGATGCCACCCGTTTAGCCGAGCCAGCCCGCGGTACTGACACCGCGAGACGTCTACCAGCTGCAGCAGCAGCAGCACAGCCAGCCAGAGGTGGTACTGAGGCCACCGGTGTTTGTGTTGAGAGAGATGTTGTCTTTCCTCGCCTTGATGTATCTCAGAACTTTGGTTTGAATAAAGGAAAAGGTTTAGTTTCTTCTGGTCCCACTGTGGTGCATGATGTATGTGTGGATCCGGTCATCGAACCGTCTAGGCCTTTTCCTAGTCTTTCATCTGAGAAGGACCCTGTGATCCCCTTCCCTAGAGCCCTTCAGATGGGGAAGGGGAAGAAAAAAGAAAATGATCCAAAAAAGAGAGAGCAGGAGGAGTTTAGCCAGAGCATGATTGATAGATTCCACATACAGTTGACCCTCCAGGAGGCTTTGCAGCACATCCCCCTTCTCCAGCGATCTTTGAGAGACAGGACTACAGTCAGGAGGAGGAGGAGGAACCACACTTCCGAGATCCATGTGCTGACAAAAGCCACGTGTTTTGCGATCCAGAACCGATTGCCAGCCAAGAGGCCAGATTCAGGGGCCCCGTATGTCAGATGCCAGATTAGTGAGCAGAGGTTCGACCGTACTCTTCTAGATAGCGGATCGTCGATCAACCTTCTTCCGGCAGCCCTCCTCGACCGCTTCGAGTTGGGCACTCTTCGACAGAGCAGGACAGTCCTTCAGTTCGCTGATCGATCTGTCAAGAGGCCGAAGGGGTTATTACGAGACGTTATCGTCACGATTCAGGGCCTGAAATTCCCCGTGGACTTCGTAGTGTTGTACATGGAGATCCTTGAGTCAGTGGCCGATACCCCCATCATCCTTGGTCGTCCGTTCTTGGCCACAACCAAGGCGGTGACTGATCATGATAGCGGGAAGGTGTACTTTCGCATCGAGGGCGAGAGTATACAAATAGAGACGGTCGAGGACTACAGAGCTAGAGAGAGAGCCCGCTCAGATGCGAGTACAGATTCAGAGCAGCTGACAGACGCAGAGCCAGACATCCACCATGACTGTAATTTTGTGATCACAGACGATGAGGCAGCTTGGGCAGATCCTGCAGCACAGACCATCCTCTCATATTCAGATACAACTGATGCCGAGATGATAGCAGAGGAGAGTCTGGAGAGCACAGCCCTGGTTCAGGATACCATAGAGGCAGCAGAGCCGGTCCTTGATCGCGAAACGATGTTCAGTGATGGTGGTGCTGAGGCCACCTTGTTTTTCGGTGGTACTGATGCCACCGCGATTGATACAGATCCCTCGGATTCAGAGTCTGATTGGGCCGATTGCTATGATCAGATGCCAGACCTGAGTCCACCTGAGCCTATAGATGAGGAGGAGGTAGATGCAGAGCCGAGCAGAGACAGTTCAGTTGAGCAGCCTTCTCCCGATCCAGTTTGCGAGAGTACGCTTTCACTTTCCCAGGCAGATTTGGCAGACTTAGCAGCTTTCACTCAGTTTCTTCCGCATCCAGATTTGCCAGCACCCAACATTCCAGAGCTGAAGCCGCTCCCTACTTCGCTGAAGTATCGATTCCTTGCGGGCGATCCAGAGATGTACCCAGTCATCATCTCCGCCGAGTTGACTGGAGAGCAGGAATCCCGTTTGATGGGGGTTCTTGAAAAGAACCGCAAGGCAATCGGATGGAGCGTAGCAGATCTCCATGGGATTAGTCCAGCAGTGTGCTCCCACCATATCTATCTAGAGGAAGGGGCGAAGCCGTCGCGTGAGTTCCAGCGGCGACTGAACCCCAACCTGAGAGAGGTCGTGATGAAGGAAATATCGAAATGGTGGAGTGCAGATTTTATTTATCCCATTTCCGACTCCAAGTGGGTCAGCCCCTTGCATGTGGTGCCCAAGAAGACGGGCATCATGACTGTGATCAGTGAGTCGGGAGAGGAGATCGCTACATGAGTACCCACCTCTTGGAGGGTTTGTGTTGACTACAGGAGACTCAACCAAGCCACCAAGAAGGACCATTTCCCCCTGCCTTTTATTGACCAGATCATTGAGAGACTGGCAGGGAAGAGCCATTATTGCTTCCTGGATGGGTACTCGGGCTACAACCAAGTGGCCATCGCTCCTGAGGATCAGGAGAAGACCACCTTTACCTGTCCCTTCGGCACATATGCTTTTCGACGCATGCCATTTGGGCTATGCAATGCCCCTGCGACCTTTCAGAGGTACATGCTGTCGATCTTTTCAGACATGGTAGGGGAGTGTTTAGAGGTCTTCATGGACGATTTCTCGGTCTACGGCGACGGATTCGACTCCTATCTTGACTGCCTAGACCGAGTACTCCAGCGATGTATTGAGTATCATTTGGTTCTATCTTGGGAGAAGAGTCACTTCATGGTGACTCAAGGGACGGTGCTTGGCCACATCATCTCCAACAGGGGCATGGAGGTTGATCCGGCCAAGGTTGATGTCATTAGAAAACTCGCACCACCGTCCAATTTGAGGCAGCTACGGTCATTCCTGGGGCATGTTTGATTTTATAGGAGATTTATTCAGGATTTCAGCAGGATTGCCCGACCGTTGACTGACCTCTTGACGAAAGACACCGAGTTCCTTGTCGATGACAAGTGTCTCTCGTCCTTTGCGACTCTCCAGCAGTGTGTTATTGAGGCTCCTGTTCTCTAGCCGCCTGATTGGTCTCTCCCATTCGAGATCATGACGGACGCCTCCGATTTTGCCGTGGGGGCAGTGCTGGGACAGAGGAGGGATGGAGTTCCGTTTGCCGTACACTATGCTAGCCGCACATTGGATTCCGCCCAGCGGAATTACACGGTCACAGAGAAGGAGATGCTAGCCGTAGTGTTTGCCCTAGACAAGTTCAGATCGTATATCATTGGATCTAGAGTGACTTTGTTTACAGATCACACTGCCATCAGGTACCTCATGGCAAAGAAGGATGCCAAGGCCAGACTGACTAGATGGATCCTTCTACTCCAGGAGTTCGACATTGAGATTAAGGATAAGCCTGGAGTCAAGAATGTGGTGGCGGATCATCTCTCCCGACTAGAGCAGCCTGAGGATTCTGAGCAGATTGATCCTATTAGAGATACCTTCCCAGATGAGGCGATCCTTGCTATCGCCTCACTCCCGTGGTATGCCGATATTGTGAACTTTCTCGTTGCTGGGAAAGTCCCACAGGATTGGCCCAGGCAGAGGCTTGAGACCTTCCTTGCGAGGGCCAAGTCCTACCACTGGGAGGATCCCATCCTTTACCACGAAGGAGGGGGCAGTGTCTGGCGTCGGTGTATTCCTCAGGAGGAACACCATAGCGTCCTCACTTACTGCCACAAGCTTGAGGCAGGAGGACATCATTCTGGGAGGAGAACGGCACAGAAAGTGCTTCAATCCGGCTTGTGGTGGCCTACCCTCTTCAAGGACTCTGATGAGTTCGTGAAGAGGTGTACTGACTGTCAGAGGATGGGCACTTGTGGACAGCGTGATATGATGCCGATGCAGCCCATTCACTTCTGTGAGGTTTTTGACGCATGTGGCATCGATTTCATGGGTCCATTCCCTAAGAGTCAGGGATTTGAGTACATTCTGTTGGCCGTAGATTATGTGAGTCGTTGGGTGGAGGCTATCCCCGCCCGAGCCGCTGATGCGAGGACAGTTTGCAGATTTTTGAGGAAGCATATCATCACGCGGTTCGGGGTTCCACGAGTTCTGATTTCTGATGGGGGGTCTCATTTCATCAACGACCAGGTGAAGGCCCTTGCTAGCGAGTTCAGTATAGACCATCGTATTGCCACACCTTACCATCCACAGACGAATGGTCTAGCTGAGGTGTCGAATAGGGAGATCAAGACTATCTTGCAGAAAGTCGTCCGCCCTGACCGAAAGGATTGGTCACAGCTTTTGGACTCGGTCTTGTGGGCATATAGGACGTCTTTCAAGACTCCATTGGGCACATCTCCCTTTCGCCTCGTATATGGCAAGCCGTGCCATTTACCTGTTGAGCTGAGGCACAAGTCACTTTGGGCAGTCACATCAGCCACAAGCATTTTGAGATTGGACAGAGAGTATGGCTGTTTGATGCGAGGCTTCGTTTGTTTCCAGGGAAGCTGCAGAGCAAATGGAAGGGACCCTACTTGGTCAGAAAGGTACACGACAATGGTAGCATTGATATATCCGAGTTGTCTTCTGAGAGTACCTTTCGAGTGAACGGCCAGCGGCTCAAGCCATTTCTAGATCATGAGCCGCGGGACGTTATTGTTGCCCCTATTCATTTTGCGTGAGATGTGGTCTCTTGACTCACATCTTTTGCATCTCACGCCTGATTTTCATTCTTCCTCCGCCCTGTATAGATCCAGTTGTCCATATCATTCTATTCTTTAGTCCCACATCCCTTTTCTCATCTTATGATTATGCTATACTTAGGGTGTACTTTACCCTAAGTATAGGGGGGATGTAGGACCTGCGGGTATTCTTTTCATTCTTTCTGCTCCTGTTTTGCTGCCTATACTTAGGGATATTTTACCCTAAGTATAGGGGGGGCAGACTCTGTATCTTCTTCACTCGGATTTCCCTTCATGTACAGCTTGCTATACTTAGGATTAGTTAATCCTAAGTATAGGGGGAAACCACCGAGTTCCTCTCATTCTATTCATTCATTCATTTCTGTACTCAGCCATTCCTTTTCACTTCCCTTTTACTAAGCACGAGTTATGTCTTCTTCATCGCTCTTGATCACTCTGAGGACATCGTTCGAGCTAAGTATAGGGGGGGTGTGTATATATTTCATATATACTTTAGCCATAACTCGTACTTTGTGTGAGGGTGTTAATAAATAAAATGGCTAAAAAATCACAAAAATTAAAATTTTTTTCATGTACATAAACTTCTTTTATTTGCACATACATAGCTAGTGTACAAAGTATTTTTGTAAAAATGATTTCAAAAATATTTTTGTAAAGTTTGTGTAAATATTTTTGTATCAAAATTATGTATATAGTACAAAATTTTTCCAAAATGTTTTGAAAATCAAAAGTTTGCAAAAATCTCGTGTAAATGTGTGTAAATATCTTTTTGCAAAACTTGCACGTCATGCATCATTCATCCATGATTTCAAAACATTTTTCAAAAATTTTGCACGATTGTAAATTTGTGTAAATAAGCATCTTGTGCATATATGTATATAGTTTTTTTGGATGAGAGTTGACACTTAAGCTAAGCCTGGAATTAAATTGAGAAATGGAGCTTGAATAAGATCTTAATCCACTTAACTTCAAGAGGAACCTTATAGGACTTAGGGTTAGGGCTTTTCAGGTCCATAAGGACTTAATTCTTTGAGTCCACTAGGCTATGAGCATATGTCATCTTGATGAGCCTAAGTAGAACACTTAACAACACACGCATGACTCTTAGAGACAATGGCTTGACTTGCACCAGCACTTTACACATGGCTCTCCACGGATGAGGTGGTGAGGAGGCAGTTTCCTTTGGCTTGGGGTAGCATATGAGTGTAGTACTTCTAGGCGGAACCTCTCTTCTTCTTCTAGTGAAGGAAGTGCGTCTCAACTTGGTCTAGTGGTGATGAAGGCTAAAGACAGAAGCTGTGGGTTGCAATAAAGCTTCAAAAGAGGGATAGTCTACTGGCTCAAGAGGAACATTTCTTGTATATATGCTGCACCATGTAGATATGTTGTATAGAAGTCCTTGAAAAAAAATGCAAAATGCAAAAAGAACTCCAAAAAAGTGGTGGGTCGGATTGAAAATTTAATAACCCCACCGGAGTGTATATAGTCAAATAAAGCAAAAGCTTATGGTATCCATGTTACATCTCATGAAGCTTGCAGCGGGAGACTTAGCTACACTGGCTGAGCTTCCGAAAGTCTATACTTCTTCCCCCTCTTCTTGAGCCGGTTGCACTTGAACTTAGAAGGGAATACCCCGCTTCTCGAGGAAAGAGTTGCTAGACCGAGGCATTAGAGTTACCAGGTTGAGGGAGGTTGTTTCTTTGTTACTTCTGAGGTGGGGAGCCACATATCACTTACACTGCATGGAAAGATTCATGGTCATTAGAGTTTGTGTATGTAGACTTGTTCTGATCTGGTTTATTGAGGAGTCGTGCCCATAGATTGGTGGAACTTAGAGGCTGTTGGGTTTTAAGCTTAAGTCCAAATATGGTTCCGACACATTAATAATCCAAATATCTGATCGAGCTCCATATCCCAATTTAATGAAGGCAAGTTTAATAATCAACCTTGATCCATGTACATCCTCTTTTTCTTTTTCTTTTTCTTTCTTTTTCACTTCTTTTTCAAATAAGTGTTTGCTAAGGGACTAGCAAAGTTAAGTATAGGGGGGTGATGAATACCCATTCATCACTCTTTATTCTTATATTTTAGCTACAAAAACCTTTGCAAATGCATGTAGATATGTGTAAATAGGAATAATTACCAAAAGCATGCATTATGTAAAAACTTATAATTAGCATGTTTTTGTGCAAAAATAAAAGAATAAAGATTAAAAAGAAAAAGAGGGAAATATTTAGAATAAATATTGAGCAACCTAACCCAAGGGAGGGCTCAGCATGGGCCTGACCGCATAAAAGCCAAAGTAGAGGGAGATAGGGGCTCATGTGTAAATATTTATGTAAATAAATAAAACTATATTTTCCTCACCCAAAACTATGCTTGTAAATACTTGTATATATTTATAAAAGATAAAAACAAAATAAAAAGTTAAAAATCAAAAAGATTAAAAATACCCCTTCATCATGTACATAAACCATGCCTATATTTTTATTTAACCTTGTAAATAAATAAAGTCATTTTCCAAACTTTTTGTAAATATTCTATGCTATATATTGTAAATAAATAAAATAAATCAAAATCAAAACAAAATAAAAATAGAAAAAAATCAAAAATACAAAAATACATTGTACATATACTATGTATATAGATATACATACCTATTTATTTTACCTATGTACATAAATAATAAAAATAAAATAAAAATACCTTTTTATTCCTTATTTTATTCTATAAAGAAATAAAATATAAAACAAGGATAAAAGTGTATAAAAATAATAATTAAAAATCAAAAATCAGAAGCCCACATATTGTATATATACCTATATCTAACCCTACTATGTACCTACCTTATTTTTATTTCCAAAAATTAATTAAAAATCACAAAAAATAGAAAAAAATAAAATAAAAATATTTCATGTTTTAAGTTTTTGTAAAATCGGTCATTTTCTAACTCAAATAAATAAATTAAAAATTCAAAGCTTGGCGGGCTCTGATTGGTCCACGGGGGATTGTTGACCCCCGGTCAACTCTCCCCCCATGACCACCAGAGCCGGGTCCGTCCTGCCCGACCCGTTTTCCCTTATTTTTATCCGGCTGACCCGACCGCCAACAACCCAAACCCCGGGTCCGAATCGTTCTCCTTGCATCCGGCATCCTCGCCGGAGCCGCTCCCTCGAGATCCACGCGCTCCTGAGCTGGCCCGGACCCTTCCTTTTCGGACCCCTAATCGTATTTAGCTGCAGCTCCGCCACCTTCTCTTGCCATCTTTGGCCATTCCCCTTCTTCCCTGTGAGCTCCAGAGTGACCGCACGAGTGACAGCGAGCGTCTCCGCCTGTTGCAGCGAGGCGAGGAGGAGGAACCCACTGATCCGGCGATACACCCGCCGCAGCTCCGCCACCTGGGCGAGCTTCGAGCCTCGGGCAGAGACATCCCTTGAGGCGACGACCGGGAGCTTCCCCAGCTCCGCCACAGTCTAATCCTTCACCCAGGTAGTCCCTTAGCTTAGCTATTTCATCTAATTTCCGTTTTCCCCCAATCTTCTCCGTCGTCCTCTTTCTTCGATTCACCCCGGTTCCGACCACCGTTCGACCATCGGACCCGACCCACATCTCCGTCTTCCTCCGCCGCACGTTCTCCACTGGTGACACGAAAATCGACGCAACTAAGGTGGAAGATAAATCACAATGTCGTTGTCCTTAATCGATCAATTCGGTCAACAAGAAAAATATTTGAAACCACTTAAGAGAAGATGAATCAAGAAAACAATGTAAGCGGTCTTTCGCTATTCTTTTTACCTGGTATAGCGACCAGGGTCGAACACAAGGAGCACGGGTTGACCAGAGGCCTACGAAGTAGTCAAAATGAAATAAAATAAAGACAAAATATTTTTGGTGGTTTTTAATGATTTTTATATTTTTTTGGATTTTTAAAAGTGAAGAAAATAAAAGAAAGTATAAACAAGCACACTTGAGCAATTTATTTAACACACCAAAAATCAAGCAAAAATTCAAGAATTTTTTTTTTTATGTTTTTTATGTTTTTAAGTGTTTTTGGTGAATTTTTGGGATTTTTATAAAGTGTATTTTATTTTCTAAAAACCAAACAGTACTAAAAAGATAAGGTACTGTCCAGCAGGGCCCAAAACCCAAAAATAAAATATTTAAGGATCTCAGATGGCCCTGGAGGTAATTTTCCTGTATTCTAGAGAAAATAAGGAAAATTTGAGCACCAAAATTATTGTTTTTGGATTTTTAGATTATTTAATATGATTTTTATGAGTTTTTAGGTGTTTTTAGATTTTTAGGGTTTTTACTCAATGAAAAATAGCCAAAATTGGCTAGAAAATCAAACAACACACAAAGAACAGTCACTAATTTTTATAGAATTTTTGGGGGTGTTCTTATATTTTTTTGTGATTTTTCAAGTGAAACAGTGCCAAAAATAGATGTTTTTGAATTTTTAAAAATAGCAAACAAGATCAAAAATGTCCTCAGAAATCTACAAAAATCCTACACCATGGCAGGAGCCATGTGTCAAATTTTCGTTGGATTTGGAGGTGATTTGATATTTTATTCAAAATCCAAAAGGGGGCACTGTGCACAGGGACCAAAGTGCAAATACCCAAAGCTCTGGGGGTCTCGGTGCAATTTTCCCAGCAAGTCACGCGCGTGGCGCGTGCCTAGGGCACTCAGGGACCTTCTGGTAATAAACACCAAGTCCTAGGACCTTTTGGTAACTCGTACCAAAAGGTCCAGAGACGGTTATGCAATTAACCCACTAAAACACACACATGTTCAAATAGAATGCTCACAGGGGCATAAGTGCAAATACCAGAAAGTATTCATTCATTCGTAACGTCCAGAACTACAGGATTAATATTGCAAATACACCAAAATATCACGTGTCGATGCACGTGTCTCACGCAAACAAGGGCATAAATGCAAATACGAAGAAGTACGAGGTCCAATGTGCAATTTACCCTACGTAAATAAAATGCATAAAATATTTACAGGACTGGAATTAAAAACGCAAACTACGAGGGGGCCTAAGGTAAATTACCCCTTATTACGCCGACGGCTGGATGAGCGCCACGTAGATGATCGGACGGTCCTGGTGAGTGGCGCCTCTCTTCTCTTCCGCACGTGAGCCGATCGACGGCGCAGAGGAGGCCACGTGGATGATCGAACGGCTGGCAGGTGCTGGTGGTTTCCTCTCTCTGCTCCAACGGTCCGGATCTACCCTCGAATCGATCAACGGTATCTGCTCCTCGAAGGATGGACGGTGACGATTGAAACTGGAGCGGGGGACGATCGGACGGTGGTGGAGGATACTGGAAGAACACTCAGCCGGCGAGCTTCGCCGGCCTTGTGCGCGTGCAGTAGTCCTCCTCAGCTGCCTCTGGGTATCGGAACAGATCCGCGGTGGAGTCCCGCAGCTGGTGAAGGCCTCCGATGGCCCAGCCGAGCCCTGGAGGGGCTCCGGCGGGGTTGACGGAGTCGAGCTCCTGGCCTGGAAGTGAGGGGGCCTCAGATGGCCTCCTCTTGACCTGCAAAATGAACCAGAAGCTTCGCGGGTCGAGGGCAAAGTGCCTCGACCCGATGAAGCGGCGTGAGGGTGAACGATGGGTCGGGACGAGCGAGCTCCGGCGAGCGGAGGACGGTGGAGCTCGAAACCCAGCTCCTTTGCGAGCTGGGTTGAGTGAAGGGGCGTAGAAGGTGCGTCGAAGGATGGCGAAGGTGATGGTGTGTCCCGATGATCGAAATGATACACGATATGGTCGGAATCAACGGAATACGTCGGAGATACAAATTGGGGGAAACCAAAAATTACGCTAAATGGAAAGGCTAAAGGGTTACCTGAGCGGTCGGAGAGACTGGGGAAGAGCAGGGGGTGCTCTTGGTCGTAGCCTCAAGGGTCGTCTCGGCCCGAGGCTCGGTGCTCACGCTGGTGGCGGAGCAACGGCGGCGAAGAACGCCGGATCAGTGGTTTCACCTCCTCGCCTCGCTACAACAGGGGCGATTGCTTGCTGTCACTCTTGCGGTGCCTCTGGAGTTCACTGGGAAGAAGGGGAAGAACCAAAGATGGGGCGCGGAGGCGGCGGAGGTGGTTCTATATATAGCTGCAGGCTCGATTAGGGTTGGGAGGCGACGGCTATGGAATGCGTGGATCTCACGGCGAAGGATCTGGCGAGGATGTCGGATGATCGGCGAAGGATCCGGGCGCGGGGTTTGCGTGGGCGACAGGCTGGAGGCGTGTGGAGAAAATGGCGAAGGCGGGGCGGCGCGCGTTTTCTCAAAAAGGAAAGAGTCCGCGGGGGAGTTGACCGGGGTCAACAATCCCCGTGGACCAGTGGGATGCTGCCACGTGGACAAGATTTGACACTTAAAAATGAGGCAGAAAATGGCCGATTTTGCAAAAACTTTCAACATGAAATATTTTTCTTTTATTTTTTTCTATTTTTTGGTGATTTTTAATTAATTTTTGGAAATAAGATAAGGTATGTACATTATATAGGGATATATACAATATGTAGGCTTTTTATTTTTGATTTTTTTATTATTATTTTTATACAATTTTATTCCTATTTTATGTTTTATTTATTTATAGAATAAAATGAGGAATAAAAGGCTATTTTTATTTTATTTTTATTATTTATACACATAGGTGAAATAAATAGATATATACATTTATACACATGGTATATATACAATGTATTTTTGTAATTTTAATTTTGTAATTTTTATTTGATTTTTGTTTTGTTTCTTTTTATTTCTGTTATTTACAAAATATGCCATAGAATATTCACAAAAAGTTTTGAAAATAAATACATTTATTTATAGGGTTAAAGGATGATGGTCTATGCACATGGTGGAGGGATATTTTTGCATTTTTGATTTTTAAATTTTTATTTTGTTTTTAGGAGTTTCTAAATATATACAAAATATGTACAAGCATATTTTTGGGTGAGGAAAATATAATTTTATTTATTTACAAAAGTCTATACACATGAGCTCCTATCTCCCTCTACTTTGGCTTTTATGCGGTCAGGCCCATGCTGAGCCCTCCCTTGGGTTAGGTTGCTCAATATTTATTCTAAATATTTCCCTCTTTTTCTTTTTACTCTTTATTCTTTTATTTTTGCACAAAAACATGCTAATTACAGGTTTTTACACAATGCATGCTTTTGGTAATTATTTGTATTTACACATATCTACATGTATTTGCAAAGGTTTTTGTGGCTAAAATAGAAGAATAAAGAGTGATGAATGGGTATTCATCACCCCCCTATGCTTAACTTTGCTAGTCCCTTAGCAAACACTTATTTGAAAAAGAAGTGAAAAAGAAAGAAAAAGAAAAAGAGGATGTACATGGATCCAGGTTGAATTTTTAAACTTTCCTTCATTAAATTGAAATATGGAGCTCGATCAGATCTTTGGATTATTAATGTGTCGGAACCTTATTTGGACTTAAGCTTAAAACTCAACAGCCTCCAAGTTCCACCAATCTATGGGCAAGACTCCTCAATAAACCAGATCAGAACAAGTCTACATACACAGACTCTAATGACCATGAATCTTTCCATGCGGTGTAAGTGATATGTGGCTCCCCACCTCGGAAGTAATAAAGAAACAACCTCCCTCAACCTGGTAACTCTAATGCCTCGGTCTAACAACTCTTTCCTCGAGAAGCGGGGTATTCCCTTCTAAGTTCAAGTGCAACCGGCTCAAGAAGAGGGGGTAGAAGTATAGAGTTTTGGAAGCTTAGCCAGTGTAGCTAAGTCTCCCGCTGCAAGCTTCATGAGATGTAACATGGATACCATAAGCTTTGCTTTATTTGACTATATACACTCTGGTGGGGTTATTAAATTTTCAATCCGACCCACCACTTTTTTTTTGGAGTTCTTTTTTTTTTCAAGGATTTCTGTACAGCATATCTACATGGTGCAACATATAAGAAATTTCCCCTTGAGCCAGTAGACTATCCCTCTTTTGAAGCTTTATTGCAACCCACAGCTTCTGTCTTTAGCCTTCATCACCACTAGACCAAGTTGAGGCGCACTTCCTTCACTAGAAGAAGAAGAGAGGTTCCGCCTAGAAGTACTACCCTCATATGCTACCCCAAGCCAAAGGAAACTGCCTCCTCACCACCTCATCCGTGGAGAGCCATGTGTAAGTGCAGGTGCAAGTCAAGCCATTGTCTCTAAGAGTCATGCGTGTGTTGTTAAGTGCTCTACTTAGGCTCATCAAGATGACATATGCTCATAGCCTAGTGGACTCAAAGAATTAAGTCCTTATGGACCTGAAAAGCCTTAACCCTAAGTCCTATAAGGTTCCTCTTAAAGTTAAGCGGATTAAGATCTTATTCCAGCTCCATTTCTCAATTTAATTCCAGGCTTAGTTTAAATGTCAACTCTCATCCAGGAAAAACTATATACATATATGTACACAAGATGCTATTTACAAATATTTTACAATCATGCAAAATTTTTGAAAAATGTTTTGAAATCATGAATGATGCATGAGGTGCTAGTTTTGCAAAAAGATATTTACAAACATTTACACAAGATTTTTGCAAACTTTTGATTTTCAAAACATTTTGGAAAAATTTTGTACTATATACATAATTTTGATACAAAAATATTTACACAAGCTTTACACAAAAATTTTTGAAATCATTTTTACAAAAATACTTTGTACACTAGCTATGTATGTGCAAGATAAAAGAGGTTTATGTACATGAAAAATTTTTAAATTTTTGTGATTTTTAGCCCATTTTATTTATTAACACACTCACACAAAGTACGAGTTATGGCTAAAGTATATATGAAATATATACACACCCCCCCTATACTTAGCTCGAACGATGTCCTCAGAGTGATCAAGAGCGATGAAGAAGACATAACTCGTGCTTAGTAAAAGGGAAGTGAAAAGGAATGGTTAAGTACAGGAACGAATAAATGAATAGAATGAGAGGAACTCGGTGGTTTCCCCCTATACTTAGGATTAACTAATCCTAAGTATAGCAAGCTGTACATGAAGGGAAATCCGAGTGAAGAATATACAGACTCTGCCCCCCCTATACTTAGGGTAAAATATCCCTAAGTATAGGCAGCAAAACAGGGGCAGAACAAATGCAAAGAATACCCGCAGGTCCGACATCCCCCCTATACTTAGGGTAAAGTACACCCTAAGTATAGCATAATCATAAGATGAGGAAAGGGATGTGGGACTAAAGAATAGAATGATATGGACAACTGGATCTATACAGGCGGAAGAACAGTGAAAATCAAGCGTGAGATGCAAAAGAGGTGAGTCAAGAGACCACATCTCACGCAAAATGAATCGGGGCAACAATAACGTCCCGCGGCTCATGATCTAGAAATGGCTTGAGCCGCTGGCCGTTCACTCGAAAGGTACTCTCAGAAGATAACTCAGATATATCAATGCTACCGTTATCGTGTACCTTTCTGACCAAGTAAGGTCCCTTCCATTTGCTCTGTAGCTTCCCTGGAAATAATCGTAGCCTTGCATCAAACAACCATACTTTCTGTCCAATCTCAAAATGCTTGTGGCTGATATGAGAATCATGCCACTCCTTCACTTTTTCCTTATAATGTAGGCTGCTTGAGAAAGCTGCATCTCTAAGCTCCTCCAGGGCAACTAACTCTGCCCTCCTCTGGTCTCCCATACCATCTGGATCCATAAGAATATTTGTGACTGCCCAAAGTGACTTGTGTCTAAGCTCAACAGGTAAATGGCATGGCTTGCCATAAACGAGGCGAAAGGGAGATGTGCCCAATGGAGTCTTGAAAGACGTCTGATATGCCCACAAGACCGAGTCCAAAAGCTGTGACCAATTCTTTCGGTCAGGGCGGACGACTTTCTGCAGAATATTCTTGATCTCCCTATTCGACACCTCAGCTAGACCATTCGTCTGTGGATGGTAAGGTGTGGCAACACGATGGTCTATACTGAACTCGCTAGCAAGGGACTTCACCTGGTCGTTGATGAAATGAGACCCCCCATTAGAAATCAGACCTCGTGGAACCCCGAACCGTGTGATGATATGCTTTCTCAAAAATCTGCAAACTGTCCTCGCATCAGCGGCTCGGGCGGGGATAGCCTCAACCCAACGACTCACATAATCAACGACCAACAGAATGTACTCAAATCCCTGACTCTTAGGGAATGGACCCATGAAATCGATGCCCCATGCGTCAAAGACCTCACAGAAGTGAATGGGCTGCATCGGCATCATATCACGCTGTCCACAAGTGCCCATCCTCTGACAGTCAGTACACCTCTTCACGAACTCATCAGAGTCCTTGAAGAGGGTAGGCCACCACAAGCCGGATTGGAGTACTTTCTGTGCCGTTCTCCTCCCAGAATGATGTCCTCCTGCCTCAAACTTGTGGCAGTAAGTGAGGATGCTATGGTGTTCCTCCTGAGGAATACACCGACGCCAGACGCTATCCCCTCCTTCATGGTAAAGGATGGGATCCTCCCAGTGGTAGGACTTGGCCCTCGCAAGGAAGGTCTCAAGTCTCTGCTTGGGCCAATCTTGTGGGACTTTCCCTGCAACGAGAAAGTTCACAATATCGGCATACCACGGGAGTGAGAGGATCGCCTCATCTGGGAAGGTATCTCGAATGGGATCAATGTGCTCAGAATCCTCAAGCTGCTCTAATCGGGAGAGATGATCTGCCACCACATTCTTGACTCCAGGCTTATCCTTGATCTCAATGTCGAACTCCTGGAGTAGAAGGTTCCATCTAGTCAGTCTGGCCTTGGCATCCTTCTTTGCCATGAGGTACCTGATGGCGGTGTGATCTGTAAACAAAGTCACTCTAGATCCAATGATATACGATCTGAACTTGTCTAGGGCAAACACTACTGCTAGCATCTCCTTCTCTGTGACCGTATAATTCCGCTGGGCGGAATCCAATGTGCGGCTAGCATAGTGAATGGCAAATGGCACTCCATCCCTCCTCTGTCCTAGCACGGCCCCTACGACAAAATCAGAGGCGTCCGTCATGATCTTGAATGGGAGAGACCAATCGGGTGGCTGAAGGACAGGAGCCTCAATAACACACTGCTGGAGAGTCTCAAAGGATGCAAGACACTTGTCATCGACAAGGAACTCGGTGTCTTTCGTCAAGAGGTCAGTCAACGGTCGGGCAATCTTGCTGAAATCATGAATGAATCTCCTATAAAAACCAACGTGCCCCAGAAATGACCGTAGCTGCTTCAAATTGGACGGCGGTGCGAGTTTTCTAATGACGTCAACCTTGGCCGGATCAACCTCCATGCCCCTGTTGGAGATGATGTGGCCAAGCACCGTCCCTTGAGTCACCATGAAGTGACTCTTCTCCCAAGACAGAACCAAGCGGGTAGCAATACATCGCTGGAGCACTCGGTCTAGGCAGTCAAGACAGGAATCGAATCCGTCACCGTAAACCGAGAAGTCGTCCATGAAGACCTCCAAACACTCCCCTACCATGTCCGAAAAGATCGACAACATGCATCTCTGAAAAGTCGCAGGGGCGTTGCATAGCCCAAATGGCATGCGTCGAAAGGCGTATGTACCGAAGGGACAGGTAAAGGTGGTCTTCTCCTGATCCTCAGGAGCGATGGCCACCTGATTGTAGCCCGAGTACCCATCCAGGAAGCAATAATGGCTCTTCCCTGCCAGTCTCTCTATGATCTGATCAATAAAAGGCAGGGGGAAATGGTCCTTCTTGGTGGCCTGGTTGAGTCTCCTGTAGTCAACGCAGACCCGCCAAGAGGTGGGTACTCGTGTAGCAATCTCCTCTCCCGACTCACTGATCACATTAGTGATGCCCGTCTTCTTGGGCACCACATGCAAGGGGCTAACCCACTTGGAGTCGGAAATGGGATAAATAAAATCTGCACTCCACCATTATGATATTTCCTTCATGACAACCTCTCTTAGGTTGGGGTTCAGTCGCCGCTGGAACTCACGCGACGGCTTTTCCCCTTCCTCGAGATAGATATGGTGAGAGCACAACGAGGGACTAATCCCATGGAGATCTGCTACGCTCCATCCAATTGCCTTGCGGTTCTTTTCAAGAACCCCCATCAGACGGGATTGTGGGCACGATGATGGGCATGATGTCTCTTAGGCAGCCTCTGGCTGCACCGCTTTTCAGCACTCCTGACCATTCATCTAGGTCGGTTTGTGGGAGCTCAGACCCGCTCTCCGAACCCGAGTATGATTCCTCCATGTTCCCCCTCGACCACTCTTCTTCTGATTCAGAGATACCAGTGCCAGAGGAGAGACAGACAGATGATTTATCGGCACCTGAGTTAGGTTGTTTTGGTTTTTCAGAGACGATGGCCGGCAGTTCTGATGATCGCACCAGAGGTCCACAGGGAGAGCAGCATTTCGTTCTGGACCAGGGTTCGATCAACTCCACCCTGATCGCCTCCCTCGAGTCAGTGCAGCAGCAGCTGAGGGATCAGGGAGCATTCATGATGGACATGAGGAGAGAGCTCGAGCAGATGAGAGCCAACCGCGAGAACCGTGGAGGAGGAGGACTCGACGATGCGGCAGCTGCCGCCGCAGCCGCAGCCGCGGCAGCAGCCGCAGCAGCAGGAGGAGGAGCACCACCACCACTTAGATCGATGCGGGAGAACCACAATCCCGGGTCGACCTTGACACACCGCTGGGTGGTACTTCCAGCCATCGTGGGGGACTTCAAGTTCCCCCCGAACACCTTGCAGCTCCTACCTCGATTTCACGGTTTGGCGACAGAGGAGCCTCATCTCCACCTGTAGGAGTTTGAGATGATATGCAGCACTGTCCACGATCGCCAGATGGACCAGGACATTATCAAGATGATTGCCTTCCCCTTTTCCTTAGCAGACAGAGCAGCCACCTGGCTGAAGCACTTGGGGAAGTTCGTTTACACCTGGCAGCAGCTCCGCACCGAGTACTTGAACAAGTACTATCCACTCGGGCGGACCAATGCAGCGAGAGCCCTCATCAGCAACTTCTCCATGCTCCCCAACGAGCAATTCCATGAGGCATGGGAGAGGTTTCGTGAGCTGACTGGCTGATGCCCGTAACATGATATTTCAAAGCCCAACCTTGTGCAGAGCTTCTTCAGCGGGCTGACACCAGAGCTTCAGGGCTTGGTGAATGCTTCTTGTGGCGGGTCTTACTTCGCCAAGGATCACTACCAGGTCTGGGCCATCTACGAGGAGATGGCCTAGAACTACATGGTGATTGATGAATCCACGATTCATCATCTCAATATCTTGATCTTAGCAAAATCCACGAGTAAATTCCCTAATAAATGTATATAAAATCAATAAATTAACAAATGACTCTTGTAAATAAAATATATGAATTATTGTATATTAGATTGTACAAAATAAATTAACAATAAAAAGCCGCAAAATCAAAGGAGTTTTATACATGTAAATAGCCCTTAACTTTATGTATTTTTAATAATTTCATATCAACTCCTTTTTGGCTAATTCTTTCTCCAACATGTTCATATCAATGTATATAAAAATACAAAAATACAAAACAAATTTTACCTCAAATAAATACTCCTAGATCCCAATGGGAAAAAGCCGTAAAGACCAACTTCCAAGCTAAATTCCCGCTCCGTATGAACTCCAAATTCACCAAACTCACTTTTAAAGTTCAAGTTAGAAAATAATCTATCCAACGGAAGTGGTTTCATTAAAATCGGAGCTCATTTGCAAAAGTTGGGTTTTGGGACCTAGATGTACATTGTATACCTTGTATATATTCATTCTTTCTTAAATTTTTGTATCTTTCATAATTACTAAAAATACAAAAATATCATGATTGTGTTGTATTTTAATTGTATTATTTTATTGTATTTTTCTGTTGTAAATATTTCTTATTAAAAAAAAGATAAAAAAATACATATTAGAAAAGTAAAAAAATGTGTACATGGTGTTTTGTCTTCTTTTGTAAATTCTCCACTTTTTGTCTTCTCTTTTTAAATTATTGTAATTAAAGTAGCCAACTTTATTTCATTTATTTATTTAATTTCCATTCTCTACAATAACCACCATTCAACTCTTTACCACCAACCTCCATTCAACTCCACCATTTTTTTTAAAACTTCCCATTCAACTCCATTAATAATATAACCTCCCACCACTTTAATAACCTCTCATTTTATCATCTATATATACATCCCATCCTCCTCAATTTGCCTTTGATCCATCTTTATGTGAGGAGAGCCTAGTTCCCTGAGTTGAATCGGTGACAGCGACACAACCGCGGTTGAGCGACGACAGCCCTCTCTCCGGTGAGATCCGTTAGCATTTTAGCCAACATCGCAGCCGCATACGCGCGTTGCTCGAGCTCATCGCTCGCCGGCGATTTGAGCGAAGACCGTGCTCACGAGAGCACTCCATAGGCGACCGCATTCATCTTAGGTAAATTTTCCCTTCATCATATCATTGTTGTTGTTTTATCATTTTTTTTATCACATATCATTACCATTCACATAATCTCATCCATTTGTTTATATCTCTATCATTTCACCACCAACTCAACATCTTCTCCTTTTTGCATACATGTTTGTTCCCTGTTTGAGAAATTAAAAATTTAAAAAAAAATTGAAAAAAAAAATTAAAACAAAAAAAGAGGTTATTTCGTTATCACCGTCATCACACCATTTCTCTCCCATTTGTTTAGTTTATCATTATCACCACCACCAATCCATTTTATTTTATTTTATTTTTTTTTTGTCAATTATATTCTCTGTCTAATCAAAATTAAAAAAATATAAAAAATATAAAAAAATTAAACAAAAAAGGTTTTTATTACAAAAAAAAGAAATAAAAAAATTAAAAAAAACTAACGGAGGGAGCAGCGGCCCCAGGCCGCCGCCGCCCCCCCGGAGCCCGGGGAAGGTCCAGAAGCCACTGGCGTAGCTCGCCGGAGCTCGGATGGCCACCGCGAGGTCGATGAAGATAGCTCCGGCAGAGCTCCGTCCATTGAATGCTCTTGATGTCCGGCACGTTAGTAGATAGCCGAACCAGCGCTACAACTTTCATGTTTTGAGTTTTCTCAAATTCGGCCAATAGGGCCCTCAAAAATCGAAAAGAGATCAAACAAGGGCTCGAAATATTTTGGAGGGTATTTTTAAGGTTAAAAATACCACAGATTTTCGTTTTGCCATTTTTTTTGTGGTTTTTAATTTATTTAGGACTCTATTAATTATTAGACACTAACAGGAATTTATTGACAAAACCTTAAGCAAGGGGGTTAATTATAACAAATAAAGATGATGAAACTGAGGTTCATCACCCCCCTATACTTAAACTATGCTCGTCCTCGAGCATCAAAAAGAATGACTAAGTTGGATTAACCCCCTTGTGCATGTGAATACAGGATCCGATCTGATCAAGTCGACTCGGCTTTAGAGATCCAAAATTTTAGAGTTCAACCCAGCCTTAATCGAAAGGCTTCCAATTCCTCTACTTCTCTAGACTCTCTCTGATGTACATATAAGCTAAAGGATATGAGTTTAGTGTTGACCGCAATTCTGAGAGTAGAGTCAATTCGTCACCCAAAATCTTGGTCCGAGAAAATCTCCTAAGGACCTAATCCTCAACACTAGGGAATAAATCCAATCTTGCATTCAGTCTACCGTCTCTTTAGTTTGTCAGACTTAGAAAATGTGGATGGCAGTCCAGAAAATGGAGGGCATGGGATTGTGTCAATTCTTCTCTCCCTCTCATTGGAACAAGGATTCTCTCTAGTGCCTTTTTACGCAACACTTTTTTTTTTGTGTTGATCAGTGCGTCCGTCAAGAGAAGTTGGAGCCGTCTGCACTTATTTTCCTGGGAATACACCGGGGTGTGCCTTTTTTGAGTACCTATCGTACCTTCTACACCCAGACTTGTAGCATTTACGATGCAGAGCCCTTTTTTGGTGCAAACCCGACTCCTGGTCCTATTAGCGGCGGTCCAAGTGGACACTTTGAAAAAGTTTGGGAGCGCTCGCCTTTGGTGGAAGCTCTTTGATAATTTGACTTTGTGGAATGAGAGCTTTTCTTTGAAATTTCATTGATTTGTATAATTTTTGGCTAGCTCCACTGCTTTTACAAAGAGTTGGCGCACACTGATCAACCATTTTTATTTATTTTTCACACCCAGGCACTTAGGTTAATGTCAAGAGATTAGTATAAGAATCAAGTTCTCATACTGGCTAATATTGCTGACACTCAGGTTTCCTGAAGCCTCCAAAGATTTTATCCCATCCTCGAGCATCATTAGATCAAATCCGAATTCGACTTCCTCATCCCAATCTCCTAGGTGAAAAATCAACTCATCTCAATCAAAACCGCAGTCGTGCATGTGATGTGCTGATCATATTCTTTTTGTCTGAGACTAAGCATGGAATATAGCATGCAAATCTAGAGACCTAGGGGAATGTGGATGATTAAGTCTATGACCCTGATGGTTAGGGCTGGTTAACCGCAAATCTCAAAGACCTCAAAAAGCTAAGTCTCCTTGACCAAATCAGATCCTGGGTGAAAAGTGTAAGTAGAGGACTAATCCAACTTCTTCATTCAAAAACACACATTTTTTTTTAATTTTTCTCATTTTTATGGGTTTTAGTTTTTAGAGTTAAAACACAGGTTAGACTCAACTTTTCTTGATAAAAGATTTTCAAAACCATGTCACACGAATAAAGAATTTTCAAAACATTTTTCAAAAAGATTTTTCAAAACAAGAAAAAACTCATTTTTTCAAATCATTTTCGAAAATATTTTTATCAAAATAGTGTAACATAGTTAGAAAAGCCGTGAAATCTTTTGAGTTCTCTTAATCCAACGAATTTTACCTTAGCCAAAAATTTTTTAATTTTTTTTCAAAAATTTCAGATATTAGCTAAAGTAAATAAATTGTATGTACGGTATACCCCCCTATCCTTAAACTTTGCTATGTCCTCATAGCACTAGATATTACGAGTCCATAGGTCCATTTAAAACTGGAAGAATATACGGGAGATAAGAGATTCTCCCCCTATACTTAGGTTAGAAATAACCTAAATATAAAGGCAAGAAAAGATGAGTAGAGAAAATCACGGGGATTTGGGTCCCCCCTATACTTAGGCTGAGATTAGCCTAAGTATAAAGATGAAGATTGATGTTGGAAGAGACCCAAGGTGAACGAAGAAGAGGGATGGATTTACAAGTGAATGGCTGAATCTTGGAGATGAAATGGATTGACTACGGTTTTGGGGTGTGTGTTGCAACAATTATGGCTCAATCAAGCAATCAAACCCGTAATTTCACCAACTCACACATGGAACCAGCCAAGGTTGGTTGATTATCTTGTCGGTTTTATTGGTGATAAAACTTTAGATAATTACGCGGTAAAAAATGTAAGATGAAAACCAATGCGTAACTGAGGGTGTTGCTCTCCCAAAACCGAATTTTACTCCATTTTTGGTTGACTTGCAATTAACAGTCCCAATTTTTTTAAGTTATCACTGAATTAAGTTTAGCACAAAATCAAGAAATCATCGTCTACCGTTCATTCCATTTTCCATTAATCCTAGGTGATCAAGCTAGGACATGAAAGCCGAGAAAAACATGTATTCGAAGAAACCGCGATCGAGGCTAAGCGAGAAATCATGCAGTGATTTGACGATAAAAGCCGCGAAAAAACTGGGGCCGTTTTGAAAATCAAATGCAACATGTATGCAAGTCGAGAAAGCCGCACTTAATCATGCATCTATTAGCGGTGATTAATATTCATGAGTTTTAGCTAAGTGATGCGAGATTATGTGCGTCTTCATTTAGAGTGTGTCCTACCTACGATCAAGCACGTAAAAAATATGAAAAATTGAGCTCGGAGAGCCGCGTGCCTAGTCCTAGGTCGACACTCAAGTGGGGACGATCCCCACACAACCACAATCGTTCGATTACAATCGCGAGTCTTCGATCGAAGACCGCTGTAAAAGACGAATTATTAAAAATAAAATGCTACAAAAATGCGACACATTTTTTTTCTTTTCTTCCTCCTTTGCTCCAAGCATGCTCCTGCGGCTCCTCGCAGCGGGGAACGTCCTGCTCCTCGCCTCCTTGATCCATCAAGGGCCCTGCCACAGAAACAATGGTTAGAGATCAAATAAGAAAGAAAAATTTTCTATGCAAAAATATGTGACTATTTAACCTATAAAAAGGAACACTAAATTAAACACACAAAAATCCAAAAAAATAAAAGAAATGAGCCGTGTCCCCGGCAACGGCGCCATTTGACGAACCGCAAAATCGACCCTTAATAATGTGTTTTTAGCACATGTAATCGTCATCGTAGTCGGGCCGATTCGGTCGTCAAAAGATCACCTCGTTTAGATATATGCCATGATAAACCAAAATGAGGTGATCAAAAATTTTATTTTTACTTGGTAAGATACCAAGGTCGAACTCAGGGACACGAGCCTCTCTCTTATTTATCGGACTTAAGTTTGTTTAATCAAGTGTTGAAATGAATCATATAGGTCAAACCATGCAAAGACACAACACAACAATGCATTGAAGTAAACATGCATTTTTTATCAATTTTTATAAGGCAAATGAATGGACATGCAAAGCAAATATTATGCCTAAATAATTACTTAAGCCATAGCAAAAAAAATGCAAGTTGAATTGAGTCAGCATTTAGAAGCATTCTACTCTCATTAAACCAGTGAGCATAATAATTAAAGAGATCAAGGCACTTAAGCACTAAAATAATTCATCACAGTTCATAATTTCAAATCTGAAATTTAACCATGCCATAGTGAAGAGGACGAGAAGAGCTTCAAAACGAAACTGAAATCAACTTGATTGGAGCTATGTAGCTCAAGATATTCAAGTTCAAAGATAAGGGCATAAATGAAAGAAAACATGAAAAGATAACTACAAAAAGGTCCCTGAAAAGGACTGAAATGCAATAAAAATAAGGCGCGAAACCTTCCCTGTAATTTACCCAAAAGCGCGGGGACCTTTCTGCAAATATGGAGAAGTTCGAGGGCGTTTCTGCAAAATTCCCAATTAGCACGTGCGCTGCACGTGCTACTCAGGCTCGGGCGGAGGCTCGGATTCGGCAGAGGTTTGGGAGGTGCTTCGGCGTAGGCTTGGACGGTCCGAGGTTCGATGCAGGCTCGGTGGAGGTTCGGAATATCCAAGCCAGGAGGCTCGGTGGCGGAGGCTCGGTGAAGATTTGGTGTCGCCACGTGGCTGCATCGTGGTTCATTGGATTTAATGCATCCAACGGCTAGAGGAGTCGATGACGTGGCCGTATAGTGGCCGTTGGATCAAGTGCATCCAACGGCATCTGGAATAAGCCGATGTGGATCTATCATGGCCGTTGGTTGGTCGCTGGGGTTGGACCATCCAACGGCAACTGTGCGTCGTCCTCGGGCTTCAGCTGGCGGCTCCTTTGGAGCTCCGGCGAAGGAGCTCCTCCTCCGCCTCTCTCTCTCGATCACGGTAGACCTCCCCCGAAGCTCAGGATAGGTCGTCGATGAAGCGACGAGCTCGGGGGAGATCCTGAAAGCTCTGGTGCGGCTCGCCGGGGCTCGGAGGTCTGCTGCGACGTCGGTGAAGTTTGCTCCGATCAAGCTCCGGTCGATGAAGCTCTCGATGACCTGCACGTTAGTCGAGCATAGCCGAAGCATAATCGCATGCGTGCGTGCATAGGTGAGCGAGATGGGAGCTCATGCGGCGTGTAGAACATGGGAGCTCGGAGCTCCTCCGCCGTGGATGGCGGAGGAGGTGGGTCGGGCGTGTAGAGGTTCTGGAAGAGAAAGAGGACGTCGGAGATGAGCGCGAGGAAGGGGGTGGTGTGGCGAAGTGAATGAGATGATCCATGGAATGAGGGAGTGGCCGGAGAGGCCGGATTAAATAAAAGAAATTGAAAGAAAATACAAAGGAGGAAGGAGAGAAGCTTACCGGAGATTGGCGGAGCGGAGGCTTGGGCTGAGCATCACGGCGGATGCTCGGGTCTTCGCTGGACATCTTCAGCCACCTGATGCAGCTCGGGCGGTCGCCAGGAGGCGCCGCAGCTCCGCCGTCGGGGGCGGAGGGTCTCACCGGGCTGGAAGTCGTCATCGCTCGATCACACCGCCTCCCCCTGTCACGGGGAGGCGGAGGAGGGCTGGGCTCCCTTCCTCGTAAAGGTGGACAGCTTGGACTCGAGGGGGGAGGCGCGGTTTTGAAGAGGAAGCCGGTGGCGTAGGTGCTGATAGTCGTGGGTTGTGAGGGGATTATGGACTGACTGGGAGGAAGTTGTGGGTAGTGGAGTGCGGCGCGGAGAAGGTGGAGGAATGGGGAAGACCGTGGGACGGTTGGCGTCGTGAGATGATGGCTGAGGTGGTGAGGGAAATAGGAAGGGCGAGTGGTCATCGAACGCTGGATCGTGGGAAAGCGTGGGGTCTGGAGGTTGACGATGGTGCATGGCCGTTGGATCTGGAGATCCAACGGTGCAGGGTTAGGCGCGAAGTGACGGTCAGGATCAGATCCGAGGCGGTGCGATCGAAGAGCGGTGATCGCACCACGTGTCAAGAGGATGGGCAGGCGGAGGCGAGCGGTGGAGATGGATCCTTGAGTCTGATCTGAAGGCTGAAAAGCGTCCAAGGAAGAGACGGTTCAGATGGAAGATCAGGGGGGTGCGATTGGTGGCGGATGGAAGTGCCACGTGTCGTGAACAGGGAGCAACGCGAACGAATGGCCTTGATGGGAAGCTGGGGAGATCTGATGGCTGAGAGAAACGAGTGGGTTGAGCGGCTGTGATGGAAGATCCAGGGCGCGATCGAAGGGCGGATGTCGCGCCACGTGGCACGCTCTGGTTCTGAGCGCTAACGTGCGGTTTAGATGAGAAGGAGTGGAAGATCGGACGGCCGAGGTTTGAAGCGGATGTGGAAAAGATTCAACCGTTGGATCAGGAGAAGATCCAACGGTCCCAGAAGAAGGCGGATGGTACAAGGGGAGCGGGACACGTGGCTCGCCCAGATTGGGCCACGTGGCCCAACCAGATTATTAGGATTGTATTTTTTTGATTTTTGAGGGCCCTATTGGCCGAATTTGAGAAAACTCAAAACATGAAAGTTGTAGATCTTGATGAGATCTACAAGTTTCATGTTGACCAAAACTCGAAAAGAGATCAAACAAGGGCTCGAAATATTTTGGAGGGTATTTTTAAGGTTAAAAATACCACAGATTTTCGTTTTGCCATTTTTTTGTGGTTTTTAGTTTATTTAGGACTCTATTAATTATTAGACACTAACAGGAATTTATTGACAAAACCTTAAGCAAGGGGGTTAATTATAACAAATAAAGATGATGAAACTGAGGTTCATCAGTGATGTCCCAGACCAGGTTGTACACTCAGGGCAGACCCCAGCAGCCAGGACCCGTGCAGTACCAGAGGATAGCACGGGTCGACGCCGGTCCTTCCAGTTCATCCGCAGTAGCAGCAGCACAGGCAGAGTCATCCGCTGCGGATATGGGTATCATCAGTGAGAAGTTGGACCGGATGGAGCTGATCGAGAAGAAGCAGTGCCAGGGAATCACTTAGATGGAGCAGATGGCACAGACTCTGAGCGACATGAAGACCCAGCTCATGTGTCTCCAGGAGGCACAGACGGCTTCACAGCCCCGTCTTCAGTCGCGAGGCGATACCGGCGGTAGCAGCAGCTCGTTCCAGCGCTCCAGCTCACACCAGCAGCCTAGACAGGTTCACCTTGTACAGGCGGAGCCGTACCAGTAGCAGCAGCCCTCCTACTAGTCGCCACCATCTCCAGACATGCACATGGTGGTATACCAGCCGGATCAGCCTCTGGCAGTACTCCCGCCAGCCCAGTACGATGCAGAGCCATTGATGGATGTCAACGGGATTTGGTATGACCGTCCTCAGCCTGGGATCCGACGAGACCATCCTGGATTCAGGTGGGGGAGTGGAGGTACCCAGCCCCAGCAGCAGCCATCTGGCAAGGGAGGCCAATACAGCCAGCAGAGGGATCACCAGCAGCAGCAGCCCCCAGTTTACCAGTCACAGCAGCAGTCTTCCTTCGTTCCTCGTCCCTATCAGCAGGGACAGTCTTGGAGGCAAGAGCAGTCTCACCAGCCACACCAGCAGCAACACCCTCCTACCTACCCCTCTCAGCAGTAGCCGCACCAGTTCCAGCAGCCTCATTACCAGAGAGGCTACCCGTCGGGCTCTCATGGTTCACCATACGAGAGCCCCGCCCTGGACGACATAGCCCGCCTCCTCACGGACCAGCAGGCTACTTTCAGACGGGAGATAAACGAGTTCCGCCACGAGATGCGGGACATCGTGAGAGGGAAGGCCGCTATCCCTGCCCAGATAGAGCCGAATCCCAACAGCCTGAAGCGGAAGCCTGAGCAGGTAGTTTACACTGAGCATGCCACTCCTAGTGATCCGTTTGATGATATGTCTTCAGATCTTTTTGATGCTGATTTTGTTACACTTAGGAGCGGTAGAGCACCAGCAGGCGATGCCTCGTCTGAGCGACATCATGAGGATACACCTAGAGCGCCAGATGAGGAGGAGGAGAGCGATACTGAGGCTGCACATGATGATGATGGTGGTACTGATGCCACCAAGGATGTTGATTCCCCAAGAGGTGCTGAGGCCGCCACTTCACCAGTTCGAGGAGGTGGTACTGACGCCACCCGAGTTGCCGAGCCAGAGCGCGGTACTGAGGCCGCCAGTCTTCCAGCTGAGCCAGCCGATGGTGGTACTGAGGCCACCCATACTTTTGCGAGACCTGTTGTTTTTCCTTCTTCTACACCTGCATCTCTGAACAGTTCTGTGAATAAAGAAAAGGGTTTATTTTCTTCTGGTCCCACTGTGGTGCATGATGTATGTGTGGATCCGGTCGTCGAACCGCCTAGGCCCTTTTCTAGTCCTTCATTTGAGAAGGACCCTGTGATCCCCTTCCCTAGAGCCCTTCAGATGGGGAAGGGGAAGAAAAGAGAAAAAGACCCAAAAAAGAGAGAGAGCAGGAGGAGTTCAGCCAGAGCATGATCGACAGATTCCATATACAGCTGACCCTTCAGGAGGCTTTGCAGCACATCCCCCTTCTTCAGCGATCGTTGAGAGATAGGACCACAGTCAGTAGGAGGAGGAGGAACCACCATTCAAAGATTCATGTGCTGACGAAAGCCACGTGCTTCGCGATCCAAAACCGTCTGCCGGCCAAGAGGGCAGATTCAGGAGCCCCATATGTCAGATGTCATATCAAAGAGCAGAGGTTCGACCGGACTCTATTGGATAGCGGATCGTCTATCAACCTCCTTCCGGCAGCCCTTCTCGACCGCTTCGAGTTGGGCACTCTTCGACAGAGCAGGACAGTCCTTCAGTTTGCTGATAGATCTGTCAAGAGGCTGAAGGGGTTGTTGCGAGACGTTGTCGTCACTATTCAGGGCCTGAAATTCCCCGTGGACTTCGTAGTGCTGGACATGGAGATCCCTAATTCAGTGACCGATACCCCCATCATTTTTGGTCGCCCGTTCTTGGCCACAGCCAAGGCAGTGACCAATCATGATAGCGGGAAGGTATACTTTCGCGTCGAGGGCGAGAGTGTACAAATAGAGACGGTCGAGGACAGCAGAGCCAGAGACAGAGAATGCTCAGAAACCAGCACAGATACAGAGCAGCTGACAGATGCAGGGCTAGACATCCACTAGGACTGTGACTTTGTGATCACAGATGACGAGGCAGTTTGGGCAGACCCAGCAGCACAGGCCATCCTCTCATTTTCAGACACCGCTGATGCAGAGATGACAGCAGAGGAGAGCTTGGAGAGCACATTCCTGGTTCAGGATACTTTAGAGGCAGCAGAGCAGGTTCTCGACCGCGACACAGATTTTGGTGATGATGGTGGTACTGATGCCACCTTGTGTGATGCAGATCCCTTGGAGTCAGAGTCTGAGTGGGCAGATTGTGATGACTACATGCCAGACCTGATTTCCACTGAGCCTACAGTTGAGGAGGAGGTAGATGCCGAGCAGATCAGAGACAGTTCAGTTGAACAGCCTTCTCCAGATCCAGTTTGCGAGAGTACACTTTCAGTCTCCCAGACAGATTTGGCAGCTTACACGCGTCTTCTTTCGAAGCCAGATTTGCCAGCACCCAGTTGTCCAGAGCTGAAGCCACTTCCTTCGTCGCTGAAGTATAGATTCCTTGCGGGTGAGCATGAGATGTACCCAGTCATTATCTCAGCCGATTTGACTGGAGAGCAGGAATCCCGTCTGATGGGGGTTCTTGAAAAGAACCGCAAGGCAATAGGATGGAGCATAGTAGATCTCCATGGGATTAGTCCAGCCCTGTGCTCCCACCATATCTATCTCGAGGATGAGGCAAAGCCGTCGCGTGAGTTCCAGCGGCGGCTGAACCCAAATCTGAGAGAGGTTGTAATGAAGGAAATTTCGAAATGGTGGAGCGTCGATTTTATCTATCCCATCTCCGACTCCAAGTGGGTCAGCCCTTTGCATGTGGTGCCCAAGAAGACGGGCATCACTACAGTGATTAGCGAGTCTGGAGAGGAGATTGCTACACGAGTACCCACTTCTTGGAGGGTCTGTGTTGACTACAGGAGACTCAACCAGGCCGCCAAGAAGGATCATTTCCCCCTGCCCTTTATTGATCAGATTATTGAGAGACTGGCAGGGAAGAGCCATTATTGTTTTCTGGATGGGTACTCGGGCTACAACCAGGTGGCCATCGCTCCTAAGGATCAGGAGAAGACCACCTTTACCTGTCCCTTCGGCACATACGCCTTCCGACGCATGCCATTTGGGCTATGCAATGCCCCTGCGACTTTTCAGAGATGTATGTTGTCGATCTTTTCGGACATGGTAGGGGAGTGCTTAGAGGTCTTCATGGATGATTTCTCGGTTTACGGCAACGGATTCGACTCCTGTCTTGACTGCCTAGACCGGGTACTTCAGCGATGTATTGAGGTTCGCTTGGTTCTTTCTTGGGAGAATAGTCACTTTATGGTGACTCAAGGGATGGTGCTTGGCCACATCATCTCCAACAGGGGCATGGAGGTTGATCCAGCCAAGGTTGATGTCATTAGAAAACTCACACCACCGTCCAATTTGCGGCAGTTACGGTCTTTCTTGGGGCACGTCGGTTTCTATTAGCGGTTTATCCGTGATTTCAGTAGAGTTGCCCGACCGTTGACTGACCTGCTGACGAAAGACACCGAGTTCCTTGTCGATGACAAGTGTCTTTCGTCCTTTGATACTCTCAAGCAGTGTATTGTTGAGGCTCTTGTCCTCCAGCCACCAGATTGGTCTCTCCCATTCGAGATCATGACGGATGCCTCCGATTTTGCCGTGGGGGCTGTGCTGGGACAGAGGAGGGATGGAGTACCATTTGCTATCCACTATGCTAGCCGCACCTTGGATTCCGCCCAGCGGAATTATACAGTCACATAGAAGGAGATGCTAGCAGTAGTGTTCGCCCTAGATAAGTTCAGATCGTACATCATTGGATCTAGAGTGACTTTGTATACTGATCATACCGCCATCCGATACCTCATGGCAAAGAAGGATGCCAAGGCCAGATTGACTAGATGGATCCTTCTACTCCAGGAGTTCGACATTGAGATTAAGGATAAGCCTGGAGTCAAGAATGTGGTGGCGGATCATCTCTCCCGTTTAGAGCAGCCTGAGGAGTCTGAGCAGATTGATCCCATTTGTGAGACCTTCCCAGATGAGGCTATCCTTGCTATCGCCTCACTCCCGTGGTATGCCGATATTGTGAACTTTCTTGTTGCTAAGAAAGTCCCACAAGGTTGGCCCAGACAGAGGCTTGAGACCTTCCTCGCGAAGGCCAAGTCTTACCATTGGGAGGATCCTGTCCTTTACCACGAAGGAGGGGATAGTGTCTGGCGTAGGTGCATCCCTCAGGATGAGCACCATAGCGTCCTCACTTACTGCCACAAGCTTGAGGCAGGAGGACATCACTCTGGGAGGAGAACGGCACAGAAAGTGCTCCAATCCGGCTTGTGGTGGCCTACCCTCTTCAAGGACTCTGATGAGTTCGTGAAGAGGTGTACTGACTGTCAGAGGATGGGCACTTGTGGACAGCGTGATATGATGCCGATGCAGTCCATTCACTTCTGTGAGGTTTTTGACGCATGGGGCATCGATTTCATGGGTCCATTCCCTAAGAGTCAGGGATTTGAGTACATTCTGTTGGCCGTTGACTATGTTAGTCGTTGGGTTGAGGCTATCCCCGCCCGAGCCGCTGATGCGAGGACAGTTTGCAGATTTTTGAGGAAGCACATCATCACGCGGTTCGGGGTACCTCGAGTATTGATTTCAGATGGGGGGTCTCATTTCATCAACGACCAGGTGAAGGCACTTGCCAGTGAGTTCGGCATAGACCATCGAGTTGCCACTCCATACCATCCACAGACGAATGGTCTAGAGCCGAGGTCTCGAACAGGGAGATCAAGACTATTTTGCAGAAAGTCGTCCGCCCTGACCGAAAGGATTGGTCACAGCTTTTGGACTCGGTCTTGTGGGCATATAGGACGTCTTTCAAGACACCATTGGGCACATCTCCCTTTCGCCTATTTTATGGCAAGCCATGCCATTTACCTGTTGAGTTGAGGCACAAGTCACTTTGGGCAGTCACGGATATTCTTTTAGATCCAGATAGTGTAGGAGACCAGAGGAAGGCAGAGTTAGCAGCCTTGTGATGAATACCCATTCATCACTCTTTATTCTTCTATTTTAGCTACAAAAACCTTTGCAAATACATGTAAATATGTGTAAATACAAATAATTACCAAAAACATGCATTGTGTAAAAAGATATAATTAGCATGTTTTTGTGCAAAAATAAAAGAATAAAGAGTAAAAAGAAAAAGAGGGAAATATTTAGAATAAATATTGAGCAACCTAACCCAAGGGAGGGCTCAGCATGGGCCTGACCGCATAAAAGCCAAAGTAGAGGGAGATAGGAGCTCATGTGTACATACTTTTGTAAATAAATAAAATTATATTTTCCTCACCCAAAAATATGTCTGTATACATTTTATATATATTTAGAAACTATTAAAAACAAAATAAAAATTTAAAAATCAAAATTCCAAAAAATGCCCTTTCACCATGTACATATACCATCATCCTTTATTTATTTAACCCTATAAATAAATGTATTTATTTTAAAAACTTTTTGTGAATATTCTATGGTATATTTTGTAAATAAAGCAAATAAAAAGAAACACAACAAAAATCAAATAAAAAGAACAAAAATTAAAAATACAAAAATACAGTGTATATATACTATGTATATAAATATATATAACTATTTATTCCACCCATGTATATAAGTGATAAAAATAAAATAAAAATATCCTTTTATTCCTCAGTTTATTCTATAAATAAATAAGATATAAAATAGGAATAAAATTGTATAAAAATAACAATAAAAAAATCAAAAATAAAAAGCCTACATAGTGAATATATTCCTATATCATGTACATACATTATTCTTATTTCCAAAAATTAATTAAAAATCACCAAAAAATAGAAAAAAATAAAAGAAAAATATTTCATGTTTTAAGTTTTTCTTAATTCGGCCATTTTCTACCTTAAAATAAATAAACAAAGAAATCAATAATTGGCAGCTCCTGATTGGTCCACGGGGGATTGTTGACCCCGGTCAACTCCCCCACGGACTCTTTCCTTTTGGGGAGACCCGCGCCCGACCCGACTTCGCCGATTTCTCCACGCATCTCCAGCATGTCGCCTCCGCAAACCCCGTGCCCGGATCCTTCGCCAATCATCTGACATCCTCGCCAGATCCTTAGCCAAAGGATCCACGCCTTCCATAGCCGTCTCCACCCAACCCTAATCGGCCCTGCCTCCATATATATCTCGAGCTCCGCCGCCTCTGCGCCTCATCTTTGGACCTTCTCCTTCTTCCCAGTGACCTCCAGAAGCACCGCGAGAGTGACAGCAAGCGATCGCCCCTGTTGCAGCGAGGCGAGGAGGCGAATCCACTAATCCGGCGTTCTTCGCCGCCGTTGCTCCGCCACCAGCGTGAGCACCGAGCCTCGGGCCGAGACGACCCTTGAGGCTACGACCAGGAGCACCCCCTGCTCTTCCCCAGTCTCTCCGACCACCCAGGTAGATCACTTAGGCCGTAGATTAGCGTAGGTTTCGATTTTTAGCCTACTGGTAGCGTAGCTCCGCCGCAGTCGCCAGCCACCTCCGATCTCCCATCTGCCATTCCGACCCGACCGTCATCTTCGCCAGACCTCTCCGCATCTTCTTCACCCCTTCGCCCAACCCAGCTCGCACAGGAGCTGGGATTCGAGCTCCTCCGTCCATCCCCTCGCCGGAGCTCGCCCATTTCGCCTCCCCGATCACCTTCACCTCGCCTAACAGGGTCGAGGCACTTTGCCCTCGACCCGCGAGTTTGCTGGGATACTTTGCAGGTCTATCCAAGCCCATCTGAGGGCTTGGACCACTTGGTCCAGCTGCTCCACCTCCGGCGACCTCGCCGGACCTCCCAGAGGATCGGTTGGGCCATCGGAGGGCTCCATTAGACGCGGAGGGCTCGCAGCTTCCTTCTCCAACCTTCAGCGAGCGTCCACGAGGAGACCAGCGCCGCCACGAGTCCGGCGAAGTTCGTCGGAGCCCTGTTCCTCCACCATCCTCCTCCGCCGTCCGATTGACCCCCGAGCTCCAGATTCAATCACGTTCGTCCATTTGAGGAGCAGCTTCAACCGTCAGATCCATTCGAGGGTCGATCTCCACCGTCGATCCAGCGCAGCTCAGCCTCATCGTCCGTCCACCGTTCGATCTGCAACGTGGCAGCACCTGGACCGTCGGATCACAGTCGAGGACCGGAGCCCTGGGCGTCACCCCCTTCTCAGCCGTCCATCTATCCACGTGGCGTTCATCCATCGGTTCGACTTAATAAAGGGGTAAATTACCTTAGGCCCCCTCGTAGTTTATGTGTTTGCTTTCAGTCCTGTAAATATTTTAGGAATTTTATTTACGTTGGGATATTTGCATATTAAACCTCGTACTTTCTCGTATTTGCATTTATACCCCTGCTAGTTGTGGACACGTGCATCGACACGTGATATTTTGGTTTATTTGCAATAGAGACCCCTGTAGTTCTGGATGTTCTTTAATGAATGAAAGCTTTTACTTATTTGCATTTATACCCCTGTGCGTGATTTATTTCCACATGTGCGTTTTATTTTGGGTATTTTGTAGATAAGCCCCTGGACTTTTGGTACTTGTTACCAATAAGTCCTCGGAACTTATTTTTATCACATTTGGGTCCCTGAGTGCCCCAGGCACGTGCTTGGCACGTGTTTTGCTGGGTATTTTGCACCAGACCCCCCAGAACTTTGGGTATTTGCACTTCAGTCCCTGTGCACAGTGCCCCCTTCTCATTTTTGAATAAAATATCAAATCACCTCCAAATTCGATGAAAATTTGACACATGGCTCCTGCCATGGTGTAGAATTTTTGTGAATTTTTGAGGACATTTTTGATTTCATTTGCTATTTTTAAAATTTCAAAAACCCTTATTTTTGCTACTGTTTAGAGTCAAAAACCCCAAAAAAATATCAAAACCCTTTTAAAAATTCCATAAAAATTTGTTACTGTTTATTTTGTGTTCCTTGATTTTCTAGCCAATTTTGGTTATTTTTCATTGCGTAAAAACTATAAAAACTTCAAAACACCTAAAAACTCATAAAAATCATAATAAATAATCTAAAAATCCAAAAACAATATTTTTGGTGCTCAAATTTTCCTTATTCTCTCTAGAATACAGGAAAATTACCTCCAGGTCCCTTTGAGATCCTTAGATATTTTATCTTTGGGTTTTGGTCCTGGCTGGACAGTACCCCTTGCTTTTCGCACTGTTTGATTTTTAGGAAATAAATTAAACATCAGAAAAATCTCAAAAATTCACCAAAAACATAAAAAAATATAAAACACATAAAAACATTTTTGTCTGAATTTTTGCTTGCTTTTTAATGCATTAAATAAATTGTTCAAGTTAATTGTTTGTGTGCTTTTCCTGTTTTCTTTATATTCCAAAAATCCTAAAAAAATATAAAAAACCTTAAAAACACTAAAAAATACTCTCTCGGATTTCTGACTACATCGTAGGCCGCAAGGCCAATCTGTGCTCCTTGTGTTCGACCCTGGGTGCTATACCAGGTTAATCCCATAGCTAGGACCGCACTTCATGTTTCATCCCTGATTTATTTCGCGGTTCGATTTTTTTTCTTGATATACTTAGCCCGAGTGATTGAGGTCGCGACGACCTTCATTTCTTTACCTTTACCTTAGTCGTTCGGGTGGTTATCAGAATGGCGCCGTTGCCGGGGAGCACGGCTTTGTAGTCATTTTTCCATATTGTCTCTCTATATTATCATTGTTTTCTGACACTCTCTCTCTCTTTGATTTTTGTGTGAGGTACTGCGTGGACAACTTGGAGTTTATTTTTGAGGACCCGCACGGGAAGAAGAAGCAGGGAGAAGAAGAAGGAATTCTTATTTTTGAGAGAGAACAATATTCTTTCTGTAATAATTAAGAACTTGGACATTTGTGGACACTTGTAACTTAGCGGGTCTGTTTCGCCGAGTACCGGTGTGCTCGGGTGACCCATTTGGATTTTCGCGGCTTTTTCTGCAGTTTTGATAGCTAGCTGCCTTTTCCGGTGTTTACGCGTTTTTTCTCGAGCCCCTAGATTTAGGAATTTCTCTTGCTTGTGCCGTAATTAGTAGGGTCCCCACACTTAATTGCTTATCTGTTCCTATAGATCGTTAATTGGACCTACTAATAATAAATAATAAAAATAACTTAGTCACTTTCCTGAGAACCTACGCGCCGCGAGCCTGCCCCGCAAGCGCTACTCCTGAACTCGACCTGTCGAGAAGAGGAGGAGTGGGCCAAGACCGGACTCTTTGGATCAAGGGCGAGTGACTGAGTTAGACGGTTCTGCGCTAGGATTTGCTCATCTAGGACTCGGTTTTTCTTCGCTGCACCATTTAGGTAGTTTTATTCTGTCTTTAAATTCTGCGCGGATCACTCGCAGCTTCCTTCTCCAACCTTCAGCGAGCGTCCACGAGGAGACCAGCGCCGCCACGAGTCCGGCGAAGTTCGTCGGAGCCCTGTTCGTCCACCATCCTCCTCCGCCGTCCGATTGACCCCCGAACTCCAGATTCAATCACGTTCGTCCATTTGAGGAGCAGCTTCAACCGTCAGATCCATTCGAGGGTCGATCTCCACCGTCGATCCAGCGCAGCTCAGCCTCATCGTCCGTCCACCGTTCGATCTGCAACGTGGCAGCACCTGGACCGTCGGATCACAGTCGAGGACCGGAGCCCTGGGCGTCACCCCCTTCTCAGCCGTCCATCTATCTACGTGGCGTTCATCCATCGGTTCGACTTAATAAAGGGGTAAATTACCTTAGGCCCCCTCGTAGTTTATGTGTTTGCTTTCAGTCCTGTAAATATTTTAGGAATTTTATTTACGTTGGGATATTTGCATATTAAACCTCGTACTTTCTCGTATTTGCATTTATACCCCTGCTAGTTGTGGACACGTGCATCGACCCGTGATATTTTGGTTTATTTGCAATAGAGACCCCTGTAGTTCTGGATGTTCTTTAATGAATGAAAGCTTTTACTTATTTGCATTTATACCCCTGTGCGTGATTTATTTCCACATGTGCGTTTTATTTTGGGTATTTTGTAGATAAGCCCCTGGACTTTTAGTACTTGTTACCAATAAGTCCTCGGAACTTATTTTTATCACATTTGGGTCCCTGAGTGCCCCAGGCACGTGCTTGGCACGTGTTTTGCTGGGTATTTTGCACCAGACCCCCCAGAACTTTGGGTATTTGCACTTCAGTCCCTGTGCACAGTGCCCCCTTCTCATTTTTGAATAAAATATCAAATCACCTCCAAATTCGATGAAAATTTGACACATGGCTCCTGCCATGGTGTAGAACTTTTGTGAATTTTTGAGGACATTTTTGATTTCATTTGCTATTTTTAAAATTTCTAAAACCCTTATTTTTGCTACTGTTTAGAGTCAAAAACCCCAAAAAAATATCAAAACCCTTTTAAAAATTCCATAAATATTTGTTACTGTTTATTTTGTGTTCCTTGATTTTCTAGCCAATTTTGGTTATTTTTCATTGCGTAAAAACCATAAAAACTTCAAAACACCTAAAAACTCATAAAAATCATAATAAATAATCTAAAAATCCAAAAACAATAATTTTGGTGCTCAAATTTTCCTTATTCTCTCTAGAATACAGGAAAATTACCTCCAGGTCCCTTTGAGATCCTTAGATATTTTATCTTTGGGTTTTGGGCCTGGCTGGACAGTACCCCTTGCTTTTCGCACTGTTTGATTTTTAGGAAATAAAATAAACATCAGAAAAATCTCAAAAATTCACCAAAAACATAAAAAAATATAAAACACATAAAAACATTTTTGTCTGAATTTTTGCTTGCTTTTTAATGCAATAAATAAATTATTCAAGTTAATTGTTTGTGTGCTTTTCCCGTTTTCTTTATATTCCAAAAATCCTAAAAAAAATATAAAAACCCTTAAAAACACTAAAAAATACTCTCTCGGATTTCTGACTACATCGTAGGCCGCAAGGCCAATCTGTGCTCCTTGTGTTCGACCCTGGGTGCTATACCAGGTTAATCCCATAGCTAGGACCGCACTTCGTGTTTCATCCCTGATTTATTTCGCGGTTCGATTTTTTTTTCTTGATATACTTAGCCCGAGTGATTGAGGTCGCGACGACCTTCATTTCTTTACCTTTACCTTAGTCGTTCGGGTGGTTATCAGAATGGCGCCGTTGCCGGGGAGCACGGCTTTGTAGTCATTTTTCCATATTGTCTCTCTATATTATCATTGTTTTCTGACACTCTCTCTCTCTTTGATTTTTGTGCGAGGTACTGCGTGGACAACTTGGAGTTTATTTTTGAGGACCCGCACGGGAAGAAGAAGCAGGGAGAAGAAGAAGGAATTCTTATTTTAGAGAACAATATTCTTTCTGTAATAATTAAGAACTTGGACATTTGTGGACACTTGTAACTTAGCGGGTCTGTTTCGTCGAGTACCGGTGTGCTCGGGGGACCCATTTGGATTTTCGCGGCTTTTTCTGCAGTTTTGATAGCTAGCTGCCTTTTCCGATGTTTACGCGTTTTTTCTCGAGCCCCTAGATTTAGGAATTTCTCTTGCTTGTGCCGTAATTAGTAGGGTCCCCACACTTAATTGCTTATCTGTTCCTATAGATCGTTAATTGGACCTACTTATAATAAATAATAAAAATAACTTAGTCGCTTTCCTGAGAACCTACGCGCTGCGAGCCTGCCCCGCAAGCGCTACTCCTGAACTCGACCTGTCGAGAAGAGGAGGAGTGGGCCAAGACCGGACTCTTTGGATCAAGGGCGAGTGACTGAGTTAGACGGTTCTGCGCTAGGATTTGCTCATCTAGGACTCGGTTTTTCTTCGCTGCACCATTTAGGTAGTTTTATTCTGTCTTTAAATTCTGCGCGGATCACTTGCATGTAGAGTGCTGGAGACAAGGTACACATTTCTTTCTCTGCATGCATCATTGATTTCTTCGCGCATAGGCTTTTTCGTTTTCTCCCTCTGTTTTTGGCTTAATCATCAGGAGAATCGGAAAATTCGTTAGGCCGCTTGTATTTATTTTGAAAAAATTAAAAAGAAAAACAAAAAAATTGGGACTGGATAACACTATTGACCCTAAAAGACACTTCACCTAAAAAAATTGTCTTGGGGAGAGCAACCCCCTCATTGTTTGGTTTGATTGTGCGAGAGAGTGACCCGAACACTAGGTGAAGCCCTCCGGTGCTCATCTCGACTGATTACCGACTCTTCTGTACGGGACAGTCGGTTGAGAGAGTATCGGGTATCCCAGCAGGTCACGTAATCGCTCTGATATTCTGTGTGTTCACCCAATAAAATTGACAAGATAAATTGACCGAGCTTTCACGGTCTTCAGATTGTGTTGTGTTGGTGAACTGGGGGATTGCTTTGCGATCATATTTTCTCCAGATCCCATCCGCCCAACTCGCCAGATCAAGATGATGGGTAGACGATCTCTTAGGCAGCCTCTGGCTGCACCGCTTTCAGGCGCGTCTACTTCACCATCTAGGTTGGCCCGTGAGAGTCAAGACCAGCTCTCCGGGCCCGAGTTCGATTCCACCTTGTTCCCCCTCGATCCCCTTTCTTTTGCTACTGAGAGACATGAGCCCGAGGAAAGACGAATTAATTTGACAGAACCTGAGTTGGGCTCATCTGATTTTGCAGACGTCACTATGGCCGGAGCCGGCAGTTCAGATGATCGCCAACCCGAACATTTTGTATTAGACCAGGGAGCGATCAACTCCACCCTGATCGCATCATTAGAGACAGTACAGCAGCAGCTACGCGATCAGGGAGCTTTTATGATTGAGATGAGAAGGGAGTTGGAGCGACTCAGAGAAGAGAGAGATCAGAGCGAGCCTGAGGACATTCCTGATGCTGATGCAGCGGCAGCAGCCGCAGCGGCAGCCGCCGCCGGAGCAGGACCACCGAGAACGATGCGGGAGTTACACAATCCCGGATCTACACTGATGCACCATTGGGTGGTGGTACCTGCTATCGTGGGGGATTTCAAGTTCCCTCCGAATACCCTGCAGATGCTTCCTCATTTTCACGGACTTGCCACCGAGGAGCCCCACCTCCATCTCCAGGAGTTTTTGATGATCTGCAGCACTGTCCACGACCGTCATGTGGACCAGGATACGATTCGGATGATGGCCTTCCCTTTTTCACTGGCAGATAGAGCAGCCGCCTGGCTGAAGCATTTAGGGAAGTTTGTATACACCTGGGAGCAGCTCCGCACCGAGTACTTGAACAAGTACTATCCACTCGGGCGGACGAATGCAGCGAGGGCCCTGATCAACAACTTCTCCATGCTCCCTAACGAGCAGTTTCATGAGGCATGGGAGAGGTTCAGAGAGCTTCTGGATAGATGCCCACACCACGACATTTCCAAGCCGAACCTAGTTCAGAGCTTCTTTAGTGGGATGACGCCAGAGCTTCAGGGTCTGGTGAATGCTTCTTGCGGCGGGTCCTACTTTGCCAAGGACCACAACCAAGTCTGGGCCATCTACGAGGAGATGGCCGAAAATTACATGGTGATGTCCCAGACTCGGTTATACACACAGAGATCTCAGCAGCCGCCAGGACCCGTGCAGTACCAGCGGATAGCACGGGTTGATGCAGGTCCATCCAGTTCGTCCACAGTTGCAGCCGCACAGGCAGAGTCGGCCGCTGCGGACATGGGGATTATCAGTGAGAAGTTGGACCCCATGGAAATAATAGAGAAGAAGCAGTGCCAGGGCATAACTCAGATGGAGCAAATGGCACAAACTCTGAGCGACATGAAGACCCATATCTTGTGTCTTCAGGAGGCACAGACGGCTTCTCAGCCCCGTCTTCTGTCGCGAGGCGATTCCGGCGGCAGCCGCAACTTGTCCCAGCGCTCCAGCTCCTTGCAGCAGCCTAGACAAGTTCACCTTGTACAGGCGGAGCCGTACCAGCAGCAGCAGCCCTCTTACCAGTCACCACCATCTCCAGACTTACAGATGGTGGTATATCAGCCGGATCAGCCTCTGGGAGTACTCCCACCAGACCCCTTTGATGCTGAGCCGTTGATGGATGTCAACGGGATTTGGTATGACCGTCCTCAACTTGGAATCCGACGAGACCATCCCAGATTCAGGTGGGGGAATGGGGGTAACCAGTCCCAACAGCAGCCAGCCGGTCAGGGAGGGCAGTACTCCCAGCAGAGAGATCACCAGCAGCCCCCAGCATACCAGCCACACCAGCCATCATCCTTCGTACCTCGTCCCTACCAGCAGCAGGGACAGACTTGGAGACGTGAGCAGCAGGCTCACCAGCAGCAGCATCCTTCCTCTTATCCCTCTCAGCCGCAGCAGCACCAGGTCCAGCACCCTCATTACCAGAGAGGCAACCCGTCGGGCTCCCATGAGAGCCCCGCCTTGGATGATCTAGCCCGCATCTTCACAGAGCAGCAGGCTACATTTAGACGGGAGATGGACGAGTTCCGCCAGGAGATGCGGGACCTGATGAGAGGAAAGGCCGCCATCCCTGCACAGATCGAGCCTAATCCGAATAGCTTGAAGAGGAAGTCTGAGCAGGTAGTTCACACTGAGCCTACCACTCCTAGTGACTCATTTGATGATATATCGTCGGATCTATTTGATGCTGATTTTGTCACACTTAGGAGCGGTAGAAGACCAGCAGGCGGCGCCTCATCTGAGCGACAACGCGAGGATCCATCTAGAGCGCCAGATGAGGAAGAGGAGAGCGGTACTGAAGCCGCACATGATGATGACGGTGGTACTGATGCCACCCGAGATGCTGATGCCGCCGGCGGTACTGAGGCCGCCGCTTCACCATATCGAGGAGGTGGTACTGACGCCACCAGCAGAGCCTAGCCAGCCCGCGGTACTGAGGCCGCAAGACGTCTAGAGCCAGCTAGAGGTGGCACTAAGGCCACCAATATTCATTTTGATAGAGATGTTGTCTTTTCTCGTGTGGATGTATCTCAGAACTCTATTTTGAATAAGGGAAAAGGTTTAGTTTCTTCTGATCCCACTGTGGTGAATGATGTATGTGAGGATCCGGTCATCGAACCGTCTAGGCCTATTCCTAGTCCTTCATCTGAGAAGGACCCTGTGATCCCCTTTCCTAGAGCCCTTGAGTTGGGGAAGGGGAAGAAAAGAGAAAAAGATCCAAAAAAGAGAGAGCAGGAGGAGTTCAGCCAGAGCATGATAGACCGATTTCACATCCAGCTGACCCTCCATGAGGCTTTGCAACACATCCCTCTTCTTCAGCGATCCTTGAGAGACAGAACCACAGTCAGAAGGAAGAAGAGGAACAAAACCGCAGAGATTCATGTGTTGACAAAAGCCACGTGTTACACGATCCAGAACCATCTGCCTACCAAGAGGCCAGATTTAGGAGCCCCATATGTCAGATGTCAGATTAGTGAGCAGAGGTTCGACCGTACTCTATTAGATAGCGGATCGTCGATCAACCTTCTTCCGGCAGCCCTTCTCAACCACTTAGAGTTGGGCACTCTTAGACAGAGCAGGACATACCTTCAGTTTGCTGATCGGTCTGTCAAGAGGCCAAAGGGGTTGTTGCGAGACGTTGTCGTCACGATTCAGGGTTTGCAATTCCCCGTGGACTTCGTAGTGCTGGACATGGAGACCCCTGACTCGTTGACCGATTCCCCCATCATCCTCGGTCGCCCGTTCTTGGCCACAGCCAAGGCCGTGACTGACCATGACAGTGGAAAGGTATTCTTTCGCGTCCAGGGCGAGAGTATACAAATAGAGACGGTTAAGGACCACAGAACCAGAGATAGATCCCGCTCAGAGGGCAGTACAGATTCAGAACAGCTGACAGATACAGAGCCAGACATACACCAGGACTGTGATTTTGTGATCACAGATGATGAGGCAGCTTGGGCAGATCCTGCAGCACAGACCATCCTCTCATATTCAGATACAACTGATGCAGAGATGATAGCAGAGGATAGTCTGGAGAGCACAGCCCTGGTTCAGGATACTATTGAGTCAGCAGAGTTGGATCTTGATCGCGACACGATTTTCAGTGATGGTGGTACTGAGGCCACCCTGCACTACGGTGGTACTGATGCCACCGCAGTTGATACAGATCCCTCGGATTCAGAATCTGATTGGGCAGATTGTGATGATCAGATACCAGACCTGGATCCACCTGAGCCTACAGATGAGGAGGAGGTAGATGCAGAGCAGATCAGAGACAATGCAGAGGACCCGCCTTCTCCAGATCAAGTTTGTGAGAGTTCTTTATCATTTTCCCAGGCAGATTTGGCAGAATTGTCAGCATACACACATCTTCTTCAGAAGCCAGATTTGCCAGCACCCAGCTGTCCAGAGCTAAAGCCGCTCCCTACTTCGCTGAAGTATCGATTCCTTGCGGGAGAGTCTGAGATGTACCCAGTCATCATCTCTGCCGATCTGACTGGAGAACAAGAATCCCGTCTGATGGGGGTTCTTGAAAAGAACCGCAAGGCAATTGGATGGAGCGTAGCAGATCTCCATGGGATTAGTCCCTCGTTGTGCTCCCACCATATCTATCTCGAGGAAGGGGCAAAGCCGTCGCGTGAGTTCCAGCGGCGACTGAACCCCAACCTACGAGAGGTTGTCATGAAGGAAATATCAAAATGGTGGAGTGCAGATTTTATTTATCCCATTTTTGACTCCAAGTGGGTTAGCCCCTTGCATGTGGTGCCCAAGAAGACGGGCATCACGATTGTGATCAGTGAGTCGGGAGAGGAGATTGCTACACGAGTACCCACCTCTTGGCGGGTCTGTGTTAACTACAGGAGACTCAACCAGGCCACCAAGAAGGACCATTTCCCCCTGCCTTTTATTGATCAGATCATAGAGAGACTGGCAGGGAAGAGCCATTATTGCTTCCTGGATGGGTACTCGGGCTATAATCAGGTGGCCATCGCTCCTGAGGATCAGGAGAAGACCACCTTTACCTGTCCCTTCGGTACATACGCCTTTCGACGCATGCCATTTGGGCTATGCAACGCCCCTGCGACTTTTCAGAGGTGCATGCTGTCGATCTTTTCAGACATGTTAGGGGAGTGTTTGGAGGTCTTCATGGACGACTTCTCGGTTTACGGCGACGGATTCGATTCCTGTCTTGACTGCCTAGACCGAGTGCTCCAGCGATGTATTGCTACCCGCTTGGTTCTGTCTTGGGAGAAGAGTCACTTCATGGTGACTCAAGGGACGGTGCTTGGCCACATCATCTCCAACAGGGGCATGGAGGTTGATCCGGCCAAGGTTGACGTCATTAGAAAACTCGCACCGCCGTCCAATTTGAAGCAGCTACGGTCATTTCTGGGGCACGTTGGTTTTTATAGGAGATTCATTCATGATTTCAGCAAGATTGCCCGACCGTTGACTGATCTCTTGACGAAAGACACCGAGTTCCTTGTCGATGACAAGTGTCTTTCATCCTTTGAGACTCTCCAGCAGTGTGTTATTGAGGCTCCTGTCCTTCAGCCACCCGATTGGTCTCTCCCATTCGAGATCATGACAGACGCCTCCGATTTTGCCGTGGGGGCAGTGCTGGGACAGAGAAGGGATGGAGTTCCATTTGCCATACACTATGCTAGCCGCACATTGGATTCCGCCCAGCGGAATTATACGGTCACAGAGAAAGAGATGCTAGCAGTAGTGTTCGCCCTAGATAAGTTCAGATCGTATATCATTGGATCTAGAGTGACTTTGTTTACAGATCACACCGCCATCAAGTACCTCATGGCAAAGAAGGATGCCAAGGCCAGATTGACTAGATGGATCCTTCTACTCTAGGAGTTCGACATTGAGATCAAGGATAAGCCTGGAGTCAAGAATGTGGTGGCGGATCATCTCTCCCGATTAGAGCAACCTGAGGATTCTGAGCAGATTGATCCTATTCGAGATACCTTCCCAGATGAGGCGATCCTTGCTATCGCCTCACTCCCGTGGTACGCCGATATTGTGAACTTTCTAGTTGCTGGGAAAGTCCCACAAGATTGGCCCAGGCAGAGGCGTGAGACCTTCCTTGCGAAGGCCAAGTCCTACCACTGGGAGGATCCCATCCTTTACCACGAAGGAGGGGATAGCATCTGGCGTCGGTGTATTCCTCAGGAGGAGCATCATAGTGTCCTCACTTACTGCCACAAGCTTGAGGCAGGAGGACATCATTCTGGGAGAAGAACGGCACAGAAAGTGCTCCAATCCGGCTTGTGGTGGCCTACCCTCTTCAAGGACTCTGATGAGTTCGTGAAGAGGTGTACTGACTGTCAGAGGATGGGCACTTGTGGACAGCGTGATATGATGTCGATGCAGCCCATCCACTTCTGTGAGGTTTTTGACGCATGGGGCATCGATTTCATGGGTCCATTCCCTAAGAGTCAGGGATTTGAGTACATTCTGTTGGCCGTAGATTATGTTAGTCGTTGGGTTGAGGCTATCCCCGCCCGAGCCGCTGATGCGAGGACAGTTTGCAGATTTTTGAGAAAACACATCATCACGCGGTTCGGGGTTCCACGAGTTTTGATTTCTGATGGGGGGTCTCATTTCGTCAACGACCAGGTGAAGGCCCTTGCTAGCGAGTTCAGTATAGACCATCGTGTTGCCACACCTTACCATCCACAGACAAATGGTCTAGCTGAGGTGTCGAATAGGGAGATCAAGAATATTTTACAGAAAGTCGTTCGCCCTGATCGAAAGAATTGGTCACAGCTTTTGGACTCGGTCTTGTGGGCATATCGGACGTCTTTCAAGACTCCATTGGGCACATCTCCCTTTCGCCTCGTTTATGGCAAGCCATGCCATCTACCTGTTGAGCTGAGGCACAAGTCACTTTGGGCAGTCACAGATATTTTGATGGATCCAGATGGTATTGGAGACCAGAGGAGGGCAGAGTTAGCTGCCCTGGAGGAGCTTAGAGATGCAGCTTTCTCAAGCAGCCTACATTATAAGGAGAAAGTGAAGGAGTGGCATGATTCTCATATCAGCCACAAGCATTTTGAGATTGGACAGAAAGTATGGCTGTTTGATGCGAGGCTTAGATTATTTCCAGGGAAGCTACAGAGCAAATGGAAGGGACCTTACTTGGTCAGAAAGGTACACGATAACGGAAGCATTGATATATCTGAGTTATCTTCTGAGAGTACCTTCCGAGTGAACGGCCAGCGGCTAAAACCATTTCTAGATCATGAGCCGCGGGACGTTATTATTTGTGCCCCTATTCATTTTGCGTGAGATGTGGTCTTTTGACTCGCATCTTTTGCATCTCACGCCTGATTTTCACTGTTCCTCCGCCTGTATAGATCCAGTTGTCCATATCATTCTATTCTTTAGTCCCACATCCCTTTTCTCATCCTGTGATTATGCTATACTTAGGGTGTACTTTACCCTAAGTATAGGGGGGATTGTCGAACATGCGAGTATTCTTTTCATTCGTTTTGCTCCTGTTTTGCTGCCTATACTAAGGGATATTTTACCCTAAGTATAGGGGGGGCAGATTCTGTATCTTCTTCACTCGGCTTTCCCTTCATGTACAGCTTGCTATACTTAGGATTAGTTAATCCTAAGTATAGGGGGAAACCACCGAGTCCCTCTCATTCTATTCATTTATTCATTCCGGTACTTAGCCATTCCTTTTCACTTCCCTTTTACTAAGCACGAGTTATGTCTTCTTCATCGCTCTTGATCACTCAAAGGACATCGTTCGAGCTAAGTATAGGGGGGGTGTGTATATATTTCATATATACTTTAGCCATAACTCGTACTTTGTGTGAGTGTGTTAATAAATAAAATGGCTAAAAATCACAAAAATTTAAAAAATTTTCATGTACATAAACCTCTTTTATCTTGCACATACATAGCTAGTGTACAAAGTATTTTTGTAAAAATGATTTCAAAAATCTTTTGTGTAAAGCTTGTATAAATATTTTGTATCAAAATTATGTATATAGTACAAAATTTTTCCAAAATGTTTTGAAAATCAAAAGTTTGCAAAATCTTGTGTAAATGTTTGTAAATATCTCTTTGCAAAACTTGCACCTCATGCATCATTTATTCATGATTTCAAAACACTCTTCAAAAATTTTGCATAGTTGTAAAACATTTGTAAATAGCATCTTGTGTACATATATGTATATAGTTTTTCCTGGATAAGAGTTGACATTTAAACTAAGCCTGGAATTAAATTGAGAAATGGAGCTTGAAAAAGATCTTAATCCACTTAACTTTAAGAGGAACCTTATAGGACTTAGGGTTAAGGCTTTTCAGGTCCATAAGGACTTAATTCTTTGAGTCCACTAGGCTATGAGCATATGTCATCTTGATGAGCCTAAGTAGAGCACTTAACAACACACGCATGACTCTTAGAGACAATGGCTTGACTTGCACCTGCACTTACACATGGCTCTCCACGGATGAGGTGGTGAGGAGGCAGTTTCCTTAGGCTTGGGGTAGCATATGAGGGTAGTACTTCTAGGCGGAACCTCTCTTCTTCTTATAGTGAAGGAAGTGCGCCTCAACTTGGTCTAGTGGTGATGAAGGCTAAAGACAGAAGCTGTGGGTTGCAATAAAGCTTCAAAAGAGGGATAGTCTACTGGCTCAAGAGGAAATTTCTTACATGCTGCACCATGTAGATATGCTGTACAGAAATCCTTGAAAAAAAATATGCAAAAATGCAAAAAGAACTCCAAAAAAGTGGTGGGTCGGATTGAAAATTTAATAACCCCACCGGAGTGTATATAGTCAAATAAAGCAAAGCTTATGGTATCCATGTTACATCTCATGAAGCTTGCAGCGGGAGACTTAGCTACACTGGCTAAGCTTCCAAAACTCTATACTTCTACCCCCTCTTCTTGAGCTGGTTGCACTTGAACTTAGAAGGGAATACCCCGCTTCTCGAGGAAAGAGTTGCTAGACTGAGGCATTAGAGTTACCAGGTTGAGGGAGGTTGTTTCTTTATTACTTCTGAGGTGGGGAGCCACATATCACTTACACCGCATGGAAAAATTCATGGTCATTAGAGTTTGTGTATGTAGACTTGTTCTGATCTGGTTTATTAAGGAGTCTTGCCCATAGATTGGTGAAACTTGGAGACTGTTGAGTTTTAAGCTTAAGTCCAAATAAGGTTCCGACACATTAATAATCCAAAGATCTGATCGAGCTCCATATTTCAAGTTAATAAAGGAAAGTTTAATAATTCAACCTTGATCCATGTACATCCTCTTTTTCTTTTTCTTTTTCTTTCTTTTTCACTTCTTTTTCAAATAAGTGTTTGCTAAGGGACTAGCAAAGTTAAGCATAGGGGGGTGATGAATACCCATTCATCACTCTTTATTCTTCTATTTTAGCTACAAAAACCTTTGCAAATACATGTAAATATGTGTAAATACAAATAATTACCAAAAGCATGCATTGTGTAAAAAGATATAATTAGCATGTTTTTGTGCAAAAATAAAAGAATAAAGAGTAAAAAGAAAAAGAGGGAAATATTTAGAATAAATATTGAGCAACCTAACCCAAGGGAGGGCTCAGCATGGGCCTGACCGCATAAAAGCCAAAGTAGAGGGAGATAGGAGCTCATGTGTACATACTTTTGTAAATAAATAAAATTATATTTTCCTCACCCAAAAATATGCCTGTATACATTTTATATATATTTAGAAACTATTAAAAACAAAATAAAAATTTAAAAATCAAAATTCCAAAAAATGCCCTTTCACCATGTACATAGACCATCATCCTTTATTTATTTAACCCTATAAATAAATGTATTTATTTTAAAAACTTTTTGTGAATATTCTATGGTATATTTTGTAAATAAAGCAAATAAAAAGAAACACAACAAAAATCAAATAAAAAGAACAAAAATTAAAAATACAAAAATACAGTGTATATATACTATGTATATAAATATATATAACTATTTATTCCACCCATGTATATAAGTGATAAAAATAAAATAAAAATATCCTTTTATTCCTCAGTTTATTCTATAAATAAATAAGATATAAAATAGGAATAAAATTGTATAAAAATAACAATAAAAAAATCAAAAATAAAAAGCCTACATAGTGTATATATTCCTATATCATGTACATACATTATTCTTATTTCCAAAAATTAATTAAAAATCACCAAAAAATAGAAAAAAATAAAAGAAAAATATTTCATGTTTTAAGTTTTTCTTAATTCGGCCATTTTCTACCTTAAAATAAATAAACAAAGAAATCAATAATTGGCAGCTCCTGATTGGTCCACGGGGGATTGTTGACCCCGGTCAACTCCCCCGCGGACTCTTTCCTTTTGGGGAGACCCGCGCCCGACCCGACTTCGCCGATTTCTCCACGCATCTCCAGCCTGTCGCCTCCGCAAACCCCGTGCCCGGATCCTTCGCCAATCATCCGACATCCTCGCCAGATCCTTAGCCAAAGGATCCACGCCTTCCATAGCCGTCTCCACCCAACCCTAATCGGCCCTGCCTCCATATATATCTCGACCTCCGCCGCCTCTGCGCCTCATCTTTGGACCTTCTCCTTCTTCCCAGTGACCTCCAGAAGCACCGCGAGAGTGACAGCAAGCGATCGCCCCTGTTGCAGCGAGGCGAGGAGGCGAATCCACTGATCCGGCGTTCTTCGCCGCCGTTGCTCCGCCACCAGCGTGAGCACCGAGCCTCAGGCCGAGACGACCCTTGAGGCTACGACCAGGAGCACCCCCTGCTCTTCCCCAGTCTCTCCGACCACCCAGGTAGATCACTTAGGCCGTAGATTAGCGTAGGTTTCGATTTTTAGCCTACTGGTAGCGTAGCTCCGCCGCAGTCGCCAGCCACCTTCGATCTCCCATCTGCCATTCCGACCCGACCGTCATCTTCGCCAGACCTCTCCGCATCTTCTTCACCCCTTCGCCCAACCCAGCTCGCACAGGAGCTGGGATTCGAGCTCCTCCGTCCATCCCCTCGCCGGAGCTCGCCCATTTCGCCTCCCCGATCACCTTCACCTCGCCTAACAGGGTCGAGGCACTTTGCCCTCGACCCGCGAGTTTGCTGGGATACTTTGCAGGTCTATCCAAGCCCATCTGAGGGCTTGGACCACTTGGTCCAGCTGCTCCACCTCCGCCGACCTCGCCGGACCTCCCAGAGGATCGGTTGGGCCATCGGAGGGCTCCATTAGACGCGGAGGGCTCGCAGCTTCCTTCTCCAACCTTCAGCGAGCGTCCACGAGGAGACCAGCGCCGCCACGAGTCCGGCGAAGTTCGTCGGAGCCCTGTTCGTCCACCATCCTCCTCCGCCGTCCGATTGACCCCCGAGCTCCAGATTCAATCACGTTCGTCCATTTGAGGAGCAGCTTCAACTGTCAGATCCATTCGAGGGTCGATCTCCACCGTCGATCCAGCGCTGCTCAGCCTCATCGTCCGTCCACCGTTCGATCTGCAACGTGGCAGCACCTGGACCGTCGGATCACAGTCGAGGACCGGAGCCCTGGGCGTCACCCCCTTCTCAGCCGTCCATCTATCCACGTGGCGTTCATCCATCGGTTCGACTTAATAAAGGGGTAAATTACCTTAGGCCCCCTCGTAGTTTATGTGTTTGCTTTCAGTCCTGTAAATATTTTAGGAATTTTATTTACGTTGGGATATTTGCATATTAAACCTCGTACTTTCTCGTATTTGCATTTATACCCCTGCTAGTTGTGGACACGTGCATCGACACGTGATATTTTGGTTTATTTGCAATAGAGACCCCTGTAGTTCTGGATGTTCTTTAATGAATGAAAGCTTTTACTTATTTGCATTTATACCCCTGTGCGTGATTTATTTCCACATGTGCGTTTTATTTTGGGTATTTTGTAGATAAGCCCCTGGACTTTTGGTACTTGTTACCAATAAGTCCTCGGAACTTATTTTTATCACATTTGGGTCCCTGAGTGCCCCAGGCACGTGCTTGGCACGTGTTTTGCTGGGTATTTTGCACCAGACCCCCCAGAACTTTGGGTATTTGCACTTTAGTCCCTGTGCACAATGCCCCCTTCTCATTTTTGAATAAAATATCAAATCACCTCCAAATTCGATGAAAATTTGACACATGGCTCCTGCCATGGTGAAGAATTTTTGTGAATTTTTGAGGACATTTTTGATTTCATTTGCTATTTTTAAAATTTCAAAAACCCTTATTTTTGCTACTGTTTAGAGTCAAAAACCCCAAAAAAATATCAAAACCCTTTTAAAAATTCCATAAAAATTTGTTACTGTTTATTTTGTGTTCCTTGATTTTCTAGCCAATTTTGGTTATTTTTCATTGCGTAAAAACCATAAAAACTTCAAAACACCTAAAAACTCATAAAAATCATAATAAATAATCTAAAAATCCAAAAACAATAATTTTGGTGCTCAAATTTTCCTTATTCTCTCTAGAATACAGGAAAATTACCTCCAGGTCCCTTTGAGATCCTTAGATATTTTATCTTTGGGTTTTGAGCCTGGCTGGACAGTACCCCTTGCTTTTCGCACTGTTTGATTTTTAGGAAATAAAATAAACATCAGAAAAATCTCAAAAATTCACCAAAAACATAAAAAAATATAAAACACATAAAAACATTTTTGTCTGAATTTTTGCTTGCTTTTTAATGCATTAAATAAATTGTTAAAGTTAATTGTTTGTGTGCTTTTCCTGTTTTCTTTATATTCCAAAAATCCTAAAAAAAATATAAAAACCCTTAAAAACACTAAAAAATACTCTCTCGGATTTCTGACTACATCGTAGGCCGCAAGGCCAATCTGTGCTCCTTGTGTTCGACCCTGGGTGCTATACCAGGTTAATCCCATAGCTAGGACCGCACTTCGTGTTTCATCCCTGATTTATTTCGCGGTTCGATTTTTTTTTCTTGATATACTTAGCCCGAGTGATTGAGGTCGCGACGACCTTCATTTTTTTACCTTTACCTTAGTCGTTCGGGTGGTTATCACCTTGGAGGAGCTTAGAGATACAACCTTCTCGAACAGCCTACAGTATAAGGAGAGAGTGAAAGAGTGGCATGATTCTCATATCAGCCACAAGCATTTTGAGCCTGGACAGAGAGTATGGTTGTTTGATGCGAGGCTTCGTCTATTTCCAGGGAAGCTACAGAGCAAATGGAAGGGACCTTATCTTGTGAGAAAGGTACACAACAACGGTAGCATTGATATATCTGAGTTGTCTTCTGAGAGTACCATTCGAGTGAACGGCTGATGAATACTCATTCATCACTCTTTATTCTTATATTTTAGCTACAAAAACCTTTGCAAATGCATGTAGATGTGTGTAAATACAAATAATTACCAAAAACATGCATTGTGTAAAAACCTATAATGAGCATGTTTTTGTGCAAAAATAAAAGAATAAAGATTAAAAAGAAAAAGAGGGAAATATTTAGAATAAATATTGAGCAACCTAACCCAAGGGAGGGCTCAGCATGGGCCTGACCGCATAAAAGCCAAAGTAGAGGGAGATAGGGGCTCAGGTGTGTAAATATTTATGTAAATAAATAAAGATATTTTCCTCACCAAAAATATGCTTGTAAATACTTGTATATATTTATAAAATATAAAAACCAAAAGAAAAAGTTAAAAATCAAAGAGACCAAAAATATCCCTTTCATCATGTTCATAAACCACCCTTCCATATTTATTTAACCTTGTAAATAAATAAAATTAATTTTCAAACTTTTTGTAAATAGTCTATAAATAAAATAAAAACAATTAAAATCAAAACAAAATAAAAATAGAAAAATTAAAAATACAAAAATACATTATACATATACCATGTATATAGATGTACATATATATTTATTTTACATATGTACATAAATAACAAAAATAAAATAAAAACACCCTTTTATTCCTTATTTTATAATGAAAATAAATAAAATATAAAATAGGAATAAAATTGCATAAAAATAACATTTAAAAATCAAAAATCAAAACCCTATATATTGTATATATACCTTTATATAGCATATACTATGTATATAGCTTATTTTTATTTCCAGAAATTAATTAAAAATCACTAAAAAATAGAAAAAAATAAAATAAAAATAGTTTGTGTTTTGAGTTTTTGCAAAATAGGGTCCTAGCTACCTTCAATTGCCACTTCAATATTCAGCCACGTGGCCCATTCCCATTGGGCCCTGGGGATGTTGACCGCCCGGTCAACTACCCCCCCCAGGACCACTTTCCGCGGGTCTGAGCTCCGGACCCGACTTCTCGAAATTTCGCCCGCTGGACCTGACACCCATTTCCCTAAACCCCGGCTCCGTTTTGATCCTCCCACATCCGACACCCTCGCCGGGCATCCACCTTGGGATCCACGCGCCACCACGACCCTACCCGAGCCATCCTTCTCGGACCCCTCCAGCATACATAAGCGGGCTCCGCCACCTCCTCTCTCCATCTTTGGCCATTCGCCTTCTTCTCCTGTGAGCTCCAGAGAGTGTGTGAGGTGACAGCTCGCGCCTGAGCCTGTTGCAGCGAGGAGAGGAGGAGGATTCCATCGATCCGGCGACGTAGCCGCCGTAGCTCCGCCACCAGCGAGAGCTTCGAGCCTCGGGTCGAGACGACCCTCGAGGCGACGACCAGGAGCATCCCCTGCTCCTCCCCAGTCTCTCCGTTCACCCAGGTAGCCACTTAGCTCCGCCATTTCCTTTAATTTCTATTTACCCCCAATTTGCGCCGCCGTCGTATTTCTTTGATTCCGACCACCCCGTCACCCATCTCGATCATCGGAATCGACCCTCACGTTCGCCTTCGTCCGACGCACCTTCTCCACCCACTCACTCAACCCAGCTCACACAGGAGCTGGGAACCGAGCTCCTCCATCCACCACCTTCGCCGGAGCTCATCGTCCCGACGCACCAGCCACCCCCACTTCGCCTAACCGGGTCGAGGCAGTTTGCCCTCGACCCGCGAGTCTCCTGAGCTGTTTTGCAGGTGATACCGAGCCCATCTCAGGGCTTGGTCATTCAGGCCAGGAGGTCCAGCTCCGCCGACCCCGTCCGAGCTCCCCGGAGCTTGGCTCGATCATCGGATCCCACCGGCAGACGCGGGAGCACTCCAGCTTTCTTCTCCGACCATCAGAGTGCTCCACGGAGGAGCCCAGTGCACGCACGAGCCCGACGAAGCTCGCCGGGGACCTGTTCTTCGAGGATCCTCCATCGTCGTCGATCGTCACCCCTCGTTCCAGTTCGAATCTGAGCCGTTCATATCCGGAGCAGCCATCACCGTCAGATCTGAGGAGACGTCATCTGTTGCGCCCACTGCCAGCCGCCGTCCGATCTACACGTGGCGCGCATCTAGCACCCCCGCTTAATAAAGGGTAATTTACCCTTATGCCCCTGTCTTTATTTTATTTCGTTCTAGTCCTGTAAATATTAAAGTCAGTTGTTTAGTTTTAGGGTAATTTACATAGAGGACCCTGAGCTTTATTTTATTTGCATTTATACCCCTGCCAGTTGTGGACACGTGCTTCAACACGTGATTTCTTTGGGTTATTTGCAGTAGATACCCTTGTAGTTCTGGATGTTATTAAATGAATGAAAGTTTTTAGATATTTGCATTTATACCCCTGTGCGTGGTTTATTTGAGCATGTGCGATATTTTTTGGGTTATTTGCATATAAGCCCCCTGGACTTTTGGTACCTGTTACCAATAAGTCCTCGGGATTTATTTTTCTTACATTTAGGTCCCTGAGTACCCCAGGCACGCGCGTGGCGCGTGTTTTGCTGGGTATTTTGCACCAGGACCCCCAGAACTTTGGGTATTTGCACTTTGGTCCCTGTGCACAATGCCCTATCTTTATTTTTGAATAAAATATCAAAACACCTCCAAATCCACCGAAAATTTGACACATGGCTCCTGCCATGGTGTAGGATTTTTGAGGATTTTTGAGGACATTTTTGATTTTGTTTGGTATTTTAAAAAATTCAAAAACCTCTATTGTTGTCACTGTCTAGTTTAAAAAATCACAAAAAAAATATAAAAACTCACTTAAAAATTCTATAAAAATTGCCTACTGTTTAGCTTGCTTAGTTTGATTTTCTAGCCAATTTTGGCTATTTTTCACTACTGGAAAACACTAAAAACGTAAAAACACTCAAAAACCAATAAAAATTCTCATAAATAAATTAAAAACCCAAAAATAATAAAATTGGTACCTAAATTTTCCTTGTCTTACCTACCTTACAGGAAAATTACCTTCAGGCCATTTTAAGGACCTTAGATATCTTATCTAGGGCTTCTTGGCTCGGCTGGACAATACCCTCTGTTTCAGTCACCTTTTGATTTTTAGAAAATTAAATAATCATCAGAAAATTCTCAAAAATTCACCAAAAACATAAAAAATATAAAACACATAAAAATATTTTTGTTTTCATTTTTGGTTGATTTTTGATGCTTTGAATAATTTGTTGAAGTGTGCTTTTCCTTTGTTTTCTTATTTTCTCAATACATTAAAAATCCAAAAAAATATAAAACAAATTAAAAACAACTAAAAACATTTACCCCTTTTATTTTATCTCTTTTGACTACTTCGTAGGCTGAGAGGCCAACCCGTGCTCCTTGAGTTCGACCCTGGTGCTATACCAGGTTAATCACATAGTAGGACCGCTATTCGTGTTTGATTGATTTTATCTGTCTTAAGTGGTTCATTTTTTCTTGATCGACACGGTCTGATCGCTTGAGTCGCGACGACCTATTTCTAGTACCTTATACCCTGAGTGATCAGGCCTGTTATCAGAATGGCGCCGTTGCCGGGGAGCACGGCTTAGTAGTCATTTTTTTGAGTTTTTCCGCGGCTTTTTCTTTTCGCGGTTTTTTGTATAAATTTTTGTAGATATATTTTTCTGATATTTTCTCATAATAATCTGGTCTGACCACTCTGTTCTTTCTTGCGAGGGCCCGAGGACCGAGGCGGCCGATTTCGAGAAGCCGACGCAACTGCGAGACTCGGAGGCGACTCCCTTCTGCATGGAGCCGCAGGAGAGAGCGAGAGAGAGAGTTGAGTGGGTGAGGTTAGATTAGGTCTCATTTGATTATTATTGTTGTAATAATACAGGGAGACTCAGAGACTGGACACTTTGGACTTAGCGGGTCTGTTTCGCCGAGCACCGGTGTGCTCGGGGGACCCTTAGGAGTTTTTCGCAGCTTTTGACGCGGTTTTCTTTTTCTCTTTTTACTGCCTTTTCCGGTGTTTACGCGGTTTTTGATCGAGCCCCTAGCCGTAGGATTTTCTGCTTGATTGTGACGTAACTCATAGGATCCAAACACCCTAATATAATTGCATGTTCCTATAGTGCGGCAATTGGACCTATAATAAAAATAATAATAAAATAGCCGTTCCATCACCTCCGAGCCTACGCGCCGCGAGTCTACCCCGTCAAGCGCTACTCCTGAACTCGACCTGTCGAGAAGAGGAGGGGTGGGTCTAGACCGGACCCTTTGGATTGGAGGCTGGTGGTCGGCTAGCCGTTCTTTAGAGTAGCACTGCTGTTTAGGGCCTCGGTTTTCCGCTTGCATCATTTAGGTAGTTTATTTCCTGTCTTTACATTTATGCGCGGATCATATTGCATGTAGAGTGCTGGAGTCAGGTACGCCTTCCTTACTTTGCATGCATCATTGATTTATCGTGCATCGGCTTTTTCGTCTTCTCCCCCTGTTTTGGACTTAATAACCAGGAGAACCGAAAAATTCGTTAGGCGTTTGTTTGATATTTGAAAATTATTAAAAAGAAAAACCATAAAATTGGGACTGGTTAACACTATTGATCTTAAAAGATGCTCACCCTAAAAATTTTGTCTTGGGGAGAGCAACCCCCTCATTGTATGGTTTGGATGCGCGAGAGAGTGACCCGCATACTAGGTAGAGCCCTCCGGTGCTAGTCCCGACTGATTACCGACTCTTCCGTGCGGGCCAGTCGGTTGGGATAGCATCGGGTATCCTAACAGGTCACGTAAGCGCTCTGATATTTTGTGTGTTCACCTAATAAAATCGACAAGATAACTTGACCGAACTTTCACGGTCTTCAGCTCGCGTTGTGTTGGTGAACCGGGGGTTTGTTTTGTGATCATAGTTTCTCCAGATCTCATCCGCACTACTCGCCAGATCAAGATGATGGGTAGACGCTCTCTTAGGCAGCCTCTGGCTGCACCGCTTTCAAGCACGTCTACCCAATCATCTAGGTTGGCCCGCGAGAGCCGAGACCAGCTCTCCGAGCCCGAGTACGACTCCGCCCTGTTCCCCCTCGATCCCCTTTCTTTTGGTACTGAGAGACATGATCCCGAGGAGAGATTAGCAGATTTGACAGCACCTGAGTTGGGCTCATTTGATTTTGCAGACGTCATGGCCGACAGTTCTGAGGATCACCCCGGAGGTCCACGAGGAGATCAGCATTTTGTTCTGGACCAGGGAGCGATCAACTCCACCCTGATCGCCTCTTTAGAGACAGTTCAGCATCAGTTGAGAGATCAGGGAGCTTTTATGATAGAGATGAGGAGAGAGTTGGAGCGACTCAGAGCAGAGAGAGATCAGAGCGAGCCTGAGGACGGACCAGATGCAGAGGCACGAGCCGCAGCAGCCGTAGCAGCAGCAGCAGCCGCCGCCGCCGCCGCCGCAGCGGCAGCCGCTGCGGCAGGAGGACCACCGAGACCGATGCGGGAGTTGCACAACCCCGGATCTACACTGATGCATCATTGGGTAGTGGTGCCTGCTATCGTGGGGGACTTCAAGTTCCCCCCGAACACCCTGCAGATGCTTCCCCATTTTCACGGACTTGCCATCGAGGAGCCCCATCTCCACCTCCAGGAGTTCTTGATGATTTGCAGTACTATCCACGACCGCCATGTGGACCACGATACTATTCAGATGATCGCCTTCCCCTTTTCACTGGCAGATAGAGCAGCCACCTGGCTGAAGCATCTGGGGAAGTTTGTTTACACCTGGGAGCAGCTCCGCACCGAGTACTTGAACAAGTACTATCCACTCGGGCAGACGAATGCAGCGAGGGCCCTAATCAGCAACTTCTCCATGCTCCCCAACGAGCAATTCCATGAGGCATGGGAGAGGTTACGAGAGCTCACAGACCGATGCCCGCACCACGACATCACGAAGCCGAACCTTGTGCAGAGCTTCTTTAGCGGGTTGACACCAGAGCTCCAGGGCCTGGTGAATGCTTGTTGCGGCGGGTCCTATTTCGCCAAGGATCACGACCAGGTCTGGGCCATTTTCGAGGTGATGGCCGAGAACTACATGGTGATGTCCCAGACCCGGTTGTACACACATAGACCCCAGCAGCAGCTAGGATCCGTGCAGTACCAGAGGATAGCACGGGTCGATGCAGGTCCATCTAGTTCGTCCGCAGTCGCAGCAGCACAGGAAGAGTCGTCCGCTGCGGACGTGGGTATCATCAGCGAGAAGTTGGACCGCATGGAGCTGATTGAGAAGAAGCAGTGCCAGGGTATCACGCAGATGGAGCAGATGGCAAAGACTCTGAGCGACATGAAGACCCAGCTCATGTGTCTCCAGGAGGCACAGACGGCTTCACAGCCCCGTCTTCAGTCGCAAGGCGACTCCGACAGCAGCAACAGCTCGTCCCAGCGCTCCAGCTCCCTACAGCAGCCTAGACAGGTTCATCATGTACAGGCAGAGCCGTACCAGCCACAACAGCCCTCCTACCAGTCACCACCATCTCCAGACATGCAGATGGTGGTATACCAGCCGGATCAGCCTCTGGCAGTACTCCCGCCAGCCCCCTACGATGTAGAGCCGTTGATGGATGTCAACGGGATTTGGTATGACGCCCCCAGCCTGGGATCCGACGAGACCATCCCGGATTCAGGTGGGGGAGTGGAGGTGCCCAGCCCCAGCAGCAACCATCCGGACAGGGAGGGCAGTACGCCCAGCAGAGAGACCACCAGCCGCAGCAGCAGCCCCCAACCTATCAGTCACACCAGCAGTCGTCCGGCGTTCCTCGTCCCTATCAGCAGCAGGGACAGTCTTGGAGACGTGAGCAGCAGGCTCACCAGGCACACCTGCAGCAGCATCCTTCCTCCTACCCCTCTTACCAGCAGCACCAGTTCCAGCAGCCTCAGCACCGGAGAGGCTACCCGTCAGGCTCCCATGAGGGCCCCGCTTTGGATGACATAGCCCGCCTCCTTACGGACCAGCATGCTACATTTAGACGGGAGATGGACGAGTTCCGCCAGGAGATACGGGACCTGATGAGAGGGAAGGCCGCCATCCCTACACAGATAGAGCCGAACCCGGATAGCCTGAAGAGGAAGTCTGAGCAGGTAGTTGACACTGAGCATACCACTCCTAGTGATCCATTTGATGATATGTCTTCAGATCTGTTTGATGCTGATTTTATTACACTTAGGAGCGGTAGAGCACCAGCAGGCGGCGCCTCATCTGAGCGACGACTCGAGGATCCACCCAGGGCGCCAGATGAGGAGGAGGAGAGCGGTATTGAGGCCGCACATAATGATGATGGTAGTCTTGATGCCACCAAGGATGCTGATTCCACCGGCGGTACTGAGGCCGCCGCTTTACCAGTTCGAGGAGGTGGTGCTGATGCCACCAGAGGAGCCGAGCCAGCCCGCGGTACTGAGGCCGCGAGACGTCCAGTTACAGAGCCAGCTAGAGGTGGTACTGAGGCCACCAGTGCTCATTTTGATAGAGATGTTGTTTTTCCTCATTCTCATGTATCTCAGAATACTGTTGTGAATAAAGGAAAAGGTTTAGTTTCTTCTGATCCCACTGTGGTGCTTGATGTATGTGCGGATCCGGCCGTCGAGCCGTCTAGGTCTTTTCCTAGTCCTTCATCTGCGAAGGACCCTGTGATCCCCTTCCCTAGAGCCCTTCAGATGGGGAAGAGGAAGAAAAAAGAAAATGATCCAAAAAAGAGAGCAGGAGGAGTTCAGTCAGAGCATGATCGATAGATTCCACATCCAGCTGACTCTCCAGGAGGCTTTGCAGCACATCCCCTTCTTCAGCGATCTTTGAGAGACAGGACCACAGTCAGGAGGAGGAGGAACCACACTTCAGAGATTCATGTGCTGACGAAAGCCACGTGTTTTGCGATCCAGAACCGTCTGCCGGCCAAGAGGCCAGATTCAAAGGCACCATATGTCAGATGTCAGATTAGTGAGCAGAGGTTCGACCGGACTCTATTGGATAGCGGATCGTCGATCAACCTCCTTCCGGCAGCCCTTCTCGACCGCTTCGAGTTGGCCACTCTTCGACAGAGCAGGACAGTCCTTCAGTTTGCTGATCGATCTGTCAAGAGGCCGAAGGGGTTGTTGCGAGACGTTATCGTCACGATTCAGGGCCTGAAATTCCCCGTGGACTTCGTAGTGTTGGACATGGAGATCCCTGATTCAGTGGCCGATACCCCCATCATCCTTGGTCGTCCGTTCTTGGCCACAGCCAAGGCGGTGACTGATCATGATAGCGGGAAGGTGTACTTTCGCGTCGAGGGCGAGAGTATACAAATAGAGACGGTCGAGGACTACAGAGCTAGAGAGAGAGCACACTCAGAGGCCAGCACCGATTCAGAGCAGATGACAGACGCCGAGCCAGACATCCACCGGGACTGTGATTTTGTGATCACTGATGACGAGGCAGCATGGGCAGATTCTGCAGCACAGACCATCCTCTCATTTTCAGATACAGCTGATGCCGAGATGATAGCAGAGGAGAGTCTGGAGAGCACAGCCCTGGTTCAGGATACCACAGAGGCAGCAGAGCCGGTCCTTGATCGCGACACGGATTTTAGTGATGGTGGTACTGAGGCCACCTTGTGTTACGGTGGTACTGATGCCACCGCGTTTGATGCAGATCCCTCTGATTCAGAGTCTGATTGGGCAGATTGTGACGATCAGATGCTAGACTTGAGTCCACCTGAGCCTACAGATGAGGAGGAGGTAGATGCAGAGCAGATCAGAGACAGCACAGTTGAGCAGCCTTCTCCAGATCCAGTTTGCGAGAGTTCGCTTTCTTTCTCCCAGGCAGATTTGAAAGACTTAGCAGCATTGACACATTTTCTTCCGAAGCCAGAATTGCCAGCGCCCAGCTGTCCAGAGCTGAAGCCGCTCCCTACTTCGCTGAAGTATCGGTTCCTTGCGGGCGAACCAGAGATGTACCCAGTCATCATCTCCGCCGATCTGACTGGAGAGCAGGAATCCCGTTTGATGGGGGTTCTTGAAAAGAACCGCAAGGCAATCGGATGGAGCGTAGCAGATCTCCATGGGATTAGTCCATCAGTGTGCTCCCACCATATCTATCTCGAGGAGGGGGCGAAGCCGTCGCGTGAGTTCCAGCGGCGGTTGAACCCCAACCTGAGAGAGGTCGTGATGAAGGAAATATTGAAATGGTGGAGTGCAGATTTTATTTATCCCATTTCCGACTCCAAGTGGGTCAGCCCCTTGCATGTGGTGCCCAAGAAGACGGGCATCACGACTGTGATCAGTGAGTCGGGAGAGGAGATTGCTACACGAGTACCCACCTCTTGGAGGGTCTGTGTTGACTACAGGAGACTCAACCTGGCCACCAAGAAGGACCATTTCCCCCTGCCTTTTATTGACCAGATCATTGAGAGACTGACAGGGAAGAGCCATTATTGCTTCCTGGATGGGTACTCGGGCTACAACCAGGTGGCCATCGCTCCTGAGGATCAGGAGAAGACCACCTTTACCTGTCCCTTTGGTACATATGCCTTTCGACGCATGCCATTTGGGCTATGCAATGCCCCTGCGACTTTTCAGAGGTGCATGCTGTCGATCTTTTCGGACATGGTAGGGGAGTGTTTGGAGGTCTTCATGGATGATTTCTCGGTCTACGGCGACGGATTCGACTCCTGTCTTTACTGCCTAGAACGAGTACTCCAGCGATGTATTGAGTACCATTTGGTTCTATCTTAGGAGAAGAGTCACTTCATGGTGACTCAAGGGACGGTGCTTGGCCACATCATCTCCAACAGGGGCATGGAGGTTGATCCGGCCAAGGTTGATGTCATTAGAAAACTCGCACCGCCGTCCAATTTGAGGCAGCTACGGTCATTCCTGGGGCACGTTGGATTTTATAGGAGATTTATTCAGGATTTCAGCAGGATTGCCCGACCATTGACTGACCTCTTCATGAAAGACACCGAGTTCCTTGTCGATGACAAGTGTCTCTCGTCCTTTGCGACTCTCCAGCAGTGCGTGATTGAGGCTCCTGTTCTCCAGCTGCCTGATTGGTCTCTCCCATTCGCGATCATGACGGACGCCTCTGATTTTGCCGTGGGGGCAGTGCTGGGACAGAGGAGGGATGGAGTTCCGTTTGCTATCCACTACGCTAGCCGCACATTGGATTCCGCCCAGCGGAATTACACGGTCACAGAGAAGGAGATGCTAGCCCTAGTGTTCGCCCTGGATAAGTTTCGATCTTATATCATTGGATCTAGAGTGACTTTGTACACAGATCACACCGCCATCAGGTACCTCATGGCAAAGAAGGATGCTAAGGCCAGACTGACTAGATGGATCCTTCTACTCCAGGAGTTCGACATTGAGATCAAGGATAAGCCTGGAGTCAAGAATGTTGTGGCGGATCACCTCTCCCGTTTAGAGCAGCCTGAGGAGTCTGAGCAGATTGATCCTATTCGAGATACCTTCCCAGATGAGGCGATCCTTGCTATCGCCTCACTCCCGTGGTATGCCGATATTGTGAACTTTCTCGTTGCTGGGAAAGTCCCACAGGATTGGCCCAGGCAGAGGCTTGAGACCTTCCTTGCGAGGGCCAAGTCCTACCACTGGGAGGATCCCATCCTTTACCACGAAGGAGGGGATAGCGTCTGGCGTCCGTGTATTCCTCAGGAGGAACACCATAGCGTCCTCACTTACTGCCACAAGCTTGAGGCAGGAGGACATCATTCTAGGAGGAGAACGGCAAAGAAAGTGCTCCAATCCGGCTTGTGGTGGCCTACCCTCTTCAAGGACTCTGATGAGTTTGTGAAGAGGTGTACTGACTGTCAGAGGATGGGCACTTGTGGACAGCGTGATATGATGCCGATGCAGCCCATTCACTTCTGTGAGGTTTTGATGCATGGGGCATCGATTTCATGGGTCCATTCCATAAGAGTCAGGGATTTGAGTACATTCTGTTGGCCGTTGATTATGTTAGTCGTTGGGTGGAGGCTATCCCCGCCCGAACCGCTGATGCGAGGACAGTTTGCAGATTTCTGAGGAAGCATATCATCACGCGGTTCAGGGTTCCACGAGTTCTGATTTCTGATGGGGGGTCTCATTTCATCAACGACCAGGTGAAGGCCCTTGCTAGCGAGTTCAGTATGGACCATCATGTTGCCACACCTTACCATCCACAGACGAATGGTCTAGCTGAGGTGTCGAATAGGGAGATCAAGACTATCTTGCAGAAAGTCGTCCGCCCTGACCGAAAGGATTGGTCACAGCTTTTGGACTCGGTCTTGTGGGCATATAGGACGTCTTTCAAGACTCCATTGGGCACATCTCCCTTTCGCCTCGTATATGGCAAGCCGTGCCATTTACCTGTTGAGCTGAGGCACAAGTCACTTTGGGCAGTTACAGATATTCTTATGGATCCAGATGGTGTAGGAGACCAGAGGAGGGCAGAGTTAGCTGCCCTAGAGGAGCTTAGAGATACAGCTTTCTCAAACAGCCTATAGTATAAGGAGAGAGTGAAGGAGTGGCATGATTCTCACATCAGCCACAAGCATTTTGAGATTGGACATAGAGTATGGCTGTTTGATGCGAGGCTACGACTATTTCCAGGGAAGCTGCAGAGCAAATGGAAGGGACCCTACTTGGTCAGAAAGGTACACGACAATGGTAGCATTGATATCTCCGAGTTGTCTTCTGAGAGTACCTTTCGAGTGAACGGCCAACGGCTTAAGCCATTTCTAGATCATGAGCCGCGGGACGTTATTGTTGCCCCTATTCATTTTGCGTGAGATGTGGTCTCTTGACTCACATCTTTTGCATCTCACGCCTGATTTTCACTATTCCTCCGCCCTGTATAGATCCAGTTGTCCATATCATTCTATTCTTTAGTCCCACATCCCTGTTCTCATCTTATGATTATGCTATACTTAGGGTGTACTTTACCCTAAGTATAGGGGGGATGTAGGATCTACGGGTATTCTTTTCATTCATTCTGCTCCTGTTTTGCTGCCTATACTTAGGGATATTTTACCCTAAGTATAGGGGGGGGGCAGACTCTGTATCTTCTTCACTCGGATTTCCCTTCATGTACAGCTTGCTATACTTAGGATTAGTTAATCCTAAGTATAGGGGGAAACCACCGAGTCCCTCTCATTCTATTCATTTATTCGTTCTTGTACTTAACCATTCCTTTTCACTTCCCTTTTACTAAGCACGAGTTATGTCTTCTTCATCGCTCTTGATCACTCTGAGGACATCGTTCGAGCTAAGTATAGGGGGGTGTGTATATATTTCATATATACTTTAGCCATAACTCGTACTTTGTGTGAGTGTGTTAATAAATAAAATGGCTAAAAATCACAAAAATTAAAAAATTTTCATGTACATAAACTTCTTTTAGCATGTACATACAGAGCTAGTGTACAAAGTATTTTTGTAAATGATTTCAAAAATCTTTTGTGTAAAGCTTGTGTAAATATTTTTGTATCAAAATTATGTATATAGTACAAAATTTTTCCAAAATGTTTTGAAAATCAAAAATTTGCAAAAATCTTGTGTAAATGGTTGTAAATACTTTTACAAAAACTTGCACTTCAAGCATACATTCATCCATGATTTCAAAACATTTTTCAAAAATTTTGCACGATTATAAAAATTTGTAAATAGCATCTTTTGTATATATATGTGTATATAGTTTTTCCTGGATGAGAGTTGGCATCTAAACTAAGCCTGGAATTAAATTGAGAAATGGAGCTTGAATAAGATCTTAATCCACTTAACTCTAAGAGGAACCTTATAGGGCTTAGGGTTAAGGCTTTTCAGGTCCATAAGGACTTAATTCTTTGAGTCCACTAGGCTATGAGCATATGTCATCTTGATGAGCCTAAGTAGAGCACTTAACAACACACGCATGACTCTTAGAGACAATGGCTTGACTTGCACCAGCACTTTACACATGGCTCTTCACGGATGAGGTGATGAGGAGGCAGTTTCCTTTGGCTTGGGGTAGCATATGAGGGTAGTACTTCTAGGCGGAACCTCTCTTCATCTTCTAGTGAAGGAAGTGCGTCTCAACTTGGTCTAGTGGTGATGAAGGCTAAAGACAGAAGCCGTGGGTTGCAATAAAGCTTCAAAAGAGGGATAGTCTACTGGCTCAAGAGGAAAATTTCTTGTATATATGCTGCACCATGTAGATATGTTGTATAGAAGTCCTTGAAAAAAAATATGCAAAATGCAAAAAGAACTCCAAAAAAGTGGTGGGTCGGATTGAAAATTTAATAACCCCACCGGAGTGTATATAGTCAAATAAAGCAAAAGCTTACGGTATCCATGTCACATCTCATGAAGCTTGCAGCGGGAGACTTAGCTACACTGGCTGAGCTTCCAAAAGTCTATACTTCTTCCCCCTCTTCTTGAGCCGGTTGCACTTGAACTTAGAAGGGAATACCCCGCTTCTCGAGGAAAGAGTTGCTAGACCGAGGCATTAGAGTTACCAGGTTGAGGGAGGTTGTTTCTTTGTTACTTCTGAGGTGGGGAGCCACATATCACTTACACTACATGGAAAGATTCATGGTCATTAGAGTTTGTGTATGTAGACTTGTTCTGATCTGGTTTATTGAGGAGTCTTGCCCATAGATTGGTGGAACTGAGAGGCTGTTGAGTTTTAAGCTTAAGTCCAAATAAGGTTCCGACACATTAATAATCCAAAGATCTGATCGAGCTCCATATTTCAATTTAATGAAGGAAAGTTTAATATTCAACCTTGATCCATGTACATTCCCCTCTTTTTCTTTTTCTTTCTTTCTTTTTCACTTCTTTTTCAAATAAGTGTTTGCTAAGGGACTAGAAAAGTTAAGTATAGGGGGGTGATGAATACTCATTCATCACTCTTTAGTCTTATATTTTAGCTACAAAAACCTTTGCAAATGCATGTAGATGTGTGTAAATACAAATAACTACCAAAAGCATGCATTGTGTAAAAACCTATAATTAGCATGTTTTTGTGCAAAAATAAAAGAATAAAGATTAAAAAGAAAAAGAGGGAAATATTTAGAATAAATATTGAGCAACCTAACCCAAGGGAGGGCTCAGCATGGGCCTGACCGCATAAAAGCCAAAGTAGAGGGAGATAGGGGCTCAGGTGTGTAAATATTTATGTAAATAAATAAAGATATTTTCCTCACCAAAAATATGGTTGTAAATACTTGTATATATTTATAAAATATAAAAACCAAAAGAAAAAGTTAAAAATCAAAGAGACCAAAAATATCCCTTTCATCATGTACATAAACCACCCTTCCATATTTATTTAACCTTGTAACTAAATAAAATTAATTTTCAAACTTTTGTAAATAGTCTATAAATAAAATAAAAACAATTAAAATAAAAACAAAATAAAAATAGAAAAATTAAAAATACAAAAATACATTATACATATACCATGTATATAGATGTACATATATATTTATTTTACATATGTACATAAATAAAAAAAATAAAATAAAAACACCCTTTTATTCCTTATTTTATAATGAAAATAAATAAAATATAAAATAGTAATAAAATTGCATAAAAATAACATTTAAAAATCAAAAATCAAAACCCAATATATTGTATATATACCTATATGTAGCATATACTATGTATATAGCTTATTTTTATTCCAAACATTAATTAAAAATCACTAAAAAATAGAAAAAAATAAAATAAAAATAGTTTGTGTTTTGAGTTTTTGCAAAATAGTGTCCTAGCTACCTTCAATTGTCACTTCAATATTCAGCCACGTGGCCCATTCCCATTGGGCCCTGGGGATGTTGACCGCCCGGTCAACTACCCCCCCCCCAGGGCCACTTTCCGCGGGTCTGAGCTCCAGACCCGACTTCGCGAAATTTCGTTCGCTCGACCCGACACCCATTTCCCTAAACCCCGGCTCCGTTTTGATTCTCCCACATCCGACACCCTCGCCGGGCATCCACCTTGGGATCCGCGCGCCACCACGAGCCTACCCGAGCCATCCTTCTTGGACCCCTCCAGCATACATAAGCGGGCTCCGCCACCTCCTCTCTCCATCTTTGGCCATTCGCCTTCTTCTCCTGTGAGCTCCAGAGAGTGTGTGAGGTGACAGCTCGCGCCTGAGCCTGTTGCAGCGAGGAGAGGAGGAGGATTCCATCGATCCGGCGATGTAGCCGTCGTAGCTCCGCCACCAGCGAGAGCTTCGAGCCTCGGGCCGAGACGACCCTCGAGGCGACGACCAGGAGCATCCCCTGCTCCTCCCCAGTCTCTCCGTTCACCCAGGTAGCCACTTAGCTCCGCCATTTCATTTAATTTCTATTTACCCCCAATTTGCGCCGCTGTCATATTTCTTTGATTCCGACCACCCCGTCACCCATCTCGATCATCGGAATCGACCCTCACGTTCGCCTTCGTCCGACGCACCTTCTCCACCCACTCACTCAACCCAGCTCGCACAGGAGCTGGGAACCGAGCTCCTCCGTCCACCACCTTCGCCGGAGCTCGTCGTCCCGACGCACCAGCCACCCCCACTTCGCCTAACCGGGTCGAGGCAGTTTGCCCTTGACCCGCGAGTCTCCTGAGCTGTTTTGCAGGTGATACCGAGCCCATCTGAGGGCTTGGTCATTCAGGCCAGGAGGTCCAGCTCCGCCGACCCCGTCCGAGCTCCCCGGAGCTTGGCTCGATCATCGGAGCCCACCGGCAGACGCGGGAGAACTCCAGCTTTCTTCTCCGACCATCAGAATGATCCACGGAGGAGCCCAGTGCACGCACGAGCCCGGCGAAGCTCGCCGGGGACCTGTTCTTCGAGGATCCTCCATCGCCGTCGATCGTCACCCCTCGTTCCAATTCGAATCTGAGCCGTTCATATCCGGAGCAACCAGCACCGTCAGATATGAGGAGACGTCATCTGGAGCGCCCACTGCCAGCCGCCGTCCGATCTACACGTGGCGCGCATCCAGCACCCCCGCTTAATAAAGGGTAATTTACCCTTAGGCCCCTGTCTTTATTTTATTTCGTTCTAATCCTGTAAATATTAAAGTCAGTTGTTTAGTTTTAGGGTAATTTACATAGTGGACCCTGAGCTTTAGTTTATTTGCATTTATACCCCTGCCAGTTGTGGACACGTACTTCAACACGTGATTTCTTTGGGTTATTTGCAGTAGATACCCTTGTAGTTTTGGATGTTATTAAATGAATGAAAGTTTTTAGATATTTGCATTTATACCCCTGTGCGTGGTTTATTTGAGCATGTGCGATATTTTTTGGGTTATTTGCATATAAGCCCCCTGGACTTTTGGTACCTGTTACCAATAAGTCCTCGGGATTTATTTTTCTTACATTTAGGTCCCTGAGTGCCCCAGGCACGCGCGTGGCGCGTGTTTTGCTGGGTATTTTGCACCAGGACCCCCAGAACATTGGGTATTTGCACTTTGGTCCCTGTGCACAGTGCCCTATCTTTATTTTGGAATAAAATATCAAAACACCTCCAAATCCAACGAAAATTTGACACATGGCTCCTGCCATGGTGTAGGATTTTTGAGGATTTTTGAGGACATTTTTTATTTTGTTTGGTATTTTAAAAAATTCAAAAACCTCTATTGTTGTCACTGTCTAGTTTGAAAAATCACAAAAAAATATAAAAACTCACTTAAAAATTCTATAAAATTGTCTACTGTTTAGCTTGCTTAGTTTGATTTTCTAGCCTTTTGGCTATTTTTCACCACTGGAAAACACTAAAAACTTAAAAACACTCAAAAACCCATAAAAATTCTCATAAATAAATTAAAAACCCAAAAATAATAAAATCGGTACCTAAATTTTCCTTGTCTTACCTACCTTACAGGAAAATTACCTCCAGGCCATTTTGAGGCCCTTAGATATCTTATCTAGGGCTTCTTGGCTCGGCTGGACAATACCCTCTATTTCAGTCACCTTTTGATTTTTAGAAAATTAAATAATCATCAGAAAATTCTCAAAAATTCACCAAAAACATAAAAAATATAAAACACATAAAAATATTTTTGTTTTAATTTTTGGTTGATTTTTGATGCTTTGAATAATTTGTTGAAGTGTGCTTTTCCTTTGTTTTCTTATTTTCTCAATACATTAAAAATCCAAAAAAAAATAAAACAAATTAAAAACAACTAAAAACATTTACCCCTTTTATTTTATATCTTTTGACTACTTCGTAGGCCGAGAGGCCAACCCGTGCTCCTTGAGTTCGACCCTGGGTGCTATACCAGGTTAATCACATAGCAGGACCGCTATTAGTGTTTGATTGATTTTATCTGTCTTAAGTGGTTCATTTTTTCTTGATCGACATGATCTGATCGCTTGGGTCGCGACGACCTATTTCTAGTACCTTATACTCGAGTGATCAGGCCTGTTATCAACGGCCAGCGGCTCAAGCCATTTCTAGATCATGAGCCGCGGGTCGTTGATGTTTCCCCTATTCACTTTGCGTGAGATGTGGTCTCTTGATTCACATCTATTGCATCTCACGCCTGATTAGCATTGTTCTTCCGACTTGTATAGATCCAGTTGTCTATATCACACTATTCTTTAGTCCCACATCCCTTTTCTCTTCTTATGATTATGCTATACTTAGGGTGTACTTTACCCTAAGTATAGGGGGGATGTAGGACCTGCGGGTATTCTTTTTATTCTTTCTGCCCCTGTTTTGCTGCCTATACTTAGGGATATTTTACCCTAAGTATAGGGGGGGCAGACTCTGTACATTCTTCACTCGGATTTCCCTTCATGTACAGCTTGCTATACTTAGGATTAGTTAATCCTAAGTATAGGGGGAAACCACCGAGTTCTTCTCATTCTATTCATTTATTCATTTCTGTACCTAGCCATTCCTTTTCACTTCCCTTTTACTAAGCACGAGTTATGTCTTCTTCATCGCTCTTGATCACTCTGAGGACATCGTTCGAGCTAAGTATAGGGGGGTGTGTATATATATTTCATATATACTTTAGCCATAACTCATACTTTGTGTGAGTGTGTTAATAAATAAAATGGCTAAAAACCCTAAAAATCACAAAAATTAAAAATTTCTCCTATAAATAAACATTCTTTTATTGCACATACATAGCTAGTGTACAAAATTATTTTTGTAAAAATGTTTTCAAAAAGTTTTTGTGTAAAGCTTGTGTAAATATTTTCTTAACAAAATTATGTATATAGTACAAAATTTTTCCAAAATGTTTTGAAAATCAAAAGTTTGCAAAAATCTTGTGTAAATGCTTGTAAATATTTTTGCAAAACATGCACTTCATACATTCATCCATTCATGATTTCAAAACATTTTTCAAAAATTTTGCACAATTTGTAAATATGTGTAAATAACATCTTTGTGTATATATGTATATAGTTTTTTCCTGGATGATAGTTGACATTTAAACTAGCCTGGAATTAAATTGAGAAATGGAGCTTGATTAAGATCTTAATCCACCTAATTCTAAGAGGAACCTTATAGGGCTTAGGGTTAAGGCTTTTCAGATCCATAAGGACTTAATTCTTTGAGTCCACTAGGCTATGAGCATATGTCATCTTGATGAGCCTAAGTAGAGCACTTAACAACACACGCATGACTCTTAGAGACAATGGCTTGACTTGCACCAGCACTTTACACATAGCTCTCCACGGATGAGGTGGTGAGGAGGCAGTTTCCTTTGGCTTGGGGTAGCATATGAGGGTAGTACTTCTAGGCGGAACCTCTCTTCTTCTTCTAGTGAAGGAAGTGCGTCTCAACTTGGTCTAGTGGTGATGAAGGCTAAAGACAGAAGCCGTGGGTTACAATAAAGCTTCAAAAGAGGGATAGTCTACTGGCTCAAGAGGAAATTTCTTGTATATATGCTGCACCATGTAGATATGTTGTACAGAGGCACTTGAAAAAAATGCAAAATGTAAAAAAAAAAGAACTCCAAAAAAGTGGTGGGTCGGATTGAAAATTTAATAACCCCACCGGAGTGTATATAGTCAAATAAAGCAAAAGCTTATGGTATCCATGTTACATCTCATGAAGCTTGCAGCGGGAGACTTAGCTACACTGGCTGAGCTTCCAAAAGTCTATACTTCTTCCCCCTCTTCTTGAGCCGGTTGCACTTGAACTTAGAAGGGAATACCCCGCTTCTCGAGGAAAGAGTTGCTAGACCGAGGTAATAGAGTTACTAGGTTGAGGGAGGTTGTTTCTTTGTTACTTCTGAGGTGGGGAGCTACATATCACTTACACTGCATGGAACGATTCATGGTCATTAGAGTTTGTGTATGTAGACTTGTTCTGATCTGGTTTATTGAGGAGTCTTGTCCATAGATTGGTGGAACTTAAAGGCTGTTAAGTTTTAAGCTTAAGTCTAAATAAGGTTCCGACACATTAATAATCCAAAGATCTGATCGATCTCCATAATTCAATTTAATGAAGGAAAGTTCAATATTCAATCTTGATCCATGTACATTCCTCTCTTTTTCTTTTTCTTTCTTTCTTTCTCACTTCTATTTCAAATAAGTGTTTGCTAAGGGACTAGCAAAAGTTAAGTATAGGGGGTGATGAATACCCATTCATCACTCTTTATTCTTATATTTTAGCTACAAAAACCTTTGCAAATGCATGTATATTCATGTAAATACAAATAATTATCAAAAGCATGCATTGTATAAAGTTTAATAATTAGCATGTTTTTTTGCAAAAATAAAAGAATAAAGAGTAAAAATAAAAAGAGGGAAATATTTAGAATAAATATTGAGCAACCTAACCCAAGGGAGGGCTCAGCATGGGCCTGACCGCATAAAAACCAAAGTAGAGGGAGATAGGGGCCCATGTGTGTAAATATTCATGTAAATAAAATAAAAGTATTTTCCTCACAAAAATAAACTCAAATTGGCTTGTAAATATATATATATATATACTCCTAAATATAAAATCAAGATAAAAATATAAAAATTAAAAAGAAAACAAAAACATCACTCATGTACATAGTCACCTTGTATATAGTCCACTCATCCCTATTTATTTAGCTTTATAAATAAATAAAATTAACTTCAAAAATTTTGTAAATATTCTACATTATATATTGTAAATAAATAAAATAAATTAAAACAAAAACAAAATAAAAAGAATAAAATTAAAAATAAAAAAAATACTATTGTAAATATACCATGTATATAAAGGTACATATGTATTTATTTCACCTATGTATATAAATAATAAAAAGAAAATAAAAATGTCTTTTTATTCCTCATTCTATAATATAAATAAAAAAATATATAAAATGGGAATAAAATTGTATAAAAATAACAAATTAAAAATTAAAAAAATTAAAAATACATATTGTATATATACCTATATATAGACCTACTATGTACATACCTTATTTTCACTTTGAAAAATTAATTAAAAATCAATAAAAAATAGAAAAAATTAAAAGAAAAATATTTCATGTTTTGACTTTTTAATAATTCTGTCATTTACTATTTATAAATGATTTTTCAAATCATTTCCACGTGGCAGCTTCTCATTGGTCCACGGAGATGTTGACCTCCGGTCAACTCCCTCCGCGGACCTTCTGCTCCAGCGGATCTCGCGCCCGACCCGACTTCTCCTCTTTTTCCGCGCTCGATCTGCTCGCCATCTCCGCAAACCCCGGGTCCTACTTCTTCTCCTTACATCCGACACCCTCGCCGGAGCCCTTGCCTCGGGATCCGCGCCTTCCATTGTCCTACCCGACCAACCCTAGTCGGACCTGCACCCATATATATGCCGAGCTCCGCCACCTTTATTCGCATCTTTGGCTCATCTGCTTCGCTACCCGTGACCTCCACTACGTTGGCAAGAGTGACAGCTTGCTCCAGCAAGTGTCGCATCGAGGAGAGGGGCAGTGGCCCATCGATCCGGCGATCAAGCACCGCCGTGCTCCGCCTTGAGCTGGAGCTCGAGCCTCGGAGGGAGATGCTCCTCGAGGTGACGACCCAGAGCATCGCCTGCTCATCCCCAGTCTCATCGTTCACCCAGGTAGCCCCGTAGTTCTTCCTTTTTCGCTAATTTTCAATTACCCCCAATTCGCTTCTCCGCCGGTCGCCGTCGATTCCGTCCACGTCCGACCACCATTCGACCATCGGGTTGTGCCATAGCCTTCGCCTTCTTCTCGCACACGTTCTGCACCCCTCCATCCAACCCAGCTCGCACAGGAGCTGGGGCTCGAGCTCCTCCGTCTACCCCCCTCGCCGGAGCTCGCCCATATCGCACCACCGATCACCTTCACCCCACCTAACCGGGTCGAGGCAGTTTGCCCTCGACCCGCGAGCTGTTTGGTCTATTTTGCAGGTGCATCCAAGCCCATCTAAGGGCTTGGACCATTGGGTCCAGCATCTACAGCTCCGTCGACCTCGCCGGAGCTCCCCAGAGCTCGGCCGGGTCATCGGAGACCACCAGCAGCTGCGGAGCGTCACGATGGAGCTTCTCCGATCTCCAGAGGCAGCAGGGGAGGATCCCAGCGCACGCACAAGGCCGGCGAAACTCGCCGGCCAACTGATCTTCCAGCATCTTCCCCGACCGTCCGATCTTCCTCGACCTCCAGTTTGCATCTCGTCCGTCCACTTGAGGAGGTCCCTCCACCGTCAGATCTTGGAGAGGCGATCTGGACCGTCCGTTGCACGAGGTTTAGCCACCGAGAGCCTCACCCGTTCGATCCACCACGTGGCATAGCCTCAGCCGTCCGATCGTTGCGAGGACCCCAGCCTTGGAGCGCCCGCCGTTCTTCACTGTCCGATGCTCCACGTGGCGTCCATCCTGCGGCCCGCATTAATAAAGGGTAAATTACCCTTAGGCCCCCTCTTTTATTTTATTTCGCATTTAGTCCTGTAATTATTTAGTGTAGTTGTTTAGTTTTTGGTAAAATTGCATAGAGGACCCTGCTCTTCATTTAGTTTGCAGTTATACCCCTGTGTGTGATGTGACACGTGCTTCGTCACGTGGTTTTCTGGTGTAATTGCACGTTCTATCCTGTAGTTCTGAATGTTACTGAATGAATGAAAACTTTTGAGTATTTGCATTTATACCCCTGTGCGTGAAACATTTGTGCATGTGCTTTAATTCGTGGGTTAATTGCAGACTACCCCCTGGACTTTTGGTACATGTTACCAAATAGTCCTAGGGAATAGTTTTTATCACATTTGGGTCCCTGAGTGCTCCAGGCACGCGCCACGCGCGTGACCTCCTAGGTATTTTGCACCAGACCCCTCAGAACTTCGGGTATTTGCACTTTGGTCCCTGTGCACAGTACCCTCTTTCCATTTTTGAATAAAATAGCAAATCAACTACAAATTTGATGAAAATGGGAGACATGGCTCCTGCCATGATGTAAAATTTTCTAAAAATTTTGGAGACAATTTAGACACTGTTTGATATTTTTAAAAATTCAAAAACACGTATTTTCTTTACTGTTCAGCTTTGAAAATCACAAAAAAATATTAAAACCTATCTAAAAATTACAAAAAAATTACCTACTGTTTATTTTGGCTTGCTTGATTTTCTAGCCAATGTTGGCTATTTTTCATTATCTAAAACACCTAAAAATTGAAAAACACTCAAAAACTCATAAGAATTCTAATAAATAATTTAAAAATCCAAAAATCATAAATCCAGTGCCCTAATTTTCCGTAAACGTTCTAGTTTATAGGAAAATTACCATTAGGAGCTGGGAGTCTCTTTTGATATTTTAGATTGGCCTTTTTCTCCTGACTGGACAGCACCCTCTATTTCTGTCATTGTTTCATTTTTAGAAAATAAAATAAAAATCAGAAAAATCCTAAAAATTCACCAAAAACAGTAAAAAACATAAAACACACAAAAATAGTTTTTCTGGAATTTTTGGCTGATTTTTAGTGCATTTAATAAATTGTTGAAGTGTGTTGTTTAGTTGCTTTTCTTATTTTCTTAATTGATTAAAAATCCAAAAAAACATACAAACCCTTAAAAACCACCAAAAATACCTTTTCTTCTCTTCTCGACTACTTCGTAGGCCGTAAGGCCAATCCGTGCTCCTTGAGTTCGACCCTGGTCGCTATACCAGGTTAATAAAATAGCCAGGACCGCTATCGTGTTTATTTGACTGCATCTGATTTTGGTGGTCTGCTTTACTTTTTCTTGATTGACTGATTGACTTCCGAGATCCGGGTCGCAACGACCCTTGATCTATTTTATTTCACCCGTGTCTTGGTTATTTTTCGGTCATCACTCATCAACGTGTATAAAAATCACCTCCGACATACCATTGATTCTTGATCTCCCTTTCACCTTCCCACCCCTATACCTAGAAGCTTGATAATCCTCCTGGTGATAGCTGGAGTCGATTGCATACTTCGAGAGGTCGCGAGGGTGTTGAATCGAGCTGATCCAGCTCGCCGGAGTCGCGTTATCAGACCTTGCCTTTAGCGCCACCTCGGTGAACTTTTCTCCCTTATGTTGTGTTCCTTTAAATCCTTAGGATAGAAGTAGTAAATCCTCACAAATTTCTATCATCGATTCCATCAAAACATCACGAAATCCTCTAGGTCTATGTCCAGTGGAGCTTCTTGCTTTGCTAGTCAATTTTGATCATCTTCGCCACCCATTTCCACCTTGTTGGCCCTAGAAACCCGTCTTTTCTTTTCTCTTGAGCTAACCTTGCAGGACGAGGAGCCCAAGGACTCCCCCAAGGAGTCGATTTTTGCAAAGACTCATGTTACCTTGAGCCACTTCGCCTCATTGGTCTCACGACAACACTCCAGTGCTCGTCACACCATTTTGGCATCACCATCAGGTCCGAGACACTTCCAATGATCTTTTGGAGCCAACCATGGAGCGCCAGACCAACAGAGGTGCGTGAAGAGTGAAATCCAAGTTCGCCAAGGGGTTGTTCTTCCCCAGTTCATCTTCCATCATCGAGGATCGTTGGATCGTCCCAGTTTGTCCAAAGCTACAACTACCGTTGAATTCAGTGCATCGTCAACCAGCGATCGCCTCCAGGAGATATAATCATACCCGTCCGTGCCGAAGCGTCATCGCGCATTCTGGGCTCGACATGTGTCGAGTGAAGGAACATCGACCGTTGGATTAGCAACTCTGGGTATTTTGCAATCACACCCATGCGTATTTTTGTATTTAAGTATTAAGATTCAATCATTCATTAACCGTGTACATATTTTTGTAATATTTATAATTATGCCCTCAAACTTTGCAGAATTACATTCCAGTCCACGTCATGTCACCTCACGTGACGCTTCAAGTGAGGGGGCATTTTGCAGCCTGACCCTTTGGATTTTTAGTATTTGCGTTAAGTCCAGAAACATTTTTAAAAATGTTATATTATTTTTGGACATTTTTCAAGTAAGCCCCTGGATTTTGGAAAAATTACATTGCAGCCCTCGCAAGGCGTACATGTTTGTACACATGAAGTTTGGTGATTTTGCAGGAAATACCTCAGGCTTTGTGTATTTATATTTGGTCCAAAAAATTTTTGTAGGCGTGTTATATTTTCTATGAAATTTACACTTTCGAACTTGCACTTTTATATATTTACAAAAATAACCTCGCTAGTAGTGTTGTTTCTCTTGGTTGTCTCTAATTATTTCATACATCTATAAAATCAAAAAAATCTCATTATGTAGACTTAAGCTTCTATTGCATTGCACATTCACGCCATATTTTTATTTTGCATATTAAAAGGATTTTATTATTTATAAAAAATCAAAACAAGAATTTTCATCCCTATTTGAACTAAAAAATCCACAAAAATTATAAAACCTTTTTTTGAAAAATTATAAAAAAGTATATTTCATATTTATTTAAGTATTTTACAACTTCATACCAAAAAACACTAAAAAAATAAAAGAAAACTCTAAAAATAGACCCCCTAAAACCTTTATAAAAATATAAAAGATCTATAAAACAAATCCCCAAATTATAATTTCTTGTCCTGAATTTTCTTTAGAATATAATTGTTATTTTAAAGTTAATTTGGATAATTTTTATCTATATTTTATATTTTTCATCTCCATTTTAACTTCAGGCATTTATTCTATTCCCTATTTTTAATATTATTGAATTTAAAAATACCAAAAAATTAGCAAAAATATAGTAAAATCACAAAACATTAAAACATATAAAAAGCACAAAAAAAAGTATTTTATGTTCTTTGACTACTTTTACCCATTTCTATATACATACTATCTCTCTTTTACTTATATTATATATATATATATCTTATAGATAGTTTTATATATATATATATTAAAAGAAAAATAAAATATAAAAATATAAAATATGAAAAGAAAATACAAAATCAGAAAATTTAAAATCAAAATATAATAAAATATATAAAAATCAACTATCAAATAAAAAAATACAAAATTAAAAACCCACAAAAGTATAACTTGGCTGAGTGTTTGAAAAGATATTTGATGCTTGATTTCTATCTTGCGCGCTCTACTTCTTTGCTTCCTATGATCGACCCCTACTTGCTTGCCATTATACAATCTTAGTAGGGTATACTAAATTTTAACTCTTGCTTCTAATTGTTTAATTATTTGTGTGGGTTAATTGCAGAACAATGAGAGGATTCGAGTAGTCGCCTCAGCGACAATGAGCTAAATTGTCAGGCCATTACTTAGCAACTCCCATCTAATCATTTTTCAAATGGCATCGTTGCCGAGGAGCATTGGCTTATAGAGTAGATTTTATCTCTTCACTTGCTTAGCCATTTTTTGTTATCTCTCTTTGCTTGATTATTAATTTTAAACTATATGACATCTCTTTCTTGTCTTCTTGCGAGGGACCACTGACTGAGGAGGATCTCTTAGGTGATTCTACGCAACCTTCGAAGGCGGAGTCGGCTAGTCTATCCTAGCCGATAGGAGAGAGGGCAGGAGGCTCTTGAGAGAGAGAGGATAGTTTATAATTTTTAATTTTTTGTGTGAGAGAGAGAGAGATTCATTTGACTATTAAGTTGTAATAATACATGTACTTTGGACACTCAGACCCAATTTCCAAGTGATTGTTCACTTGGGGGCTCATCACGGTTTTCACGGTTTCCATTGCTTTTTTATTTTTGTTTCTCCATTTTGTTTTCCTTATTTTGTGGAATGAGCACTTAGTTTTTACGCTTGCTTGATCGTGTAATCTAAGGCCAAATGCCTAACTATTTTTCATGAACATATAGTCTTTAGATTTGGACTTAGAAATTAATTAATTGCTTGACACATAGTTGAAACTGTGTACCGTGAGAGCCCTCCATATAGCACTTGCAGGACCCATTGAGGTGGGCACTGAGGAGGCTCCAAGATCAGACTTTAGGTTTCACTCTTTGTTTTTTGCATTTGATTCTTTAGGCTAGCAATTTCCGGCTTAGGACGATTTCTGTGTTCATATCGGCATTTAGTATAGGTTTATACATTCCTGTTTTGCATCCTGCATGGAGAGAGCTCGGAAGTACTATAAGTCTTCTAACCGAGCATTCATCATTTAGGCACTAAGGTGAGATTTCCATCTTAGTGTCACCTTGCATTGCTTTTCCAACCTTCTCCCTCTGTTTTTGGATCAATTAGGAATCAAAGAAAATACAAAATGTTAGGCGCTCTAAGGACCTGTTAAAAGATAAATTGCCTGAATTCAAATCTAAAACCAACAAAGATAATTACCGAACCTTCATGGCTTCACGGGTCGAGTTGGTGAATTCACTGTTTTGAGGTTTGATTGATTAGTCTTATTTAGGTCAAAATAAAAATATTGTGCACTTGCACAATTTTGTTCTTCTTCCCATTTGATACTTGCTCATTGTGAGCCTTCTAATGTTTTGCACTCCTTTTATTCCTTATTTACCTCCGTACTCTTCATCCATCATCTATCTCTTTTGACCCCCTCGAAATGTCATCACACGGATGGTTTAGTCGGGATCCCGTCGATGCCCAAATTGATTCCGTGTCGCCAACATCTTCAATAAGGAGGGGTGATCTCCAAGAAGTTAGCTCGGATCTCGCGAACTTCTCCTTGGACTCCCCCATTCTCTCTTCCTTCAACACTTGTCTTTATCCAATAAATCCACTGTTCGAGATGGACTCACAATCTGAATTAGCTCTTCCCCTTAATGACGAGACCAAGCAACTTGGGTTAAGTAGTGTCTAAGGGTTTTTGCGACCCGAATCACAAGGCACTATCAACAAGAAAATAAGACCACGCAAATCAAGCAATCAAGGCCCAAAATCCAATGTAAGTGGTCTCCGCTATTTATTTAACCTGGTATAGCGACTGGGGTCGAATACAAGGAGCACAGAAATATAGAAGTAGTCGAGATCAGGAAATTAAAGCTAATTTTTATTTATTTTTGTTTCTGCAAATTTTTATGTTTTTCAAAAAAAGGAACAACCAATGCACACCAAAATAAAGGCACATGGAAGCCTTCACAAATTTTTATTTAGGCTATAAAGACTCTAAATTAACAAATAAAAATATTTTTTATGTTTTTAAAATATGCAAGTGTTTTCGGTAATTTTTTGGTCTTTTTCCGATTTTTGTTTGATTTTATAAAAAATGAAACAAGCACAAAACATAAACACAATGTACAACCCTAACCAAAAGGCAAATTTAAAATGCTTAAATAACCCAAATGTCCTGGTTGCAATTTTTATGATAATATAAATAAAAATAACTAACAAAAGAACCTGAAATCTCTTTTTTTATTGTTGTACAATTTTTATGATTTTTATAAGATTTTTAGTCTTTTGTGGTTTTAGGGATTTTAGAAAAGGTAATGGCACAAAAACGATATTGAAGCAAGAAAACACGAAAGCAAACACGCAGAATTTTTTATGGAATTTTTTAGACTGTTTTTATAAATTTGTTGTATTTTATAAAATAGACAGACACATTTCTATGGGTTTTTTATTTTTAGATAATGTCAAATAAAATTAAATAGAATCACAAAAATTAAAAAAATACTATACATTAGCAGGATCTAATGTTAGTTTTTGGGAATTTTGGACTTGATTTAATAGTTATTTGATTTAAAACAAGACACACAAACTGTAGGGATCTTTCTACAATTATCCTAAAGTTTAGATATTAAACAATAACACATGCGCAAAGTTCAGGGGCATTCTCGTAAAAATCCCACACAATATACGGACACTCCAATTAAATCACACAAGGGTATTTTTAAAAATATAGAAAATATTTCATTCAAAAGATAACAATCATGAACTGTAGGGAAAGATATGCAAAACCACCACAAAATCGTGTGCGTGTGCACGTATATCTAAACTCGAAGGACTAAAGTGAAAATACTGGAAACATCAGGGTCTAATATGCAAAAAGTTCAAACTATAGTTTTATTTACCAGACTACAAAATAAAACAAGCAAACTACAAGGATGATAACACAATATACCCTCGGTTGGCGCGTGCGGTGCGCGTAGGGCATGTGTGGCAGACTCTGGACCGAAATGGACGTTGATGACCAAAAAATTCTTCAAATCAATCCGGGATAAAAATATATAATCACTCTTGGGTCGTTGCGACCCGGATCGAGAGAAATAATTCAGTCGATCAAGAAAAATGAAGGACAGACCACCAAACAGAGATAAAAATCAATAAAAACAAATAGTGGCCCTGGCTATGAGATTAGCCTGGTGTAGCACCCAGGGTCGAACTCAGGGAGCACGAGTTGGCCTTGCGGCCTACGAAGTAGTCAACAATGAAGAAAATATACACAAATATTTTTTTGGTGGGTTTTTAATATTTTTATTTTTGGGATTTTTAATTATGAAGAAAGTAACAAAAATTGTTTTAAGTTTTAGGGATTTTTTACTGTTTTTGGTGAATTTTTGATAATTTTATGATTTTTATGGAATTTTCTAAAAATCACATAAGGCTGAAACTAACGAACACCGTCCAGCCAGGATTCAAAGACCACTTAAAAATATCAAATGGTATTTTCAAGGCCTGGAGGTATTTTTTTGCGAAACAGAAATAATAAGGAAAATTCAGAAAAAGAGTTTATTGTTTTTGGATTTTTCTACTATTTTTTAGACTTTTTATGAGTTTTAAGGGGTTTTCAATTTTTAAGGTTTTTATATCCAAAAATGGCCAAAAATGCATAGAAATTCAAACATACAAAAACTAACAACTCCTATTTTTTTAGATTTTTTGAAAGAGTTTTAATATTTTTTTTGGGATTTTATAATCTGAACAGAGGCAAAAAGGGGTGTTTTTGAATTTTTAAAAATAATAAAAGGGCTCAAAAATTTTCCCAAAAATTGGTGAAAACTCTACACAGTGGCAGGAGCCAAGTACCCAATTTTCACTCCATTTGGATGAAATTTGATATTTTATTTAAAACAAACAAGAGCCCAAAGTGCACAGGGACCTGTTCGTAATAAAAATATCTTCTGGGGCCAAAAGGTAACACAATCAAAAGCTCAGGGGGTCCTCGTGTAATTTCTCCAAGTTCCCCATGCGCGCGGCACGTGGGCTGGCACTGAGGGACCCAAATGTAAAGAAACTTAGGTCCCCGGACTTATTAGCAACATGTGCTAAAAGTCCAGGGGCTAAGTTGTAAAAAGCCCAACAATATTCAACACATGTCAATTTAAATCATTCACAGGGGCATAAGTGCAATTAACTAGAAATATATTTCATTCCATAACATGTAAAAACTACAGCCCATATATTGCAAAATCACCAAAATATCACGTGACGATGCATGTGTCCAACATATACAGGGGTAGAAATGCAATTAAAATAAACGACAAGGTCCTATATGCAATTTTACCAAACTAAAATAACTACGGAAAATATTTACAGGACTAACACGAAAATGCAAAACATGAGGGGGCCTAAGTGAAATTACCCCTATTTATTATCCGATGGATGGAGTGGCGCCACGTGGTGAATCCAACGGCTACTAGTGCGTTGCGCCTCTCGAAGGGCCTCGGGTCTGATCTGACGGTGAAGGGTTCGCCACGTATGCTATCTGACGATGGAGGATCGAGTGCTACCCTACGTTATGACGCGCCTGACAATCGGGTTAAGTGTGTAAATAACAATGGTCGTTGTGACCCAAATCACCAAGCGCGATCAATCGAAAAAATTTGTATTTTAAAAACCACTCAATAAAAGATAAATCAATGAAACAATGTAAGCGGCTTTTCGCTATTCTTTTTACCTGGTATAGCGACCAGGGTCGAACACAAGGAGCACGTTTGAAAAACTAAGTAGCCAAATTTCAGAAATTAATTTTTAGTGGTTTTTGAATTTTTTTTGTACTTTTCGACTAAGCACAAATGATGAAAAATGCACGCACAACCCTCTTTTTTGTATTTTTCAAAATGACCAAAAATACTCAAAAAATCAAAAAGAAAATGTTTTTGTGTTTTATATATTTTAAAATATTTTTGATAATTTTTTCGAAATTTTCTGATGTTTTTTCAATTTTATAAAAATAAAACAGTGGAAATTAAGAGACTATTCACAGCCAGGAGTATTTTTCAATTTAAAAATCTTTTAAAAGTCAAAACTCCTGGAGATTATTTTTAAATTAAACTACAAGACAATATCTACAATCAGGAACTGAAGGTACTATTTTTGGATTTTTCTAGAATTTTCTACAATTTTTGTAAGATATTTTGTATTTTGCAATTTTTTGGAGTTTCATAAAGAGTTATTACACAAAATTTGGTCAGAAATTAAAAGAGATCCAAATACACTACCCTATTTTTTTTTGAAATTTTTAAGTAATTTTTCGATTTTTTATGTAATTTTCAATTTCGGGCAGAGAAAAATACATTGTTTTTTTTTGGATTTTTAAATATATCAAATGACAATAAAAAATCATGAAAAATTTAGACAATATAAAAAGATATAGCAGGAGCATGTATGAGTTTTGTCAAAAATTTTTCGCATAAAAACATTTATTCCAATGCAAGAGAGCAAGCAAATTCAAGTCTGGAGTACAGGGACTGAAAAGCAATTATTGAAGGTTTCTGCCTGGAAATATAATAAAAATAACGATGCAGGCAGTTGTGCAATTTACCTAGTGAGGATGATGCCCTGCATGTGATGTATTGAAGGTAGTGGGCTCTTTGCAATTCAAGAAAGCTTTAGGGACAACTTTATAATTCTTCTAATTTTTTATTTCCAAAAAAATCACCCAACTAGGGTTCTCTTCTTAAGGGCCTTCATTTCTGTCTCAAGTTGGAGGGTAGGACGGCAGCCGCCCACCTAAGGAGGAGGGGCCAACGCACAACCACCACCACCCAAAGGGAGGAGGATCTCGGAGGTCGGCGACGTGGCGGAGCAGCAGACCGTATGTGCGTCGTGGAGGTGTGGGCGTGGGCACGGCTGTGAGGAGGAAGTAGGGTGGCGCGCGGTCACGCGGCTGGACTCCTGTGCGGACGCGTGGGAGGTGGCGTAGGCTTGGCTCTGCGGAGATCCGCAGATCTGGAGGATGCGGGGGGCGGCGCCGCCGCCCGCTGGAGCAGTGGAGGACCATGGGGCTTCAGGCCTGGAGAGACCTAGGGGCCACGTGCGGGCTCCCCGCGTGGGGTGTCGCGTTGTCGCGTTGGCGGCCTGGGCGCATTTTTTATTTTTAGTTTTGTTTTTATTTTCCTGCAGAAAATTGTTAGAAAAATGTATATATATATATTTTTTGTTTTTTTATTTGAACTGCAAGATATAGGTTAGAGAAAAAGGCAACAACTATATCTTTTTTTGCTATTTGTTCCTGCAAAATAAAGATTAAAAAGAAAAGACAACAAAAAATTTATTTCTTTTTTTTAGTTCTCCCTGCAAAAACAAATGTGAGGTGAACAGGAAAAACAATTATATGATTTTTTATTTTTTTAGTTTTTTTATTTATGCACAATAATAGGATAAGTGAATGGACGGATCTTGCGATATGGAAGATTGATCCGGGTCTCCGATCATCGTGCATGGTCGGAAGTGGAATGTTGTGCGAGGTAGAATGTGAATATGTATAGATCACGAAAATGGTATGGAAATCGGTGTCGGATCGGAAAATATGTGGTGGAAATTTTGGGATTTTTAATGTCTAAGTCTAATAAAACCTAAGCACTAACTAGACCTACGATTTACCTATGACAAATGACAAGAAATGAAATGGATCTCACCTTGGGGTTCGGACACGCCATGATGGCCTCAACGAAACTCAAATCGCTGTCACCGACCGGATCGGAGGCTAGGACCCTCTTCAACAAGAAACCTCTCGGAAATCGGGCTCCTCTCCACCAAATATTAATCAAATGTGAATGAGGGAGGAGGAGTCCATTAAAAAGAGAAGAGAAATGAAAAGGAAGGTATGTACATTTAAGGAATGTTTTTATTGGTGAAATTAATGAAATAATTAAATAAATAAAATAATTAATTAATTAATTAATTTCGAAATTCGGAATTAAATTAATTAAATAAATCAAGTAATTTATGGAAATCAATTAACCACCTTATCGGTGTCCAATTGAGGTATAAAATCAAATCATTACATATAAGGTAAGTTATGAAAACAAATAAATGAATTAAATAATTAAATATAAATATAAAATTCGTAATTACATTAAATTAATCAGTTAAAGTTAGATAATTAATTTTTTGGTGAATTTTATAAAATGAAGTTAATTATATACAAGTATTATGCACATATAATACAATATACATAGGTATAAATAAGGAAATAATTTTCACAAAAGATTTTTTTAATTTTTTAATTTTTTAATTTTATTTTTAATGAAAACAATATTTACAATTATATATATTATATATAAAAATAAATATACATAAATATATGGGTAAACTGCACAATACATCCCAGAAAACCGACTTTTTAACCGTAACTCCAAAAAATACGAAACAGCCATTTGAAAGATAATTTAATTTATAGTATAATGGAAGTGAGTTTGGTTTGATTTGAGCTCGTATGGAGCCGGAATTGATGTTTCAATTATTGCTTTGCGGCTTTTTCTGGGTGTAATTATTTGCAATATATATAATATTTTAATTTACAATTATTTTTATTATTTACAACACAATTTTAATTACAAATTTTATTTACCAAAGTAATTAGGTTGAGGTCAAATTATATACAAATAAAACAATGTAAGTTTTATACAAATATACATGAAAAATATGTACAAGATATTTTTGGTTTTTCTGACAGAAGACCCTATCTCCCCCTACTTTATTCCTGGTCGATCAGGTCAAGTCTTGACCTTCTCTCGGGGTTAGGGTCAGTCTGCATTTATTGCATAAATACATCCTTTATTTTTCTTTTCCTTTTCTTTTCTTCTTTATTCTTTTATTTATGTACAAAAAGTGTTAAAAATGCAATTTTAACAAATGCATGCAAAATGGTAAAATTATGAAATTAATGGGTATTTACAGGTGTTTGACTAAGAAAATGAAGCTAAAATAAAAGAATAAAGGCGATGAATCGTGGATTCATCACTACGCTGGATGAATGGCGGAGAAGAGGCCACGTGTCGATCAGACGGTGGCTGGAAGGTCCTCTTCTTCGTCTTGATCGAACGGTCCTGATGTGATCTAGCACGACGAGAGGTGAATGGACGGCTCTGGAGGGTCCTCCAAGAACAGGTGGCCGATGAACTTCGCCGGCCCAGAACTCGCGCGGTGGACCTCCTCTGCTGCTGCTACAATGCGGAACAGGTCCGTCATGACGTCCTGCAGCTGATGCACCTCTCCGATGAGGTCGGCGACCACCGGAGTGGTCCGGCGACGGCGATGGCTTGGAGCTCCTGTGCTCGAAAGTGAAGACCCCCAGATGGGCCTCTTCGGACCTGGAAAACACCACAGGAAGACTCCTGGGTCGAGGGCAAAGTGCCTCGACCCTGTGAGGGGTGAAATGGGTGGCTGGTCAGTCGGGGCGGAGGATCTCCAGCGATGCGATGGCGAGGGAGATCGACTCCCAGTTCCGGGGCGAACTGGGTTGGGTGGATGGGCGTAGAACGTGGAGAGGGATACGACGATAATGAAGGTCGATTCGGGAGGTCAGAACGATGGTCAGAATTGAGCTAATCGATGGACGACGGTGAAAGATGAAATTGGGTGAAAACGGAAATTAGAGTAAACTAGGGAGAACTAGGCTTGCCGGATGTTTGAGTTCGACTGTGGAAGAGCTCCTGGTCTTTGCCTCGAAGGACGTCGATGTCCGAGGCTCGAGCGCTGCTCCTGGGCGGCGTACAGCGGCGATAGGCTGCCGGATCAGTGGCTGGGACACCTCCTCCTTACTACAACACGACCCGCGGCTAGCTGTCGCTCTAGGGAAGGTAGTTGAGATCCTGGGATGGGAAGGCGGAGCCAAAGATGGCGTGAAATGTGCGGCGGAGCTCGAGCTTTATACACTTGCAGGTCCGAGAAGAGAGGGTCGGGCAGGGTTCCATGAAGCGCGGATCCCTAAGAAGAGGTGTCGACGAGGATCTCGGATGCAAGGGGAAGAAATGGGACCCGGGGTTTAGTGAAATGGTAATCGGGTCAAGCGGGGATAAATGGGAGAAAACGGGTCCGGCGCTGGATCCGCGGAGGAAGAAGGTCCGCGGGGGGAGTTGACCGGGGGTCAACATCCCCCGTGGACCAATCAGATTATTCCGATTTTAATTTATTTCGAAATTCATTTATAAATAGTAAATGACTTATTTTTAAAAAATTCCGAACATGAAAAATGTTTATTTATTTTCAAACTATTTTTTAGTGATTTTTATTTATTTTTCTGAAATATAATTTAGGTATTTACAAGATATTATTATATACATGTATATACATATGTATTTTTGATTTTTTGATTTTTAATTATTTATTTTTATAAAAATTAATCCAATTTTATATTTTATTTATTTATAAGATAAAATTTGGAATAATATGGTATTTTTATTTTATTTTTATTAATTATTTACAAGGGGTAAATAAATAGATTTATTTATATACAAATATAGTATATATACAAGGTGGCTATTGGTTTTTATTTTTATTTATTTTTATTTTACTTTTATTTTTGTAATTTTTATTTTATTTATTTACACTATGGAATGTGGGATATGTACATATTTTTATGGATTATTTATTTATTTATTTACAAGGAGAAATAAATAGAGATGTGGTTTTATGTACATGGTGTATATACAATGATGAAGGGATTTTTAATTGTTTTTAACTTTCTCATTTTTATTTTAATTTAATATTTACAAATATATACATATTTACAAAAATATATTTTTTTATTTAGAGGAAAATATTTTTATTTATATACAGGTATATATGGACACATGTGAGCTTCCTTATCTCTCTCTACTTGGGTTTTTATGCGGTCAGGCCCATGCTGAGCCCTCCCTTGGGATTAGGTCGCTCAATATTTATTCTAAATATCTCCCTCTTTTTCTTTTATTTCTTTATTCTTTTATTCATGCACAAAAATATGCTAAAAATGCATATTTACACAATGCATGCTTTTTGACAATTATTGTTATTTACAGGAATATACATGTGTTTTGCATAGGTTTTGTAGCTAAAATAAAAGAATAAAGAGTGATGAATGGGTATTCATCACCCCCCTATACTTAACTTTGCTAGTCCATTAGCAAACACTTATTTGAAAAAGAAGTGGAAAAGAAGAAAGAAAAAGAAAAGGAGGAGAAAAATGCATGGATCAATGCTGATTATTAAACTGACCTTCATTAAATTGAAATATGGAGCTCGATCAGATCTTTGGATTATTAATGTGTCGGAACCTTATTTAGACTTAAACTTAAAACTTAACAGCCTCTAAGTTCCACCAAGCTATGGGCAAGACTCCTCAATAAACCAGATCAGAACAAGTCTACATACACAAACTCTAATGACCATGAATCTTTCCTTGTACGATGTAAGTGATATGTAGCTCCCCACCTCAGAAGTAACAAAGAAACAACCTCCCCCAACTTGGTAACTCTAATGCCTCGGTCTAGCAACTCTTTCCTCGAAAAGCTAGGTATTCCCTTCTAAGTTCAAGTGCAACCGGCTCAAGAAGAGGGGGAAGAAGAGAATGGACCATGACCAATGTAGCCATGTATCCTTGGGAGCTCTAACCAGTGTAGCTGAGTCTCCCGCTGCAAGCTTCATGAGATGGAACATGTATACCATAAGCTTTTGCTTTATTTGACTATATACACTCCGGTGGGATTATTAAATTTTCAATCCGACCCACCACCTTTTTGGAGTTCTTTTCTTTTTGCACATTTTTTTCATGTGCACCTGTACAACATATCTACATGGTGCAGCATATATAAAAGGAGTTTTTCCTCTTGAGCCAGTAGACTATCCCTCTTTTGAAGCTTTATTGCAACCCACGGCTTCTGTCTTTAGACTTCATAACCACCAGACCAAGTTGAGGTGCACTTCCTTCACTAGAAGAAGAAGAGAGGTTCCGCCTAGAAGTACTACCCTCATATGCTACCCCAAGCCAAAGGAAACTGCCTCCTCACCACCTCATCCGTGGAGAGCTATGTGTAAAGTGTTGGTGCAAGTAAAGCCATTGTCTCTGAGAGCCATGCGTGTGTTGTTAAGTGCTCTACTTAGGCTCATCAAGATGACATATGCTCATAGCCTAGTGGACTCAAAGAATTAAGTCCCAATGGACCTGAAAAGCCTTAACCTTAAGCCCTATAAGGTTCCTCTTATTGTTAGGTGGATTAAGATCTTAATCAAGTTCCATTTTCCAATTTAATTCTAGGCTAGTTTAAATGTCAACTATAATCTAGGAAAAACTATACAAATATTTACAAGGATGCTATTTACAAATGTGCAATTTACAACTATTTACAATCATGCAATTTTTTTGAAAAATGTTTGAAAACATGGATGTATGCATGAATGCGAAGTTTTGCAAAAGATTTACAAATATTTACACAAGGTTTTTGCAAAATTTTTGTTTTCAAAACATTTTACAAAAATTGTATACTATATACATAGATTTTGTTATGAAAATATTTACAAATCCTTTACACAAATCATTTTACAATCATTTGTACACAAATAATTTGTCTAAATAAATAGGTATGTGCAAGATTAATTTTATATACAAGGGAAAATTTTTAAATTTTATGGATTTTTAGCCATTTTTATTTATTTACACACTCACACAAAGTACGAGTTATGGCTAAAGTATATAGGAAATATATACACACCCCCCTATACTTAGCTCGAACGATGTCCTCAGAGTGATCAAGAGCGATGAAGAAGACATAACTCGTGCTTAGTATAGGGAAGGGAAAAGGAATGGCTATATACAGAGATGAATCAAAGAATAGAATGAGGAGAACTCGGTGTTTTCCCCCTATACTTAGGATCAAGTAATCCTAAGTATAGCAAGTTGTACATGAAGGGAAATCCGAGTGAAGGATGTACAGAGTCTACCCCCCTATACTTAGTGTGAAATATCCCTAAGTATAGGCAGCAAAACAGGGGTAGATCGAATCAATAGAATACCCAAGAAACCTACATCCCCCCTAAACTTAGGGTAAAGTACATCCTAAGTATAGCATAATCATTAGATGAGAAAAGGGATGTGGGACTAAAGAATAGTGTGATATGGACAACTGGATCTATACAGGTCGGAAGAACAGTGATAATCAGGCGTGAGATGCAATAGATGTGAGTCAAGAGACCACATCTCACACAAAGTGAATAGGGGCAACATCAACGACCCGCGGCTCATGATCTAGATATGGCTTGCCGCTGGCCGTTCACTCGAAAGGTACTCTCAGAAGACAACTTAGATATGTCAATACTCCCATTGTCGTGTACCTTTCTCACTAAATACGGTCCCTTCCATTTGCTCTGTAGCTTCCCTGGGAATAATCTAAGCCTAGCATCAAACAGCCATACTCTCTGTCCTGGCTCAAACTGCTTGTGGCTGATATGTGAATCATGCCACTCCTTCACCCTCTCCTTATAATGTAGGCTGTTTGAAAAGGCGGTATCACGAAGCTCCTCCAAGGCTGCTAACTCTACCCTCCTCTGGTCTCCTACACTATCTGGATCCAAAAGTATATCAGTGACTGCCCAAAGTGACCTATGTCTCAGCTCAACAAGTAAATGGCACGGCTTGCCATAAACGAGGCGAAAGGGAGATGTACCCAAAGGAGTCTTGAAAGACGTCCGATATGCCCATAAGACCGAGTCCAAAAGCTGTGACCAATCCTTTCGGTCAGGGCGGACGACTTTCTGCAATATAGTCTTGATCTCCCTGTTCGACACTTCAGCAAGACCATTCGTCTGAGGGTGGTATGGAGTGGCAACTTGATGGTCTATGCTGAACTCGCTAGCAAGTGCCTTTACCTTGTCGTTGACGAAATGAGACCCCCCGTCTGATATCAACACTCTAGGCACCCTGAACCGTGGAATGATATACCTCCTCAAAAATCTGCAAACAATCCTAGCATCTGCGGTTCGGGCGGGGATGGCCTCAACCCAACGACTCACATAATCCACGACCAACAGAATGTACTCGAATCCCTGACTCTTAGGGAATGGACCCATGAAATCGATGTCCCATGCGTCAAAAACCTCACAGAAGTGTATGGGCTGCATCAACATCATATCACGCTGTCCACAAGTGCCCATCCTATGATAGTCAGTACACCTCTTCACGAACTCATCAGAGTCCTTGAAGAGGTTAGGCCACCATAGGCCGGATTGGAGCACTTTCTGTGTCGTTCTCCTCCCTGAGTGATGTCCTCCTGCCTCCAGCTTGTGGCAGTAAGTAAGGACGCTGTGGTGCTCCTCCTGAGGAATGCACCGACACCAGATACTATACCCTCCCTCATGGTAAAGGACGGGATCCTCCCAATGGTAAAACTTGGCCTTCGTGAGGAAGGTCTCAAGTTTCTGTCTGGGCTAATCTTGTGGAACTTTCTTGGCGATAAGATAGTTCACAATATCGGCATACCATGGGAGTGAGGTGATAGCAAGGATCGCCTCATCTGGGAAGGTCTCACAAATAGGGTCAATCTGCTCAGAATCCTCAAGATACTCCAATCGGGAGAGATGATCTGCCACCACATTCTTGACTCCATGCTTATCCTTAATCTCTATGTCAAACTCCTGGAGTAGAAGGATCCATCTGGTCATTCTAGCTTTGGCATCCTTCTTTGCCATGAGGTACCTGATGGCGGTATGATCAGTAAAGATGGTCACTCTAGATCCGATAATGTATGATCTGAACTTATCTAGGGCAAAGACTACGGCTAGCATCTCCTTCTCAGTGACTGTGTAGTTCCGTTGCACGGCATCCAATGTACGGCTAGCGTAGTGAATAGCAAATGGGACTCCATCCCTCCTCTGTCCCAGCACTGCCCCCACGGCAAAATCGGAGGCGTCCGTCATGATCTCAAATGGGAGAGACCAATCAGGTGGCTGAAGGACAAGAGCCTCTATCACACATCTCTTGAGAGTCTCAAATGACGATAGACACTTATCATCGACAAGGAACTCGGTGTCTTTCGTCAGCAGATCAGTCAACGGTCGGGCAACCCTACTGAAATCACGAATGAATCGCTGGTAGAAACCAGTGTGCCCCGGAAAAGGCCGTAGCTACCGCAGGTTGGAAGGTGGATTGAGCTTGCTAATGATATCCACCTTGGCCGGATCAACCTCCATGCCACTGTTGGAGATGATGTGGCCAAGCACCGTCCCTTGAGTCACCATGAAGTGACTCTTTTCCCAAGATAATACCAGGCAAACCTCAATGCATCGCTGAAGGACTCGGTTTAGGCAGTCAAGACAAGAATCGAATCCGTCACCGTAGACAGAGAAATCATCCATGAAGACCTCCAAGCACTCCCCCACCATGTCCGAAAAGATAGAAAACATGCATCTCTGAAAAGTCACAGGGGCGTTGCATAGCCCAAATGGCATGCGTCTGAAGGCGTATGTGCCGAAGGGATAGGTGAAGGTGGTCTTGTCCCGGTCCTCTGGCGCAATGGCCACCTGATTGTAGCCGGAGTACCCATCCAAGAAACAGTAATGGCTCTTCCCTACCAGTCTCTCAATGATCTGATCTATAAAGGGCAGGGGGAAATGATCCTTCTTGGTGTCCTGGTTGAGTCGTCTGTAATCCACGCAGACCTGCCAAGAAGTGGGTACCCGGGTAGCAATCTCCTTTCCGAACTCCGTAACCACTGTAGTGATGCCCGTCTTCTTGGGCACCACATGTAATGCACTGACCCACTTGGAGTCGGAGATGGGGTAGATAAAATCGACGCTCCACCACTTTGAGATCTCCTTCATGACAACCTCTCTCAGATTCGGGTTCAGCCGCCGCTGGAACTCACGCGACGGCTTTGCCTGATCCTCGAGATAGATGTGGTGAGAGCACAGAGCCGGATTGATCCCTTGGAGATCTGCTACACTCCATCCTATTGCCTTGCGGTTCTTTTCAAGAACCCCCATCAGACGGGATTCTTGCTCTCCAGTCAAATCAGCGGAGATAATGACTGGGTACATCTCATGCTCACCCGCAAGGAACCTATACTTCAACGACGTAGGTAGTGGCTTCAGCTCTAGACAAACTGGTGCTGGCAAATCTGGCTTCTGAAGAATCCGAGTGTATGCTGCCAAATCTGCTCGAGAAAATGAGAACTCTCTCTCTCGCAAACTGGATCTGGGGAAGGCTGCTCAACTGGATTATCTCTGCTCTGCATGGCATCTACCTCCTCCCTAGCTTTAGGCTCAGAAGAAGTCAGATCTAGTATAAGCTCATCAAACTCTGCCCAATCAAAATCTGACTCCGAGGGATAGGTATCATCATCACAAAAATCGGTCTCGCGGTCAAGAACTTGATCTGCTGACTGAAAAGCATCCTGGACCAGGAATGCGCTCTCCAAGCTCTCCTCTACTGGCGGCTCTGCATCAGCGGTATCTGAAGGTGAGAGGATAGCCTTTGCGTCTGGCTCTGCCCATACTGCCTCATCATCTGTGATCACAAAATCGCAGTCCTGGTGGATGTCTCGCCCTATCTCTGTCATCTGCTCTGAATCGGAAGTAGTCTCTGAGCAAGCTGAATCTCTGACTCTGATGTCCTCGACCGTCTCTATTTGTACACTCTCGCCCTCGACGCGAAAGTATACCTTCCCGCTATCATGGTCGGTCACTGCCTTGGCTGTGGCCAAGAACAGGCGACCTAGAATGATGGGGGTATCAGTCACAGACTCAGGGATCTCCATGTCCAACACAACGAAGTCCACGGGGAATTGCAGGCCCTGAATCGTGACGACAACATCCTTCAGCAACCCCTTCGGCCTCTTGACAGATCGATCAGCAAACTGAAGGACTGTCCTGCTCTGTCGTAGAGTGCCCAACTCGAAGCGGTCGAGAAGGGCTGCCGGAAGTAGGTTGATCGAAGAACCACTGTCTAAGAGAGTGCAGTCGAACCTCTGCTCTCTGATGTGGCATCTGATATAAGGGGCTCCAAAATCTGGCCTCTTGGCCGACAGACAGTTCTGGATCGCGAAAAAAGTGGCTCTGGTCAGTACATGGATCTCGGACTGGTGATTCCTCCTCTTCCTCCAAACTGTGGTCTTGTCTCTAAGTGAACGCTGGAGTAGAGGGATGTGCTGCAAAGCCTCCTGAAGAGTCAGCTGAATGTGAAAGCGGTCGATCATCTGCTGGATGAACTCTTCCTGATGTCTCTTTTTTGGATTTTCAGTTTTCTTCCCCTTTCCCATGTGGAGTGCTCTAGGGAAGGGGATCACAGGGTCCTTCTCAGATGAAGGACTAGGAGAGGGTCTCGGCTGCTCAAGCAAGGCAGAAACCACACATACACCATCATGCACCACAGGTGGATCAGAATAAAATAAACCCTTTCCTTTATTGCCAGATAATTCCTGAGATACAAGAACAGACGGAAAGACTACAGGACTCTCAGAAGTAAAAACGGTGGCATCAACACCACCCTCGGCATGTCTTGTGGCATCAGCACCACGCTCTGGCTCGGTAACAATGGTGGCATCAGTACCACCTCCTCCATCTGGTGAAGTGATGGCCTCAGTACCGTCGGTGGGATCAGCATCTATGGTGGCGTCAGCACCACCGTCATCATCTCTCACGGCATCAGTACCGCGATCCTCCTCGCCTGGCGCTCTTGAAGTAGCATGGGAACGTTGCTCAGACGAGGCGCCGCTTGCTGGCGTCCTACCACTCCTAAGTGTAACAAAATCAGTATCAAACAGATATGCATACAAATCGCCAAATGTATCACTAGGAGTGGTATACTCTGTGAAATCTACCTACTCAGACTTCCTCTTCAGGTTTTTCGGGTTCGGCTCAATCTGGGTAGGGATGGCGGCCTTCCCTCTCACTATCTCCCGCACCTCCTGGCGGAACTCATCCATCTCCCATCTGAAGATAGCATGCTGGTCAGTAAGGAGGCATGCTATGTCGTCTAAGGCGGGGTTCTCGTAGGATGGCCCATGAGAACTTGACGGGTAGCCTCTCTGGTAGTGAGGCTGCTGCTGCTGCTGCGGGTACTGCTGGTGAGAGGGGTATGACTGAGGATGATACTGCTGCTGCTGAGGTTGCTCTCGCCTCCAAGACTATGCCTGCTGATGGGGACGAGGACCATACTGTTGTGACTTCTGCTGTTGTTGGTACACTGGGGGTTGCTGCTGCTGGTGATCTCTCTGATGGTCGTACTGGCCACCCTGTCCTGACGGCTGCTGCTGGGAGATGAAACCTCCGGCCGACCAACGGAATCCAGGATGGTCTCGTCGGATACCGGGCTGGGGTCGGTCGTACCAAATCCCGTTGACATCCATCAACGGCTCTGACTCGTAAGGGGTTGGCGGGAGTACTGCCAGAGGCTGATCCGGCTGGTATACCACCATCTGCGTGTCTGGAGATAGCGGCGACTGGTAAGTGGGTTGCGGCTGCTGGTACGGCTCCGCCTGTACAAGATGGACATGTCTAGGCTGCTGGTGGCTGGAGTGCTAGGATGAGCTGCCGGTGCTACGCGGATCGCCTCGTGCCTGAAGACGGGGCTGGGAAGCCGTCTGTGCCTCCTGAAGACACATGAGCTATGTCTTCAGGCCACTCAGAGTCTGTGCCATCTGCTCCATCTGTGTGATGCCCTGGCACTACTTCTTCTCGATAATCTCCATCCGGTCCAGCTTCTCGCTGATGATGCCCATGTCGGCGACTGTGGACTCGGCCTGTACTGTTGCCGCTGACGAAGTAGATGGACCGACGTCAACCCGTGCGATCCTCTGGTACTGCACGGTCTGTGGCTGGGGTCGTCCCTGTATGTAGAGTCGGGTCTGGGACATCACCATATAGTTCTCTGCCATCTCCTCGTGGATGGCCCAGACCTGATCGTGATCCTTGGCGAAATAGGACCCGCCCCAAGAAGTGTTCACCAGGTCCTGCAGCTCTGGTGTCAACCCGCAAAAGAAGCTCTGCACAAGGTTCGGCTTCGAAATGTCATGGTGCGGGCATCTGTCTGTAAGCTCTCTAAACCTCTCCCATGCCTCGTGAAACTGCTCGTTGGGGAGCATGGAGAAGTTGCTGATCAGGGCCCTCGCTGCATTCGTCCGCCCGAGTGGTTAGTACTTGTTCAAGTACTCGGTGTGGAGCTGCTCCCAAGTGTACACAAACCTCCCTAAGTGCTTCAGCCAGTTGGCTGCTCTGTCTGTCGGGGAGAAGGGAAAGGCAATCATCTTGATGGTATCTGTGTCCATCTGACGGTCGTGGACAGTGCTGCAGATCATCTCAAACTCCTGAAGGTGGAGATGGGGCTCCTCAGTAGCCAGCCCATGGAACCGGGGGAGAAGCTGCAAGGTGTTCGGTGGGAACTTCAAGTCCCCCACGATAGCTGGAAGTACCACCCAACGGTACGTCAAAGTCAATCCGGGGTTGTGCAACTCCCGCATCGGTCTCGGAGGCTCTGCTGCTGCTACTGCGGCTGCTGCCGCACCACCGGGTCTGTCCTCGCGCTGCTCCTGGTCGACTCTCATCTGCTCCATCTCTCTCCTCATCTCAATCATGAATGCTTCCTAATTCCTCAACTACTGCTGAACTGAGTCAAGGGAGGCGATCAGGGTGGATTTGATCGCACCCTGGTCCAGGACAAAAGTCTGCTCTCCTCGGGGACCTCCGGTGCGATCCTCGCTGTTGCTGGCCATGGTCTCTGCAAAGGCAAAAGATCCAAACTCAGGTGCCGATAAATCATCTGACTGTAGTCTCTCATATGGAACTGGCCTCTCAGGAATGGTAGAAGGGTGGTTGAGGGGGAACAGGGTGGAGTCGAACTCGGGTTCAGAGAGCGGGTCTGAGCTCTCACGAACCGACCTAGATGAGTGTGCTGGAGTGCTGAAATACGGTGCAGCCAGAGGCTGCCTAAGAGACCTCCTGCCCATTATCGTGATCTGGTGAGTCGGGCGGATGGGATTTGGTAATAAATATGATCAGCAAGCAAACCCCGGATTCACCTACTCAACGTGAGCTAAAGACCGTAAGAGTTCAGTCAATTATCTTGTCTGTTTTTATTAGGTGATCAAGTCAGGATAGCCGAGCAGTTACATGACCTGTTGGGAATCCAATCCGCCGAACCGACTATCCCGTATAAAAGGCCAGTAGTCTGATCGGGGCTCGGATATGGCTCTATCCTAGTGTGCGGGTCACTCTCAGACAATGAGGGGGTTGCTCTCCCCAAGATAAATTTTTATGGTGAGTGTCTTTTAGGGTCGTTAGCAGTCCCAATTTTATAGTTTTTCTTTTTAATATTTTTCAATAACAAACAATCACCTAACAAATTTTTTGGTTCTCCTGGTTATTTTAATCCAAAACAGGGTGGAGAAGACGAAAAAGTCGATGCGCAGAAATCAATGATGCATGCAGAGTAAGAAATGGGTACCTGACTCCAGCAGTCTACATGCAAAATGATCCGCGCAGAATTTAAAGAATGAAATAAAACTACCTAAATGATGCAGGCGGAAATCCGAGCCCTAAGCAAGCAGTTCTACTCGAAAGAATGGCTAGCCGACCACCAACCTTCAATCCAAGAGTCCGGTCTAGGCTCACCCCTCCTCTCCTCGACAAATCGAGTTCATGAGTAGCGCTTGATAGGGTGGGCTCGCGACACGTAGGCTCGAAGGTAGTGGATCGACTATTTTTTTATTAGATTTTTATTATTGGTCCAATTAATCGATCTATAGGAATAGGCAAAGTTATTAATGTGTGTGGACCTACTTATTTACGTCACAGTCAAGCAAAAATCCTAAGGCTAGGGGCTGAAAACCGCGAGAATCAAAAAGGCAGGAAATAAATGGTAAGGAAAATGCGAAAACCGAGAAAACCGCAAAAAAGTCAAGGGGTCCCCCGAGCACACCGGTGCTCGGCGAAACATACCCCGAGAGTCTCAAAAGTCCAAGTCATGTCCCTGTATTATTACAACAGTTAAAATAATCTGACTGAAAAATAAATCTAAGCTAACCCTAGTCTACAGCTATTCTACGCTACTTTGCGGCTATTCTGCGGCTCCCGCACTCTTGCTCTCTCCTCACGCTCTCCTGTGGCTCTGTAGAGAAGAGAGCCGCTTCTGACTCCCGCGGTTGCTTCGGCTTCCGAAGAAAGCCGCCTCGGTCCTCGAGCCCTCGCAAGAAAACAAACAGAGAGTGATCAAACCAGATAAATGTATAAACAGGTCAGAAAAATATACACAAAAATCTATACAGAAAACCACGAAAAAGAAAGCCGCGGGAAAATGTGACTACTAACCCGTGCTCCCCGGCAACGGCGCCATTCTGATGACCGAAAATTCCTCAAATCAATCCGTGATAAAAATATATAATCACTCTCGGGTCGTTGCGACTCGGATCGAGAGAAATAATTCAGTCAATCAAGAAAAATGAAGGACAGACCAGCAAACAGAGATAAAAATCAATAAAAACAAATAGTGGCCCTGGCTATGAGATTAACATGGTGTAGCACCCAGGGTCGAACTCAGGGAGCACGAGTTGGCCATGCGGCCTACGAAGTAGTCAACAATGAAGAAAATATACACAAATATTTTTTGGTGCGTTTTTTATATTTTTATATTTTTTGGGATTTTTAATTATGAAGAAAGTAATAAAAAGCCAAATAAACACAATTTCAAGCAATTATTTAAACATCCAAAATTAGCCCAAAAATTCAAAAAAAAATATTTTTAAGTTTTAGGGATTTTTTTACTGTTTTTGATGAATTTTTGATAATTTTATGATTTTTATGGAATTTTCTAAAAATCACATAAGGCTGAAATAAACGAACATTGTCCAGCCAGGCTTCAAAGACCACTTAAAAATATCAAATGGTCTTTTCAAGGCGTGGAGGTATTTTTTATGAGAAATAGAAATAATAAGGAAAATTCAGAAAAGGAGTTTATTATTTTTGGATTTTTCCACTATTTTTTAGACTTTTCATGAGTTTTAAGGGGTTTTTCAATTTTTAGAGTTTGTATAAATCCAAAAATGGCCAAAAATTCACAGAAATTCAAACATACAAAAACTAACAATTCCTAATTTTTTTAGAATTTTTGAAAGAGTTTTAATATTGTTTTTGGGATTTTATAATCTGAACAGAGGTAAAAAGGGGTGTTTTTGAATTTTAAAAATAATAAAAGGGCTTAAATTTTTTTCCAAAAATTGGTAAGAATTCTACAAGTGGTAGGAGCCACGTATCCAATTTTCACTCAATTTGGATGAAATTTGATATTTTATTTAAAACAAACAAGAGCCCACAGTGCATAGGGACATGTTCGTAATAAAAATATCTTCTAGGGCCAAAAAGTAACACAATCAAAAGCTCAGGGGGTGCTCGTGCAATTTCTCCAAGTTCCCCACGCGCGCGGCACGTGGGCTGGCACTGAGGGAACCAAATGTAAAGAAACTTAGGTCCCCGAACGTATTAGCAACAGGTGCTAAAAGTCCAGGGGCTAAGTTGTAAAAAGCCCAGCAATATTCAACACATGTCAATTTAAACCATTCACAGGGGCATAAGTGCGATTAGCTAGAAAGATATTTCATTCCGTAACACGTAAAAACTACAGCCCAGATATTGCAAAATCACCAAAATATTACGTGACGATGCATGCGTCCAACATATACAGGGGTAGAAATGCAATTAAAATAAACGACAAGGTCCTCGATGCAATTTTACCAAACTAAAATAACTACGGAAAATATTTATAGGACTAACACGAAAATGCAAAATAGGAGGGGGCCTAAGTGAAATTACCCCTATTTATTATCCGATGGCTGGAGTGGCGCCACGTGGTGAATCCAATGGCAACTAGTGCGCTGCGCCTCTCGAAGGGCCTCGGTCTGATCTGACGGTGAAGGGCTTGCCATGTATGCTATCTGGCGGTGGAGGATCGAGGGCTACCCTGCGCTGGATGGATGGCGGAGAAGAGGCCACGTGTCAATCAGACGACGGCTGGAAGGGCCTCTTCTTCGCCTTGATCGAACGGTCCTGATGTAATCTGGCACAACGAGAGGTGAATGGACGGCTCTGGAGGGTCCTCCAAGAACAGGTGGCCAGTGAACTTTACCGGCCCATAACTCGTGCGGTGGACCTCCTCTGCTGCTGCTACAATGCGGAAGAGGTCCGCCATGACGTCCTGCAGCTGATGCACCTCTCCGATGAGATCGGCGACCATCGGAGTGGTCCGGCGACGGCCTGGAGCTCCTGTGCTCGAAAGTGAAGACCCCCAGATGGGCCTCTTCGGACCTGGAAAACACCACAGGAAGACTCCTGGGTCGAGGGCAAAGTGCCTCGACCCTGTGAGGGGCGAAATGGGTGGCTGGTGTGTCGGGCGGAGGATCTCCGGCGATGCGACGGTGAGGGAGATCGACTCCCAGTTCTGGGGCGAACTGGGTTGGGTGGATGGGCGTAGAACGTGGAGAGGGATACAGTGATAATGAAGGTCGATTCGGATGGTCGGAACGATGGTCGGAATGAAGCTAATCGATGGACGACGACGAAAGATGAAATTGGGCGAAAACGGAAATTAGAGTAAACTAGGGAGAACTAGGCTTGCCGGATGGTTGAGTTCGACTGTGGAAGAGCTCCTGGAGCTCCTGGTCTTCGCCTCGAAGGACGTCGATGCCGAGGCTCGAGCGCTGCTCCTGGGCGGCGCACGTCGGCGATAGGCTACCGGATCAGTGGCTGGGACACCTCCTCCTCACTGCAACACGACCCACGGCTAGCTGTCACTCTAGGGAAGGTAGTGGAGATCCTGGGATGGGAAGGCGGAGCCAAAGATGGCGTGAAATGTGAGGCGGAGCTCGAGCTTTATACACTTGCAGGTCCGAGAAGAGAGGGTCGGGCAGGGTTCCGTGAAGCGCGGATCCCTAAGCGGAGGTGTCGGCGAGGATCTCGGATGCAAGGGGAAGAAATGGGACCCAAGATTTAGCGAAATGGTGATTGGGTCAAGCGGGGATAAATGGGAGAAAACGGGTCCGGCGCTGGGATCCGCGGAGGAAGAAGGTCCGCGGGGGGGAGTTGACCGGGGGGTCAACATCCCCCGTGGACCAATCCAGATTATTCCGATTTTAATTTATTAAAATTCATTTATAAATAGTAAATGACTTATTTTTGAAAAATTCCAAACATGAAAAATGTTTATTTATTTTCAAACTATTTTTTAGTGATTTTTATTTATTTTTCTGAAATATAATTTAGGTATTTACAAGATATTATTATTATATACATGTATATACAAATGTATTTTTGATTTTTGATTTTTAATTATTTATTTTTATACAAATTATTCCAATTTTATATTTTATTTATTTATAAGATAAAATTTGGAATAATATGGTATTTTTATTTTATTTTTATTAATTATTTACAAGTGGTAAATAAATAGATTTATTTATATACATATATGGTATATATACAAGGTGGCTATTGGTTTTTATTTTTATTTATTTTTATTTTATTTTTATTTTTGTAATTTTTATTTTATTTATTTAAATTACGGAATGTGGGATATGTACGTATTTTTATGGAATTTGTATTTATTTATTTAAAGGAGAAATAAATAGAGATGTGGTTTTATGTACATGGTGTATATAAAATGATGAAGGGATTTTTAATTTCTTTTTAATTTTCTAATTTTTATTTTAATTAAATATTTACAAATATATACATATTTACAAAAATATATTTTTGTTTTATTTAGAGGAAAATATTTTTATTTATATACAGGTATATATGTACACATGTGAGCTTCCTTATCTCTCTCTACTTGGGTTTTTATGCGGTCAGGCCCATGCTGAGCCCTCCCTTGGGATTACGCCGCTCAATATTTATTCTAAATATCTCCCTCTTTTTCTTTTATTTCTTTATTCGTTTTTTATGCACAAAAACATGCTAAAAATGCATATTTACATTATGCATGCTTTTTGGCAATTATTATTATTTACAGGAATATACATGTGTTTTGTATAGGTTTTGTAGCTAAAATAAAAGAATAAAGAGTGGTGAATGGGTATTCATCAGACGTGCATCTCAGATCCTCTGTTGCGTCAGATCTTCCTAGGGGATGTTGACGACGTGGGGCACAGATACTTCAGGCATCAGATCCAACGGCCAAAAGGCTGCAACGGTCGGCAACTGTGATTGAATCTGGTAGAGGTAGGCTGATCCGACAGAGCAGAGGGGGTCTGGAAGAACTAGAGCCTGGTGAACTTCACCTGAGCCTCGGAAGGAATCCACGGCTTTAATGATGGATCGGAAGAGCCTGACTAGGTCATGGAAATCACCTGCATGGAATGGACGGGTCCGATGGGGGAGCTGCTGGCTAGATGTGTGATGAATCCCCATTCATCGCTCTTTATTCTTTTATTTTAACTAATTATCTTGGTAAAGCATCATGTAAATATGTGTAAATACAATAACTTAGCAATAAGCATGCATGTGTTAATATTCCATAATTAGCATGTATTTATGCAAAAATAAAAGAATAAAGAATAAAAGAAAAATAAGGAAATATTTAGAATAAATATTGAGTGACCCAAACCCAAGAGAGGGCCCAATAGGGCCCTGATCGCCAAATCAAATAAGTAGAGAAAGAGAGATAGGGCCACTTCACCATGTACATATATACCATCTATGTATATAATTTATTTTTTACAAAAAATAAAAATAAAAGGTATTTTTATCTCCTTATATATGTCTAAAAATAAAATATAAGAAAAATAAAATATAAATATAATACAACTCTCTCTCCCCTTGTATATAATACATGTATATATATCTTTCCCTATTTAATTTATACTTGTAAATAAATAATAAAAATAAAATATAAATTATTTTATACTTCAAATAATATGTTGTAAATAAATAAAATATAAAATCAAGGTGTTTTTGTAAAAACAATAATTTAAAAATAATCGTACAAAATACATAGGTATTTTATACCAGTATATAATATATTATACTGTATATACCATAATTTATTTTTATAAAAATAAATAAAAATCACAGGAAGATATTTTGGAAAATAACAAATATTTTTCATTGTGCACACTTTTTAATTTAAAATCATTTGTTATTTTTAATAGAATTTATAAATATTTTGTACATCCTTTTTTCTGATTTGTCCACGGAGGAACGTTGACTCAGGTCAACCCCCTCTTCCAGGGCTTGACCCGATCCGATTGTTCCACCAGATCATTTTCTCCCGATTATCCTAGACGGTTAAGCATCCCCTTGCTTAGATTTTCCGCTCGTGCCTTCCCCATGGATCCAGGATCCAAGCGGATCCCTAGGGAACCGTGGATCTCCCTCAGATTGCATGCCCTGTCCCATTTTCTCCAGCTACTTGGGATGCCCTATAAATGCTTCACTTGCCTCCCCATCTTGGTAGCTCGTTCCACACCCCTTTCTGATACCTTAGATACCTTCTTCGTAGTGACATCCATCGGAGGCCACCTTTGATGCTCGGAGAGGTGCTGTATAGCCGCATCTCACCTGTCGTGGCCGGAGAACCGCTGCGAGGAGCCTCCTTCGCCAGCCACAGCATGGTCGAGGCCACAACCCCTCCATTCACCTCCCTTGGAGTTCAAGATCTCATTCGGACCTTTAGGTTACCATTCGATCGTTCCTAGCTCCCTCACTTGCTCAATCTTTCACTTGCACTCCGCCGTCACTCTGCCAGCTCCGATCAGTCGTTCGGAGCTTCGTTACTATCACCCATCCACTCATATCGACGCATCCACTCGCCCTTCATCATCTCCCGCAGTCTGATTACCCAGACCTTCGATCCTCATGTCGAGATTAGAAGTTAGGTCTCCTCCACCATTTTCACCGGAGACCCGCACCCATTCACCCTTGCTTCTTTGGTATTTATTCCAAATAACCTGGATCGGAGCATCGCCCCGAGTCCCAGCTACCCTCTGCAGGTGAATGAGCACCTAGAGGACGTCCGATTCCACCATCTGGGACTCGCCGAAGTAACCCCAGGTCCACACCGTCGTCACGATCATCCAACCGTCAACTGCCCCATCAGGTCAGCTCATCTGACGTGAAAGGGGCCCACGATCATATTAGCGCCTTCGGATCCTTCATCGGAGCTTCGGATCATCTCTGGTGCTCCGGTGAAGGTCACCTAGACGTGGCTCTTCCAGAGGCCCTCTTCGCCGTCCGATCGAGCCCACCTCCCAGATCTCATCCCAGACGTCCATCGTTACATGTCAGATCTCACGGGCCCGTACCGGCCACGTCCCCGACATCTGTCAGCCGTCAGATCTGACATCTGATGCGTCCAGAGCCGCACGATCGTGCCTCATTAGCGGCTGCCACGCATCCTCTCACGCGCCTCTCATGCATTTCATGGGTATATTGCACTTTCTTTCCTGTGTTTCTTTTAGTTTATATTTTAGTCTGTAAAATAAATTCATAGTTGAACCATTTTGCATTCCAGTACCTCTAGTTTCTCATATTTACATTTTAGTCATGTCTGTGTGAAACCACGTGCCTCATTACGTGTCTTTTTGGGTTATTTGCACTATATATCCCGAACTTTTCGACTGTTATGGATTGAATATTTACTTTTCATATTTGTAAGTATACCCCTGCGAGTGCTGGTTTGTGACATGCCCGGATATTAGTGGAGAAATTGCATATTGAACCCTAAGTTTTCATTGTGCGCTACCTTTTTGGTTCTATAACTTAACTTATTTGCATTTTGGTCCCTATGAGCTGTGTGTTTTGTTCTTAATTAAATAAATAGCATTTTAGTCCAAAAGTCCTTAGATTTTGACATGTAGCCTCTGCTACCGTGTAGGAATTTTGGGGATTTTTGGGTTGTGCTTTATTTTCGTTTATTATTTTTCAAAATTGAAAACCTTAAAAATTGTTCCTGGTTGATTTAGAAAATCAACTAAAAATATTAAAATGTCTTGAAAAATTATAAAAAAATTTCCAAATTGCTTCTTTTGTGTTGTTTTACTTGGTGTGCAAATTTTATTTCATTCCCATTTATAAAACCATAAAAATTGAAAAAGACTAAAAAATCCATAAAAATCATTAAAAATTCACAAAAAATCAAAAAATATGTTTTCTTTTTCTGTAGGTAGGTTTTCTCTTATAGTTTAACATAAAATTATTGTAGGATTTTATAGGCATTTTAGACAATTTTAATTTACCTTTAGATCCCAGTTGTACATTACCTACTGTTTTTTACCTTTTTTATATTTTTAGAAAATAAATTAAAAATAAGAAAACCCCATAAAATTCACAAGAACATTTGAATATTTAAAAACATAAAAATATTTTTGTTCTGAATTTTTGAGCATTTTTGGACCCTTAGATAATTGTTTGTGTGTGCCTTCTTCATATTTTCTCTACTTTTCCTATTAATTAAAATCATAAAAAAATAAAATTTTAAAAATTTAAAAACCACCAAGAATTTCTTCATCTTTTTGATTACCTGACTACTTCGTAGATTTATCATCCTGTCCTCCTTGTATTCAGCCCTCGTGGCTATACCATGTTAAATAATTAGCAGGATTGCCTGCCTTATTTTTATTGTTGATTGATCTTATTGGTGGTCTCTCATTTTTCTTGTTGACCCTGGTTCGAGTGGTTGAGGTCGCAACGACCTTTGATATCACTTAAGCTTAGTTGCTCGGTTTCTCATCAGAATGGCACCGTTGCCAGGGAGCACGACTTAGTCGGTTTTCATTGCTTGCTTGATTTTCTGCTTCACATTCTTTGATATATTTTCATAACCGGTGATCTGACATCTCTTTTGTTTCTCTCTTTCTTACGAGGGACCAACGAGCGAGGGCACGTTCCTCGGAGTGCCGACGCACCCGAGTGAAGCGAAGGCGGCTCGTTTCTCTATCGAGTAGCAGGAGAGCGGGAGCAGTAGATTGTGTAGATTTGAGTAGTTAGGACTTCTTATTATCATTATTGTAATAATAAAGGGACTTGGACTTTGGACACTTGGCTTATCGGCATCTGTTTCGCAGAGCACCGGTGTGCTCGGGGGACCTCACCACAGTTTTCACTAGTTTTGTTTTTACCGTATTTACTTCCTGTCTGATTTTCGAAGATTTTGGCCCCTAGACTTAGGATTTTCATTGATTGTGACGTAATTAATTAAGGCCCAATACTACTTATCTGCCTGCACCTATAGATCATTAAGTGGACCTTATTAATTAAATCACAAGAAAAAGTTAGTTTAATTAGGCTCGAGTCCACGTTCCATGAGGAACCACATACAACACTGGCAAGACCTGTTGTGGCGGGCACCGAGTGATTCCCAAGATCGGACTCCGGACTTAGTCTGATTAGCTAGCTACTGTTCTTCTGGAGTAGAAATTGCTTTGTCTAAGGATGATTTCTTCTTGCATCATATAGATAGTTTTATTTCTATCTTTAAATTTACGCGCGGATCACCTACATGTAGAGAGCTGGAGTCAGGTACACATTTCTTACTCTGCATGCATCATCGTATTTGATCATGCATCAGTTTTTTCGACTTCTCCCTCTATTTTGGACTTAAAATAATCAGGAGAATCAGAAAATTCATTAGGCATTGTTTGCTTGAAAAATACCAAAAAAAGAAAAACTATAAAATTGGGACTGCTAAACACACTTGATCCTAAAAGACACCACATTGAAAAACTTGTCTTGGGAGAGAAATTCCCTCCTTGTTTGGTTTGGTTGAGCGAGAGAGTGAAGCGCACACTAAGATAGAGCCATACCCGAACTCCTGGCAGACTACTGGCCTTTTATACGGGACAGTCTGTTAAGAGCATTGGGTTCCTAATAGACTGTTTTATCACCTAAATAAAAATGACAAGATAAAAGATCGAACCTTTACGGTCATCAACTCTGCGTAAGTAGGTGAATTAGAGGTTTGTTTCCCCGATCTTGTTTATTTTCCAGATGTCATCCGCCTTCACTCTCCACATCACGATGATGGGTCGGAGGCCTCTTAGGCAGCCTCTCATTGCATCGCTCTCAAGCACTCCGGTCTACACATCTAGGTTGGTTCATGCGAGACCAGACCCGCTCTCCGAACCCGAGTTTGACTCCGCCATGTTCCCCCTCAACCACCCTTCTACCAGTCTTGAGGTGCTCGAGCAGAGACAACAGCAAATGTTTGATCATTTGACGACACCTGAGTTTGGGTCTTTTGCCTTTGTAGAGACCATGGCCAGCAACGAGGAGCGTACTGATAGACCCAGCTAGACACAGACATATGTTATTTATCAAGGTGCCATTAACAACACCTTATTAGCCTCCCTGAAGACCATACAACGACAAATTAGAGATAAGGGGGCTTTCATGGCCGATATTCTCTGGGAGATGGCTCAGATGCGAGCAGATAGATAGCAGAACAGAGCCGGTGGAGGAGGAGGAGTAATTTCTGATGGAGGAGAGCCAGAGGAGCCATCACAACCAGCAGCACCTGCACGTCCGATGAGAGAGTTGCACAACCCTGGTGCAACTCTAACCCGTAGATGGATTCAGCTACCAGCCATTCTGGGAGACTTCAAGCTCCCACCTCAGACCATTCAGTTATTGCCCAGATTCCATGGGCTTGCCACCGAGGAGTCGTACCTCCATCTCCAGGAGTTTGAGATGATCTGTAGCATGGTCCACGATCGACTCGTGGGCAAGGATACCATCAAGATAATGAATTTTCCGTTCTCCCTTGTCGACAGAGCAGCCTATTGGCTGAAGCATTTAGGGAGATATGTGACTTCGTGGGAACAGCTCCGGACCGAGTACTTGAATAAGTACTATCCACTCGGCCGGACAAATGCAGTGCGGGCCCTCATCAAAAACTTCTCCATGCTTCCCAACGAGAAACTTCATGAAGTATGAGACAGATTCAGAGAGATGATTGACCGGTGTCCACATCACGACATATCCAACCCCAACTTAGTGCAGAGTTTCTTTTGTGGCTGACACCGGAGTGGCAGGGGCTCGTGAACGCATCTTGTGGAGGATCCTATTTTACGAAGGACGACGATCAGGTCTAGTCTATCTATGAGGATATGGCCAAGAACTATACTGTCATGTCCCAGACCTGACTCTACACTCAGGGGAAGCCCCATCCACAGGTTGCGTCCTACCAAAGGATTGCACGGATTGATGCAGGCTCATCAACTTCGTCAACAACTGCAGCACAAGCAGAGTCATCCGCTGTTGATATGGGGATCATTAGCAAGAAGTTGGAACGCATCAAGATCATAGAGAAGAATTGGTGCCAGGACATGTCTCAGATAGATCAGATGGCACAGACGCTGAATGACATGAAGAACTAGATCATGTGTCTCCAGGAGGTACAGATGACTTCTCAGCTCCGTCTCAGGTCACGGGCTGACACTAGCAGCAGCAGCTCGACCCAGCACTCCAGCCAGGCCAGACAGGTCCACCATGTTCAGGCGGAGTTGTTCCAGCCACCGCCACAGTAGTTCCTTTGGCCACCACTGTCTTAGGACACTTAGATGGTGGTGTATCAGCAGGATCAGCCCCTGGCAGTCCTTCCCCCACTCCCTTACGAGCAGGAGCCGTTGATGGACGTCAACGGGATTTGGTACGACTGACCTCAGCATGGGATCCTCTGAGACCATCCCGGATTCCATTGGTCTGTCGAAGGTGCATCTTCCCAACAGCAGCCTCCAGTTCAGGGTGGGCAGTATAGCCAGCAGCAGCATCCCCAGTTCCCACAGCCACAACCACACTACCAGTAGGGTTCTCATCCCTATCAGCAAGGACAGCCATAGAGGCAATAGCCTAGCAGTTCTCTCACCAGTATCCCCCTCATCCTTTCCAGCAGCAGCAACCTCACTTCTAGAGAGGCCACTCGCCCAGTTCTCATGGGCCGGCCTATGAGAACCCAGCTCTTGATGATTTATCCCACCTTATTTCCGAGTAGCAGGCCACTTTCTGACGAGAGATGGACGAGTTCCGTCAGGAGAAGAGGGAGATAGTAAAGGGCAAGGCTGCCATACCCTCTCAGATCGAGCCAAATCCGAACAACCTGAAGAGGAAGTTTGAGCAGGTAGAGTTTACAGAGATTACCACTCCTAGTGACTCACTTGGCGATATTTCTGCATACACTTTTGATGCTGACTTTGTTACACTTGGGAGCGGTAGGATGCCAGCTGACGGTGCCTATTCTGAGCGACAACACCATGAGGACTCAGGAGCGCCAGACGAGGAGGGGAGAGACACTAAGGTTTCTCATGATGATGTTGATGACGGTGGTGCTAACGCCACCAAGGATGTAGATCCAGGTGATGGTACTGAAGCCGTCACTTCACCAGATGCAGGAGGTGGTGCTGATGCCACCAGAGATGATGATGTTGAGCCAGAGTGCGGTGCTGATGCCATAGGTCTAGATGCCGCGGGTGGTACTGAGGCCACACATTCTATTCCTGTTGCATTTCCTTCTATTACTGTATCTCAGGACTATTCTAGAAAAATGAGTAAAGGAATGGGTTCTTTATTTGTGAGTCCATCTGCGATGCCTGGAGATGTTTGTATGTATTCTGTTTTGTCTCAACAGCAGGGACCCATTCCTAACCCTCCATCTGAGGAGGGCCCCAACCATCCTCTTCCCTCAAGCACTCCACTTGGTTAAGGGGAATAAAAAAGAAAAATCCAAAAAATCTCAGCAGCTAGAGTTCAACTAGCAGATGATAGACAGATTCCAGATTCAGCTGACTCTAAAGGAGGCCTTGGAGCACATCCCTCTCTTACAGAGGAACCTTAGAGAGAAGACGACTATTTGCAGGAAGAAGAGGAACCATCATTCAGAGATCCACATGCTCACTCGTGCCACCTGCTTCGTCATCCAAAACCGTCTGCCAGCCAAGAGGCCAAATGCAGGAGCTCCCTATGTTAGATGTCACATCCATGAGCAGAGATCTGATCAGACTCTATTAGACAGTACCTCTTCCATCAACCTACTTCTGACAACCTTACTCGACTGGTTCGAGTTTACAAATAGAGACGATTGATGAGACTAGAGCACGAGATTCGGCATACTCAGATACGCTTAGTGATTCAGAGCAGATGACAGAGGCAGAGCGAGACGTCCACCAGAAGTGCAATTTTGTTATCACAGATGACGAAGCCACTTGGACAGACCTCATTTCATGAGCCATCCTCTCGCACTCAGATCCCACTTATTTCCATATTCCAGCAGAGGAGAGCTTGGAGAGCACACTATTGGCGGAGGACACATTCGAGGCTATAGACTGTGTTCAGGATAGTGAGGTAGTTTATATTTATGTTGATTCAGATTCAGATCCCTTGGAGTCAGATATTGATTGTGTAGAGTTTGATGAGTTGATTCCATGTTTGATTCCTACAGAGCCAGCAACTAGGGTGGATACTGATCCTATTCAGATTACAGATACATCAGCAGAGCAGTCTTCACCGGATTTTCATGATCAGCGAGAGTTCTCCCATGCATATTTGGTTGCTTTCACTCAAACTTTTCAGAGGCCAGATTTTCCAGCGTCCAGTTGCCCAGAGCTGAAGCCCTTGCCGCAGTCGTTGAAGTATAGATTCCTTGCGGTGAGCATGAGATGCACCCAATCATTATCTCAACAGATTTGACTGGAGAGCAAGAATCTCGTTTGATGGAGGTTCTTGAAAGGAACCGCAAGGCGATAGGATGGAGTGTTGCTAATCTCCAGGGGATAAGTATGACCATGTGCTCCCACCATATCTATCTTAAAGAGGACACCAAGCCGTCACGTGAGTTCCAGCGTCAGCTGAACTCGAACCTTCAAGAGGTTATCATGAAGGAAATCTCGAAATGATGGAGCATTGATTTTATCTATCCCATATTCGACTCCAAGTGGGTTAGTCCATTACATGTGGTGCCCAAGAAGACGAGCATCGCTATAGTTGTGAGCGAGTCTGTAGAGGAGATAGCTACCCGGGTACCCACTTCTTAAAGGGTCTGTGTGGACTACAGACGATTAAATCAAGCCACCAAAAAGGATCATTTCTCACTATATTTTATTAACATATTATAGAGAGTCTAGCTGGGAAGATTCACTACTGCTTTCTTGACGGGTATTCTGACGACACGAAAATCCGACCGACTAAGGTAAATGTATCAAAAATGGTCGTTGCGACCTCGATCGCTCAGATGTTTCAATCAAGAAAAAATGAACCACTCAATAAAGATAAAATCGATCAAACACACGGAATAGCGGTCCTGCTATTGGATTAACCTGGTATAGCACCCAGGGTCGAACTCAAGGAGCACGGGTTTGGCCTCTCGGCCTACGAAGTAGTCACAGAAGAAAATATTTTTGGTGGTTTTTGAATATTTTATATTTTTTGGATTTTTTAGTTTATTAAGAAAATGAGAAAAGCAATCAAGCACGCACTTCAACAAATTATTAAATGCACTAAAAGTCAACCAAAAATTCGAACAAAAATGGTTTTGTGTGTTTTATATTTTTTTGTGTTTTTGGTGAATTTTTCAGAATTTTCTGAGGTTTATTTAATTTTCTAAAAATCAAACAGTAGCTAAAAGAGATGGTACTGTCCAGCCGAGCCAAAAATCCCTAGATAAAATATCTAAGAGCTCCAAAATGGCCTGAGGTAAATTTCCTACAAAGAAGACAAAATGAGGAAAATTTAGGCACCAATTTTATTGTTTTTTGATTTTCAATTTATTTACTGGAATTTTTATGAGGTTTTAGGTGTTTTTCAATTTTTAGTGGTTTTCTGTAGTGAAAAATAGCCAAAATTGGCTAGAAAATCAAACTAAGCAAGACAAATAGCAGCTAATTTTTGTGGAATTTTTAAGTGAGTTTTAATATTTTTTTGGGGTCTTTGAAGTTAGACAGTAACAAAATTAAAGGTTTTTGAATTTTTAAAAATATCAAACGAAATCAAAAATGTCCTCAAAAATCCACAAAAATTTTACACCATGGCAGGAGCCATGTTCCAATTTTCGTTGGATTTGGAGGTGATTTGCTATTTTATTCAAAAACAAAGAAGGGGCACTGTGCACAGAGACCAAAGTGCAAATACCCAAAGTTCTGGGGGGTCTGGTGCAAAATACCCAGCAAAACACGTGCCAAGCACATGCCTAGGGCACTCAGGGACCCAAATGTAATAAAAATAAGTCCCGAGGACTTATTGGTAACACGTACCAAAAGTCCAGGGGCTTATCTGCAAAACACCCAAAATATAACGCACATGCTCAAATAAATCACGCACAGGGGTATAAGTGCAAATAAGTAAAAGATTTCATTCATTCAAGAACAACCAGAACTACAAGGGTATATCTTGCAAATAAACCAGACAAACACGTGACGAAGCACGTGGCATACAACGCACAGGGGTATAAATGCAAGGAAAATAAAGTACGGGGTCCTCTATGCAAATGTACCAAAACTTAAACAACTACACTAAATATTTACAGGACTAAAGCGAACTAAAAGAAGCAGGGGGGCCTAAGGGTAAATTACCCTTTATTATGCGGAAGGGCTGGATGGCTGCCACGTGGATGATCGAGCGGTCGAGGGCAGGTGGCACTCCAGCGCTGGTGTCCTCGGGCTGATCCAACGGTAACGGCCGAGCCACGTGTCGATCTAACGGCTGGGATCAGATCTCCTCTGATCGGACGCTATCTGCTGCTCCAAGAACGGACGGCTAGGATGGAATCTGGAGCGATGAGGCTGATCTGACGGCAACTGGAGGACGAGGAAGAACAGGCGGCCGGCGAACTTCGCCGGCCTCATGGAAGCGCTCCCGGCCTCCTCTGCTGCGCCTGAGGATCGGAGAAGCTCCGGCGTGGCGATGCGCAGCTACTGATGCCCTCCGATGGCCCAACCGAGCTCGGGAGAGCTCAGGCGAGGGTGGCGGAGGTGAGGCTCCTGGTCTAAACGTCGAAAGGCCTCAGATGGCCTTTGTTGGACCTGCAAAGCAACCCAGAAGGCTCGCGGGTCGAGGGCAAACTGCCTCGACCCGGTTAGGCTAGGCGAAGGTGGCTTGTGAGTCGGAACGGTGAGCTCCGGCGAAGGTGGTGGACGAAGGAGCTCGGTTCCCAGCTCCTGTGCGAGCTGGGTTGGGTGAATGGGTGAAGAAGGTGCGCGGGGAGATGGCGAAGGCGATGGTCGATTCTGATGATCGATAGGGGTGACGGAGTGGTCGGAATCAAAGATATACGACGGCGGCGCGATTTGGGCGTAAACGGAAATTAAAGGAAAAGGAGGAGCTAAATGGGTACCTGGGTGAACGGAGAGACTGGGGAGGAGCTGCTGAAGCTCCTGGTCGTCGCCTCAAGGATCGTCTCGCTCTGAGGCTCGGAGCTCACGCTGGTGGCGGAGCTGCGGCAGCTGTGCTCACCGGATCGATGGTTCCTCCTCCTTTCCTCGCTTCAACAGGTGGAGGCGCAAGCTGTCACTCTCGCGGTCTCTATGGAGCTCACAGGAGAAGAAGGCGAATGGCCAAAGATGGAGCAATCGAGTGGCGGAGCTGCAGCTATATACGGCTAGGGGTCCGAGAAAGATGGGTCCGGGCAAGCTCAGGAGCGCGCGGATCCCGAGGGAGAGGCTCCGGCGAGGATGTCGGATGAAGGATTAAGGATTCGGACCCGGGGTTTAGGGAAATGGGTGTCGGATCAAGCGGGTATAATTTTGAGAAATCGGTTCAGGCGCTTGCATCCACAGAAGGTGGTCCTGGGGGGGGGGGTAGTTGACCGGGCGGTCAACATCCCCAGGACCCAATGGAAATCGGCCACGTGGCTGGATCTTAAAATGAAAAATAAAGGTAGCTAGGGGCCGAATTTGCAAAAACTCAAAACACAAAATATTTTTATTTTATTTTTTTCTATTTTATAGTGATTTTTAATTAATTTTTGGAAATAAAAATAAGCTATATACATAGTATGTACTATATAGGTATATGTACACAATTAGGGTTTTTTATTTTTTATTTTTAAATTATTATTTTTGTATAATTTTATCCCTATTTTATATTTTATTTATTTATATTATAAAATAAGGAATAAAAGGGTGTTTTTATTTTATTTTTATTATTTATATACATAGGTAAAATAAATACATATATACATTTATATACATGGTATGTGTACAATGTCTTTTTGTATTTTTAATTTTGCTGTTTTTATTTTGTTTTGATTTTAATTGTTTTTATTTTATTTATTTACAATATATAATATAGTTTATTTACAAAAATTATAAAAGTTAATTTTATATATTTACAAGGCTAAATAAATAGGTATGTGAGTCTATGTACAAAGTGACTACAAGAAATGTTTTTGTTTTCTTTTTAATTTTTAAATTTTTCTTTTGATTTTATATTTATAAATATATACAAGTATTTACAAGCAAAATTTTGGTGAGGAAAATATTTTTATTTATTTACATAAATATGTACACACATGAGCCCCTATCTCCCTCTACTTTGGCTTTTATGCGGTCAGGCCCATGCTGAGCCCTCCCTTGGGCTAGGTTGCTCAATATTTATTCTAAATATTTCCCTCTTTTTCTTTTTAATCTTTATTCTTTTATTTTTGCACAAAAACATGCTAATTATAGGTTTTTACACAATGCATGCTTTTGGTAATTATTTGTATTTACATGAATATACATGCATTTGCAAAGGTTTTTGTAGCTAAAATATAAGAATAAAGAGTGATGAATGGGTATTCATCGCCCCCCTATACTTAACTTTTGCTAGTCCCTTAGCAAACACTTATTTGAAAAAGAAGTGAAAAAGAAAGAAAGAAAAAGAAAAAGAGGGGAATGTACCTGGATCAATGTTGAATATTAAACTTTCCTTCATTAAATTGAATTATGGAGCTTGATCAGATCTTTGGATTATTAATGTGTCGGAACCTTATTTAGACTTAGGCTTAAAACTCAACAGTCTCTAAGTTCCACCAATCTATGGACAAGACTCCTCAATAAACCAGATCAGAACAAGTCTACATACACAAACTCTAATGACTATGAATCTTGCCATGCAGTGTAAGTGATATGTAGCTCCCCACCTCAGAAGTAACAAAGAAACAACCTCCCTCAACCTGGTAACTCTAATGCCTCGGTCTAGCAACTCTTTCCTCGAGAAGCGGGGTATTCCCTTCTAAGTTCAAGTGCAACCGGCTCAAGAAGAGGGGGAAGAAGTATAGACTTTTGGAAGCTCAGCCAGTGTAGCTAAGTCTCCCGCTGCAAGCTTCATGAGATGTAACATGATACCATAAGCTTTTGCTTTATTTGACTATATACACTCCGATGGGGTTATTAAATTTTCAATCCGACCCACCTCTTTTTTGGAGTTCTTTTTGCATTTTGCATTTTTTTTCAAGTGCTTCTATACAACATATCTACATGGTGCAGCATATATACAAGAAATTTTCCTCTTGAGCCAGTAGACTATCCCTCTTTTGAAGCTTTATTGCAACCCACATCTTCTGTCTTTAGCCTTCATCACCACTAGACCAAGTTGAGACGCACTTCCTTCACTAGAAGAAGAAGAGAGGTTCCGCCTAGAAGTACTACCCTCATATGCTACCCCAAGCCAAAGGAAACTGCCTCCTCACCACCTCATCCGTGGAGAGCCATGTGTAAAGTGCTGGTGCAAGTCAAGCCATTGTCTCTAAGAGTCATGCGTGTGTTGTTAAGTGCTCTACTTAGGCTCATCAAGATAACATATGCTCATTGCCTAGTGGACTCAAAGAATTAAGTCCTTATGGACCTGAAAAGCCTTAACCCTAAGCCCTATAAGGTTCCTCTTAGAGTTAAGTGGATTAAGATCTTATTCAAGCTCCATTTCTCAATTCAATTCCAGGCTTAGTTTAAATGTCAACTCTCATCCATAAAAAACTATATACATATATGTACAAAGATGCTATTTACAAATATTTACAATTGTGCAAAATTTTTGAAAAATGTTTTGAAATCATGGATGAATGTATGCATGAAGTGCAAGTTTTTGCAAAAGTATTTACAAACATTTACACAAGATTTTTGCAAACTTTTTATTTTCAAAACATTTTGGAAAAATTTTGTACTATATACATAATTTTGATAAGAAAATATTTACACAAATTTTACACAAAAGATTTTTAGAAATATTTTTACAAAAATAATTTTGTACACTAGCTATGTATGTGCAAAATGGAAAAAAATTTAATTTTTGTGATTTTTAGCCATTTTATTTATTAACACACTCACACAAAGTACGAGTTATGGCTAAAGTATATATGAAATATATACACCCCCCCTATACTTAGCTCGAACGATGTCCTCGGAGTGATCAAGAGCGATGAAGAGGACATAACTCGTGCTTAGTAAAAGGGAAGTGAAAAGGAATGGCTAAGTACAGAAATGAATAAATGAATAGAATGAGAGGGACTCGGTGGTTTCCCCCTATACTTAGGATTAATTAATCCTAAGTATAGCAAGCTGTTCATGAAGGGAAATCCGAGTGAAGAAGGTATAGAGTCTGCCCCCCCCCCCCATTCATAGGGTGAAATATCCCTAAGTATAGGCAGCAAAACAGGAGTAGAAAGAATGAAAAGAATACCCGCAGATCCTACATCCTCCCTATACTTAGGGTAAAGTACACCCTAAGTATAGCATAATCATAAGATGAGAACAGGGATGTGGGACTAAAGAATGGAATGATATGGACAACTGGATCTATACAAGTCGGAAGAACAGTGATAATCAGGCGTGAGATGCAAAATATGTGAGTCAAAGACCACATCTCATGCAAAATGAATAGGGGCAAGATCAACGACCCGCGGCTCATGATCTAGAAATGGCTTGAGCCGCTGGCCGTTCACTCGAAAGGTACTCTCAGAAGACAACTCGGATATATCAATGCTACCATTGTCGTGTACCTTTCTGACCAAGTAGGGTCCCTTCCATTTGCTTTGCAGCTTCCCTGGAAACAAACGAAGCCTCGCATCAAACAGCCATACTCTCTGTCCAATCTCAAAATGCTTGTGGCTGATATGAGAATCATGCCACTCCTTCACTCTCTCCTTATACTGTAGGCTGTTTGAGAAAGATGTATCTCTAATCTCCTCCAGGGCAGCTAACTCTGCCCTCCTCTGGTCTCCTACACCATCTGGATCCATAAGAATATTTGTAACTGCCCAAAGTGACTTGTGCCTCAGCTCAACAGGTAGATGGCACGGCTTGCCATATACGAGGCGAAAGGGAGATGTGCCCAATGGTGTCTTGAAAGAAGTCCTATATGCCCACAAGACCGAGTCCAAAAGCTGTGACCAATCCTTTCGGTCAGGGCGGACGACTTTCTGCAAAATAGTCTTGATCTCCCTGTTCGAGACCTCGGCTAGACCATTCGTCTGTGGATGGTAAGGTGTGGCAACACGATGGTCTATACTGAACTCGCTAGCAAGTGCCTTTACCTGGTCGTTGATGAAATGAGACCCCCCATCAGAAATCAGAACTCGTGGAACCCCGAACCGCGTGATGATGTGCTTCCTCAAAAATCTGCAAACTGTCCTCGCATCAGCGGCTCGGGCGGGGATGGCCTCAACCCAACGATTAACATAATCAACGGCCAACAGAATGTACTCAAATCCCTGACTCTTAGGGAATGGACCCATGAAATCGATGCCCCATGCGTCAAAAACTTCACAGAAATGAATGGGCTGCATCGGCATCATATCACGCTGTCCACAAGTGCCCATCCTCTGACAGTCAGTACACCTCTTCACGAACTCATCAGAATCCTTGAAGAGGGTAGGCCACCACAAGCCGGATTGGAGCACTTTCTGTGCCGTTCTCCTCCCAGAATGATGTCCTCCTGCCTCAAGCTTGTGGCAGTAAGTGAGGACGCTATGGTGTTCCTCCTGAGGAATACACCGACGCCAGACGCTATCCCCTCCTTCGTGGTAAAGGATGGGATACTCCCAGTGGTAGGACTTGGCCTTCGCAAGGAAGGTCTCAAGCCTCTGCCTGGACCAATCTTGTGGGACTTTCCCAGCAACAAGAAAGTTCACAATATCGGCGTACCACGAGAGTGAGGCGATAGCAAGGATCGCCTCATCTGGGAAGGTATCTCGAATGGGATCAATCTGCTCAGACTCCTCAGGCTGCTCTAAACGGGAGAGCTGATCCGCCACCACATTCTTGACTCCAGGCTTATCCTTGATCTCAATGTCGAACTCCTGGAGTAGAAGGATCCATCTATTAAGTCTGGCCTTGGCATCCTTCTTTGCCATGAGGTACCTGATGGCGGTGTGATCTGTGTACAAAGTCACTCTAGATCCAATGATATAAGATCGAAACTTATCTAGGGCGAACATTACGGCTAGCATCTCCTTCTCAGTGACCGTGTAATTCCGCTGAGCGGAATCCAATGTGCGGCTAGCGTAGTGGATAGCAAACGGGACTCCATCCCTCCTCTGTCCCAGCACTGCCCCTACGGCAAAATCGGAGGCGTCCGTCATGATCTCGAATGGGAGAGACCAATCAGGCGGCTGGAGGACAGGAGCCTCAATCACGCACTGCTGGAGAGTCGCAAAGGACGAAAGACACTTGTCATCGACAAGGAACTCGGTGTCTTTCGTCAAGAGGTCAGACAACGGTCGGGCAATCCTGCTGAAATCCTGAATAAATCTCCTATAAAATCCAACGTGCCCCAGGAATGATCGTAGCTGCCTCAAATTGGACGGTGGTGCGAGTTTTCTAATGACATCAACCTTGGCCGGATCAACCTCCATGCCCCTGTTGGAGATGATATGGCCAAGCACCGTCCCTTGAGTCACCACGAAGTGACTCTTCTCCCAAGATAGAACCAAATGGTACTCAATACATCGCTGGAGTACTCGGTCTAGGCAGTCAAGACAGGAGTCGAATCCGTCGTCGTAGACCGAGAAATCGTCCATGAAGACCTCCAAACACTCCCCTACCATGTCCGAAAAGATCAACAACATGCACCTCTGAAAAGTCGCAGGGGCATTGCATAGCCCAAATGGCATGTGTCGAAAGGCATATGTACCAAAGGGACAGGTAAAGGTGGTCTTCTCCTGATCCTCAGGAGCGATGGCCACCTGGTTGTAGCCCGAGTACCCATCCAAGAAGCAATAATGGCTCTTCCCTGCCAGTCTCTCAATGATCTGGTCAATAAAAGGCAGGGGGAAATGGTCCTTCTTGGTGGCCTGGTTGAGTCTCCTGTAGTCAACACAGACCCTCCAAGAGGTGGGTACTCGTGTAGCAATCTCCTCTCCCGACTCACTGATCACAGTCGTGATGCCCGTCTTCTTGGGCACCACATGCAAGGGGCTAACCCACTTGGAGTCGGAAATGGGATAAATAAAATCTGCACTCCACCATTTTGATATTTCCTTCATCACAACCTCTCTCAGGTTGGGGTTCAGCCGCCGCTGGAACTCACGCGACGGCTTCGCCCCCTCCTCGAGATAGATATGGTGGGAGCACACTGATGGACTAATCCCATGGAGATCTGCTACGCTCCACCCGATTGCCTTGCGGTTCTTTTCAAGAACCCCCATCAAACGAGATTCCTGCTCTCCAGTCAGATCGGCAGAGATGATGACTGGGTACATTTCAGGCTCGCCCGCAAGGAACCGATACTTCAGCGAAGTAGGGAGCGGCTTCAGCTCTGGACAGCTGGGCGCTGGCAATTCTGGCTTCGGAAGAAAATGTGTCAATGCTGCTAAGTCTGCCAAATCTGCCTGGGAGAAAGAAAGCGAACTCTCGCAAACTGGATCTGGAGAAGGCTGCTCAACTGTGTTGTCTCTGATCTGCTCTGCATCTACCTTCTCCTCATCTGTAGGCTCAGGAGGACTCAAGTCTGGCATCTGATCGTCGCAATCTGCCCAATCAGACTCTGAATCCGAGGGATCTGCATCAAACGTGGTGGCATCAGTACCACCGTAACACAAGGTGGCCTCAGCACCACCATCACTGAAATCCGTGTCGCGATCAAGGACCGGCTCTGCTGCCTCTGTGGTATCCTGAACCAGGGCTGTGCTCTCCAGACTCTCCTCTGCTATCATCTTGGCATCAGCTGTATCTGAAAATGAGAGGATGGCCTGTGCTGCAGGATCTGCCCATGCTGCCTCGTCATCAGTGATCACAAAATCACAGTCTCGGTGGATGTCTGGCTCGGCGTCTGTCAGCTGCTCTGAATCGGTGCTGGCCTCTGAGCGTGCTCTCTCTAGCTCTGTAGTCCTCGACCGTCTCTATTTGTATACTCTCGCCCTCGACACGAAAGTACACCTTCCCGCTATCATGATCAGTCACCGCCTTGGCTGTGGCCAAGAACGGACGACCAAGGATGATGGGGGTATCGGCCACTGAATCAGGGATCTCCATGTCCAACACTACGAAGTCCACGGGGAATTTCAGGCCCTGAATCGTGACGATAACATCTCGCAACAACCCCTTCAGCCTCTTGACAGATCGATCAGCGAACTGAAGGACTGTCTTGCTCTGTCGAAGAGTGCCCAACTCGAAGCGATCGAGAAGGGCCGCCGGAAGGAGGTTGATAGACGATCCGCTATCCAATAGAGTCCGGTCGAACCTCTGCTCACTAATCTGACATCCGACATACGGTGCCCCTGAATCTGGCCTCTTGGCCGGCAGACGGTTCTGGATTGCGAAACACGTGGCTTTCGTCAGCACATGAATCTCTGAAGTGTGGTTCCTCCTCCTCCTCCTGACTGTGGTCCTGTCTCTCAAAGATCGCTGAAGAAGGGGGATGTGCTGCAAACCCTCCTGGAGGGTCAGCTGGATGTGAAATCTGTCGATCATGCTCTGGCTGAATTCCTCCTGCTCTCTCTTTTTTGGGTCTTTTTCTTTTTTCTTCCCCTTCCCCATCTCAAGGGCTCTAGGGAAGGGGATCACAGGGTCCTTCTCAGATGAAGGACTAGGAAAAGGTCTAGACGGCTCGACGGCCGGATCCACACATACATCACTCACCACAGTGGGACTAGAAGAAACTAAACCTTTTCCTTTATTCAAAATAGAATTCTGAGATACAGTAACATGAGGAAAGACAACATCTCTATCAAAACGAACACTGGTGGCCTCAGTACCACCTCTGGCTGGCTCTGCTACTGGACGTCTCGCGGCATCAGTACCGCGGGCTGGCTCGGCTAAACTGGTGGCATCAGTACCACCTCCTCGAACTGGTGAAGCGGCAGCCTCAGTACCGCCGGTGGATTCAGCATCTTTGGTGGCATCCGTGCCACTGTCATCATCGTGTGCGGCATCAGTACCGCTCTCCTCCTCCTCAGGTGGCGCCCCGGAAGTATCCTCGTGGTGTATCTCAGACGAGGCACCGCCGCCTGCTGGTGTCCTACCGCTCCTAAGTGTAACAAAATCAGCATCAAATAGATCCGAAGATGTATCATCAAATGGGTCACTAGGAGTGGCAAGCTCAGTGTGTACTACCTGCTCAGACTTCCTCTTGAGGTTGTTCGGATTTGGATCGATCTGTGCAGGGATGGCGGCCTTCCCTCTCACCAGGTCCCGCATCTCCTGGCGGAACTCGTCCATCTCTCGTCTGAATGTAGCCTGCTGATCCGTGAGGAGGCGGGCGATGTCATCCAAGGCGGGGCTCTCATGGGAGCCCGACGGGTAGCCTCTCTAGTGCTGAGGTTGCTGGAACTGCTGATGGTGCTGCTGAGAGGGGTAGGAGGAGGGATGCTGCTGGTATGCTGGGTGAGCCTGCTGCTCATGTCTCCAAGACTGTCCCTGCTGCTGATAGGGACGAGGACCGAAGGACGAAGGCTGGTGTGACTGGTATGCTGGGGGCTGCTGCTGCGGCTGGTGATCTCTCTGCTGGGCGTACTGCCCTCCCTGTCCGGATGGCTGTTGCTGGGGCTGGGCACCTCCACTCCCCCACCTAAATCCAGGATGGTCTCGTCGGATCCCAGGCTGGGGGTGGTCATACCAAATCCCGTTGACATCCATCAACGGCTCTGCATCGTAAGGGGCTGGCGGGAGTATTGCCAGAGGCTGATCCGGCTGGTTTACCACCATCTGCATGTCTGGAGATGGTGGTGACTGGTAGGAGGGCTGCTGCGGCTGGTACGGCTCCGCCTGTACAAGATGAACCTGTCTAGGCTGCTGTAGGGAGCTGGAGCGCTGGGACGAGCTACTGTTGCTGCCGGAGTCGCCTCGCGACTAAAGACGGGGCTGTGAAGCCGTCTGTGCCTCCTGGAGGCACATGAGATGGGTCTTCATGTCGCTCAGAGTCTGTGCCATTTGTTCCATCTGCATGATGCTCTGGCACTGCTTCTTCTCAATCAGCTCCATGCGGTCCAACTTCTCGCTGATGATACCCATGTCCGCAGCGGACGACTCTGCCTGTGCTGCTGCGACTGCGGACGAACTAGATGGACCTGCATCGACCCGTGCTATCCTCTGGTACTGCACGGATCCTAGCTGCTGCTGGGGTCTCCCCTGTGTGTACAACCGGGTCTGGGACATCACCATGTAATTCTCGGCCATCTCCTCGAAAATGGCCCAGACCTGGTCGTGATCCTTGGCGAAATAGGACCCGCCGCAAGAAGCATTCACCAGGCCCTGGAGCTCTGGTGTCAACCTGCTGAAGAAGCTCTGAACTAGGTTCGGCTTGGAAATGTCGTGGTGCGGGCATCGGTCTGTGAGCTCTCGGAACCTCTCTCATGCCTCATGTAATTGCTCGTTGGGGAGCATGGAGAAGTTGCTGATCAGGGCCCTCGCTGCATTGGTCCGCCCGATGGATAGTACTTGTTCAAGTACTCGGTGCGGAGCTGCTCCCAGGTGTAAACAAACTTCTGAAGGATATGGAGAAATCCTCAAGCGCATCACGGAAGCGTGATCGTCGTATCGAATACGACGAAGAACGACTAGTCGTACTAGTTGTTCGGTGCAGCGGAATTTAAAAATTTTTAAACCGATGAAACCACATGATCCGAGAACCATTCTCAAATCGTTTCATCTATAACCACAGCAAGTATAATGCAATACCTCTTGAAGCGTGGTTGATCAAGTCTCTACGAAAAGAGACCTCCTGTCTCAAGTCCGATCGTCGGAGTAACGGCTTGCGAGCGCGGAGATGAGTCGCGGTGTCCTCGCAATCCAAGTTGATCCAAGCGTGGTTGCTCCTGATCTCGTCGCACGAGATCAAATGTCTCCTTCGTGAGTGAAGCACTCCAAGAAGACAAAGAACCGCAGAGAGTCGAAGCGGCAGCACGATGGCGCGGGCGTCGACGTTTCTCTCCACCAAGGTGGACGGCCACCAAGAAGAGAGCGAGAGAGAGGGCTGTCGTGTATATGAGAAAGAGAGAGAGAGAGTTTGTGCTACAATAGCATGTGTAAAGAGAGAGCCAAGTATGCCTCTCTATTTATAGGGTTTTGGGATCCATGGATCTCAATCCATGGGACACATAGAATCAATGGATGAGATTGATTTATGTTCATCCAATGGCTAAGATTGTTGTTGTCAAAAGCAACAAATTTAGGTCAAAATATATTTGATAAAATCAAATATAATTCATTCCTAAATCATCCCAACAAATAAGGAGAGAAGACACATGGAGATTTCATCTCCATGTGCCTTCCATGTAGGCGCACACCCACTCCAATTAGTAGTGGTGTGCCGTCCATGGATTGCATGGAGATTGCAATCTCATGGAAATCCATGAGATTGCATATCTCCATGTAATCTCTCTTATTTATTTCCAACAAATTTATTTGGGATTTATTTCTCAAAAACAATTCACAATTATCTTTGAGAATATTGCAATCTTGCCATGGAAAAATTGTGAATCATATTCACAACCCAAAACAACATGTAATTCATATTGTTAATTAATTACACAATGTGTATCCAATACACATCATAATTAATCAACACATATAAATTATAATTAACTCTCTCTAATACATTATAAATCACATTTATAATATATCATGAATAATTGGATATCTCTATCCACATTATTCTTATCCAAACTAATTAAATCACATTTAATCATATTGGATAATTTCTCATACATCATGATAATTAAAACACTTTTAATTATCAAATTCTCTTTGCTTAGATCTTATGGAATTGTTCTTAAACCATTTAAGAACAATGCTATTTCTCCTCAGATACTTGGAGATAAGGACAGGGCGATTGTATTGTTCCACGTATAGTGACTTGGATGTTGAGATCATATCTCAACTCCAGATCCTATGGACCTCCCACTGATGCTTGATCAAATCAAGACCGTAGACTTAATCTTCTCATTGCATCTGAATCTTATTCAGATCAATGTCCAGTTCATGGACTAAGATTAGGTCACTTCTCTAATGAGAGGAGTCACTAAAATCCAAACTTGTTTCATCACTCCCTCGGAATGGAAGCGTCATGGTTATACAATCGTATATGATCAAATCACCCTTCAGGTATTCCTAATACCTGTACATCCTACATACTGGAAGACTCATGATCATCCTGAAGATAAAGATCACTTTTACACTGTCATCTTCAGGGTTAGATCATTAAGTTTCTCAGTCTTGGTCATTGGGATTTGGTATAGATCATATGCTTTCACAAAGCATATATCTTACCTTCAAATTCATGTCATGCTTCCAAAGCACGACGACCATGCATGGAATTTGTTCAGTCCCAATACCTCATGAGTGAGCTCATGTCTCCCGGTTCACAGGTGAACCTGTATGATCCCTTTGAGAGATCGCATTACTCATATGTCCTTACATGCACACCAGCTCGCCGGTATATAGACCTTGATTAGGTCATCAACCTATTGGTCTGCCAAATGTACATACTCAGACATATAGCAATACATTTGTCTCTAATCAGAGGATGCATGCCTATGTTGTGACAGTATTCAACGTAGGCCTTTGGTTATCTCGATCTCGTCAAGTCAACCCATTGACTTAACTAACCTGACACCTCTGAATCATTATTCCCATGCAGAGGACCTGCATCAAGAGGTCAGTCAGATATCAGTCATATGAGATAGGATTGCCATCTCCTAATCGGACTGGAGATCATCACTTAATGATCATTTGATGACGCTTGATGAGTCCTCTATCTAACTCCTTAGATATTCATCAAGCATCAGCCTCTATGATCCATCCAATGAATCAACAGCTGTATGATCATCAAGTTGGCCATGGTACATAACCCTTATTGTACAGAGGGACCCTATAGTGCATTCATTCATTAATCTCAGAAGGGGAGTGAAAAATAAACAATAACTTTTATTGATAATTTATTCATTACAATAACATTTATTAGAAATGGTTCGCCCGGGGCTCACATTGCTAACAATCTCCCACTAGCCCTCAGAACCATTCAGGTACAATATTTAAACCCATACTCATTACATGCTGGTCGAAAACCTTCTGTGTCAGAGGTTTGGTAAGAGGATCAGCAACGTTGTCGGCAGAGGCCACCTTGGTGATGATGATGTCACCACGCTTTTGTATCTCCCGAATGATGTGGTATTTCCTTTCCACGTGCTTGCTCTTTTGATGCCATCTGCGTTCCTTTGCCTGGGCAATGGCTCCCGTGTTATCGCAGAGTAACGGGATGGGAGTATCAGAGGAAACTACGCCAAGCTCCAGCACGAACTTGTGCAACCACACCGCCTCCTTTGCAGCATCTGATGCGGCAATGTATTCAGCTTCCGTTGTTGAATCAGCAGTAGTGTCCTGCTTCTTGCTTCTCCAGCTCACAGCACCACCATTCAACAAGAACACGAACCCCGATGTCGACTTTCGATCATCTACATCCGATTGGAAGTCAGAATCTGTATATCCCAAGACTTGGAGATCACCATCTCCATAGACCAAGATGTAATCTTGCGTCCGTCTTAGATATTTGAATATGTTCTTTACTAAATTGCAGTGTTGTTCTCCATAGCAGGATTGGTAACGACTTACCACTCCCACTGCATGGCAGATATCTGGCCTAGTACACATCATGGCATACATTAAGCTTCCTACGGCTGATGCATAAGGACATCCAGCCATGGCCTTCTTTTCCTCAACAGTTTGAGGAGCCATTCCTTTAGACAGGTGGATACCATGTCTTAAGGGTAGGAATCCTTTCTTAGAACAATCCATACGGAATCGTTCAAGAATCTATTTAATGTATCCATGTTGTGACAATCCCAAAATCCTCTTTTCTCGGTTTCTGAACAACTTCAGGCCTAAGATATAAGAGGCTTCTCCAAGATCTTTCATCTCAAAGGTATGGGACAGCCAAATCTTTACACTGGTCATCATCCCTGTATCATTCCCAATGATAAGGATGTCATCTACATAAAGCACGATGAACACAACGGCGCTCCCACTAAGCTTCTTGTATACACAAGGTTCATCAGGATTCTGCACAAAATCATAACTCTTTATGGTTTCGTCAAATCTGATGTTCCAACTACGAGAAGCTTGCTTGAGCCCATAGATGGATTTCTTCAGCTTGCATACTTTACCATCCTCAGTCATGAAGCCCTGGGGCTGCTCCATGTAGATATCCTCCTCGAGGTATCCATTGAGGAAAGCCGTCTTGACGTCCATCTGCCAGATGTCGTAGTCAAGATATGCAGCTATAGCTAGCAATGTCCGGATGGATTTAAGCATAGCCACAGGAGAGAATGTCTCATCATAATCAATGCCTTCTCTCTGTGTGTAGCCCTTGGCTACGAGCCGTGCCTTGAAAGTCTCTACTTTCCCATCAGGTCCCCTCTTTCTCTTGAAGATCCATTTACACCCAATGGGTTTTACCCCTTTAGGTGGATCTTCTAGGGTCCATACACCATTCTTATGCATGGAGTCAATTTCTGACTTCATTGCTAGCATCCATCTATCCATGTCTTGATCCGCGAGTGCTTCATCAAATGAAGTAGGATCAATGTCAGTTTCACCTGACACATGGAATCCATACCTTTCAGGTGGTGCAACCACCCTCGAACTCCTTCGAAGAGGTATGGGTGTTTCATCTTTATTTATCTCTTCCGTTTCTGGTCTAGGAAGCTCAGAATCTTCAGGGGATTCAAAGAATTCCTCTACTTCATTATTGTCTTGAACTTTAAGGAAATCATTCTCCAGAAACTTCACATCTCTAGAAACAAAAACCTTTTGGGTCTCAGGGTCATAAAGTTGGTATCCAATACCATCTTTAACATACCCAATGAAGTAACACTCACGAGAGCGAGATTCTAGCTTACTTGCGTCTACGTTCTTCGCATAGACCAAGCAACCCCAAACCCTCAAGTGATTAACACTAGGTTTGGTTCCATACCATAGCTCATGAGGAGTCTTAGGCACGGATTTTCTAGGAATCTTATTCAGGATATATATTGCAGTCTCTACTGCATATCCCCAGAAACTAAGAGGTAAATTTGCTTTATTCATCATTGATCGGACCATGTCCATGATGGTCCTGTTGCGTCTTTCAGCAACACCATTTAGTTGGGGAGTTCCAGGAGGAGTGAGATTGGAAACAATTCCATTCTCCTTAAGGTATTCCTTGAATTCATCTGATAGGTACTCGCCACCTCGATCAGATCGAATCCGTTTAATCTTCCTATCGGTTTGGTTCTCAACCAAAGCCTTGAATTCTTTGAACTTTTCAAAGGTTTCAGACTTATGACGTAGTAGGAAGATAAACCCGTATTGCGAATGGTCATCGATAAACGTCAAATAATATCGGTATCCATTTCGAGTCGCGGTACTAAAGGGACCACATACATCGGTATGTATTAGGTCAATAATACCTTCGTATCTCGTAACCTTGTTACGGAAAGGCGTCCTAGTCATTTTGCCCTGTATGCAATGTTTGCAAGTGGGCAGAGGTTGAACCTGTAGAAAATCTAGAGGTCCATCCTTTATCAATCTATTGATCCTATCAACAGACAAATGACCAAGCCTTTGATGCCATATCTCATTTGAGATATTTTTATCCTCTCTGGATCTTTTAGGGTTTTTATTAGTGGTTGTCACATTCATAATACATTTATCAATGCACAATTCATAGAGTCCACCAGAAGTCAAAACACCATCCGCAATATATTTATCATAACGACTTATGACTAATTTATTACAGAAAAGGAAAGTATATCCGCTTCTAACAAGCTTAGATACAGATATCAAGTTCCTTCTGACTTCGGGTACATAAAGACATTCTTTAAGTATAAGGACTCTTCCACTAGATAATGATAGTCTACAAGTCCCGACGGCTACTGCTGCAACACTTGCATCAGATCCCATCTGGATGACTATCTCCCCTTCCTCAAGATTCCTAGTTTCCTGAAACAAATGCAACAAATTGCATACATGAACAGAAGCACCAGAATCTTCAACCCAACTTCCTTCTCGTCCAACGAGAAAGCTAGTTTCAATGATGAAAGTAGATTTCATACCTGCTGGGGCTTTACCTTTGTCTGAGGACTTCAGGTAATCTGGGCAGTTACGCTTCCAGTGCCCCGGCTTCTTGCAGTGATGACAGACGTCGGTTTTCTTCGACGCCATAAGAGTGGATGCACTGGAAGAAGAGCCAACACTTTGTCCCTTCTTCTTTCTCTTCTGGGCCGGGCCCTTCCGAGAACCATGCTTCCGACCGCGCTTCCCTTTGACCTGTGCAACCATTGCACTGCCACTGGGACCATCCTTCTTCATTACGTCCTCTGCGGACTTTAATGCAGCAAGGAGAGCAGCATTTGTCAATTCCAACTTGTTCATGTGGAATGAAACTACAAAGTTATTAAAAGACTTGGGCAATGACAGCAGAATGAAGTCAGCTTGCATGTCTGCATCCATCGTTGCCCCAAGAGTCTCCAGCTCCGACAAGTACCCAAACATTTTGAGTACATGTTCACGGACCGAAGTCCCTTCCTGCATTCTACAGCGAATGAGGTCTTTCATAACATTGTACCGCTGAGTGCGGTTAATGTCACCAAACATATCCTTAAGATTCTGCATTATATCCTGACAGGTATTCATCTCCACATGTTGCTTCTGTAGAACATTGGAGAGAGAACCTAGGATATAGCACCTAGCCAAGACATGGTCTTCATCATACTTGTCATTAAATGCTTTTTCTTCCTTGGACTTAGGGTTCTCAAGCTTGTCCTCGGATAGCACATAACTAATGCGCTCAGCAGAGAGAACAAGCTCCAAATTTCGGATCAAATCCGAGTAATTTGGGCCGGTCAATTGGTTGACCTCAAGAAGCCTACTAAGTGGGTTCAAAGACTTCATTTTCTGAAATTAAGAATGCACTATATTAGAATATAGAAATATATATTCAAATTTATGATATTTGATTAAGGTATTTTAAATCAAATTATTCTTGCATTGTCGACTTTGAAAGTTCATTCCCTTAATCACTTTCAAAGTAAGAGATATACTTACCGCTATATCTCTAGCAAGAATTGGGATCTCCTCTTTATCATTGTCACATCCCAATAATATGAGAATCTGTGACTCCAATAAAGAAAAGCAGGAACTCATTCCAATTTGCAAGTCCAACTTGCAATTTCCCAATTCGGTCTTTAACACCCGAGCCCACCACCCCTAAGGTGATGTTGACCCGTTGTTAATTGAACCAACCGTCAACAGGAATAGTACTCGTTGTGCGCAATCCAATATCGCCCCAATAATATGAGGATCCGATATTGGGGTCACTACGCATACGGCCTTACTCTTTCGAGAAGCAAAGAGTCCGATCCAGATGCGCTTGCACACAGGAGCTGTCACTTCGGACAGGCGTCTCCCACATGCAATCCCTGGCGACGAAACTCTTCGCCTTGACGGGAGACCATGGATGTCATTTATGTGATCCTCCATCTTCATATTCAAATTTTAATTAATTATCGTGAATCACATACACATAATTAATTCTTCCAAGGGAATTAATAACTCTAATCATATTAGAGTATTTCAATTGGACATAATCATTTTAATCATATTAAATTAATTATCAATCCAATTCAATCAATCAAACTTGATTATTTTACTTGAATACATATATGGTAATATCTCAAAATACGTGTTAATTCGAATTTTAATAATTAGAAAAATACATCTTAATCCCTCGGACATTATCCCGGCCCTACCCGCTGTCATGGCCAGTACCGACGAGAGTGGGACGGACCACATACGTTGCAACCCGCAACCCCAATGCTCTCCGACTAGGCACCACATCCGCCTCGGGAAAGGATAATGCCAAATTGATTAATTTGTACTTGAGATGATCATCGGTTTTTCAACCGAAATTGTACCATATAGTAATAATCAAAACATTTTTGATTATAAGGAAATTTGCTAGACAAATTCCCAAATCCTATTCAAGCATCAAGTTTGAAAGATTGTTGTTTCCAATTTATGATTTAGATCACATCTTAATCAATTAATTGGTTGGAGCCATGTCAATTAGGCAAATAATCATGTCTCAATATTTCACAAATATTATTCAAGATTATTTCACGAAATTAACAATTAATTTCACTAATTGACAATCACTTGGTTCTAGATTAGGAATGCAATTTCAGTATAGACCCCTATTCACTAAAATTGGCATATCTCAATCAATTTAAATCCAAATTAAGCAAACTCAATTTTCATAGATTGCTAACTTGATTTACAACAGAACCTAAGTGGATTTGCACGCATTTCGAGGCAGATGATAACAGTAATTAACTCTTTAATCATGTTAAAATCTATTGTTCCCGCAACAGTGCATACATGTCCATTAAAACAACCATAACTAGAGCATACGAAATCCGATTTATGCAAACTCAGTTCCTATGGTTTCCTTATTTAATGGGGAACAAAATCCAAGTTTTAAATTCGTGTTTAAACAATTTAAACAGTGCCGAATTTATTTACTAAACAGATCTGCGAAATCAAATGCGATGAAAACTTTCGCGACCTAAACGAACCCAAGTCGTCCTCGGTTTTTCGAATCATATTCGAAACCGTCGACCTAAGGCTCTGATACCACTTGAAGGATATGGAGAAATCCTCAAGCGCATCACGGAAGCGTGATCGTCGTATCGAATACGACGAAGAACGACTAGTCGTACTAGTTGTTCGATGCAGCGGAATTTAAAAATTTTTAAACCGATGAAACCACATGATCCGAGAACCATTCTCAAATCGTTTCATCTATAACCACAGCAAGTATAATGCAATACCTCTTGAAGCGTGGTTGATCAAGTCTCTACGAAAAGAGACCTCCTGTCTGAAGTCCGATCGTCGGAGTAACGGCTTGCGAGCGCGGAGATGAGTCGCGGTGTCCTCGCAATCCAAGTTGATCCAAGCGCGGTTGCTCCTGATCTCGTCGCACGAGATCAAATGTCTCCTTCATGAGTGAAGCACTCCAAGAAGACAAAGAACCGCAGAGAGTCGAAGCGGCAGCACGATGGCGCGGGCGTCGACGTTTCTTCCACCAAGGTGGAGGGCCACCAAGAAGAGAGGGAGAGAGAGGGTTGTCGTGTATATGAGAAAGAGAGAGAGAGTTTGTGCTACAATAGCATGTGTAAAGAGAGATCCAAGTATGCCTCTCTATTTATAGGGTTTTGGTATCCATGGATCTCAATCCATGGGACACATAGAATCAATGGATGAGATTGATTTATGTTCATCCAATGGCTAAGATTGTTGTTGTCAAAAGCAACAAATTTAGGTCAAAATATATTTGATAAAATCAAATATAATTCATTCCTAAATCATCCCAACAAATAAGGAGAGAAGACACATGGAGATTTCATCTCCATGTGCCTTCCATGTAGGCGCACACCCACTCCAATTAGGAGTGGTGTGCCGTCCATGGATTGCATGGAGATTGCAATCTCATGGAAATCCATGAGATTGCATATCTCCATGTAATCTCTCTTATTTATTTCCAACAAATTTATTTGGGATTTATTTCTCAAAAACAATTCACAATTATCTTTGAGAATATTGCAATCTTGCCATGGAAAAATTGTGAATCATATTCACAACCCAAAACAACATGTAATTCATATTGTTAATTAATTACACAATGTGTATCCAATACACATCATAATTAATCAACACATATAAATTATAATTAACTCTCTCTAATACATTATAAATCACATTTATAATATATCATGAATAATTGGATATCTCTATCCACATTATTCTTATCCAAACTAATTAAATCACATTTAATCATATTGGATAATTTCTCATACATCATGATAATTAAAACACTTTTAATTATCAAATTCTCTTTGCTTAGATCTTATGGAATTGTTCTTAAACCATTTAAGAACAATGCTATTTCTCCTCAGATACTTGGAGATAAGGACAGGGCGATTGTATTGTTCCACGTATAGTGACTTGGATGTTGAGATCATATCTCAACTCCAGATCCTATGGACCTCCCACTGATGCTTGATCAAATCAAGACCGTAGACTTAATCTTCTCATTGCATCTGAATCTTATTCAGATCAATGTCCAGTTCATGGACTAAGATTAGGTCACTTCTCTAATGAGAGGAGTCACTAAAATCCAAACCTGTTTCATCACTCCCTCGGAATGGAAGCGTCATGGTTATACAATTGTATATGATCAAATCACCCTTCAGGTATTCCTAATACCTGTACATCCTACATACTGGAAGACTCATGATCATCCTGAAGATAAAGATCACTTTTACACTGTCATCTTCAGGGTTAGATCATTAATTTTCTCAGTCTTGGTCATTAGGATTTGGTATAGATCATATGCTTTCACAAAGCATATATCTTACCTTCAAATTCATGTCATGCTTCCAAAGCACGACGACCATGCATGGAATTTGTTCAGTCCCAATACCTCATGAGTGAGCTCATGTCTCCCGGTTCACAGGTGAACCTGTATGATCCCTTTGAGAGATCGCATTACTCATATGTCCTTACATGCACACCAGCTCGCCGGTATATAGACCTTGATTAGGTCATCAACCTATTGGTCTGACAAATGTACATACTCAGACATATAGCAATACATCTGTCTCTAGTCAGAGGATGCATTCCTATGTTGTGACAGTATTCAACGTAGGTCTTTGGTTATCTCGATCTCGTCAAGTCAACCCATTGACTTAACTAACCTGACACCTCTGAATCATTATTCCATGCAGAGGACCTGCATCAAGAGGTCAGTCAGATATCAGTCATATGAGATAGGATTGCCATCTCCTACTCGGACTGGAGATCATCACTTAATGATCATTTGATGACGCTTGATGAGTCCTCTATCTAACTCCTTAGATATTCATCAAGCATCAGCCTCTATGATCCATCCAATGAATCAACAGCTGTATGATCATCAAGTTGGCCATGGTACATAACCCTTATTGTACAGAGGGACCCTATAGTGCATTCATTCATTAATCTCAGAAGGGGAGTGAAAAATAAACAATAACTTTTATTGATAATTTATTCATTACAATAACATTTATTGTAGAAATGGTTCGCCCGGGGCTCACATTGCTAACAACTTCCCCAAATGCTTCAGCCAGGTGGCTGCTCTGTCTGCTAGGGAGAAGGGGAAGGCGATCATCCGAATCGTATCCTGGTCCACATGGCGGTCGTGGACAGTACTGCAGATCATCAAGAACTCCTGGAGGTGAAGATGGGGCTCCTCGGTGGCAAGTCCGTGAAAACAGGGAAGCATCTGCAGGGTATTCTGGGGGAACTTGAAGTCCCCCACGATAGCAGGCACCACCACCCAATGATGCATCAGTGTAGATCCGGGGTTGTGCAACTCCCGCATCGGTCTCGGTGGTCCTCCTGCCGCAGCGGCCGCCGCCGCGGCGGCGGCTGCTGCGGCTCGTGCCTCTGCATCTGGTCCGTCCTCAGGCTCACTCTGATCTCTCTCTGCTCTGAGTCGCTCCAACTCTCTCCTCATCTCAATCATAAAAGCTCCCTGATCTCTCAACTGCTGCTGAACTGTCTCTAAAGAGGCGATCAGGGTGGAGTTGATCGCTCCCTGGTCCAGGACAAAATGTTAATCTCCTCGTGGACCTCCGGGGTGATCCTCAGAACTGCCGGCCATGATGTCTGCAAAATCAAATGAGCCCAACTCAGATGCTGTCAAATCTGCTAATCTCTCCTCGGGCTCATGTCTCTCAGTACCAAAAGAAAGGGGATCGAGGGGGAACAGGGCGGAGTCGTACTCGGGCTCGGAGAGCTGGTCTTGGCTCTCGCAGGCCAACCTAGATGATCGGGTAGACGTGCCCGAAAGCGGTGCAGCCAGAGGCTGCCTAAGAGAGCGTCTACCCATCATCTTGATCTGGCGAGTAGGGCGGATGAGATCTGGAGAAACTATGATCACAAAACAAACCCCCGGTTCACCAACGCAACGCGAGCTGAAGACCGTGAAAGTTCGGTCAAATTATCTTGTCGATTTTATTAGGTGAACACACAAAATATCAGAGCGCTTACATGACCTGTTAGGATACCCGATGCTACCCCAACCGACTGGCCCGCATGGAAGAGTCGGTAGTCAGCTAGAAATAGCACCGGAGGGCTCTACCTAGGGTACGGGTCACTCTCTCGCGCATCCAAACCATACAATGAGGGGGTTGCTCTCCCCAAGACAAAATTTTTAGGGTGAGCATCTTTTAAGATCAATAGTGTTAACCAGTCCCAATTTTATGCTTTTCTTTTTAATATTTCTCAAATAAAAACAAACGGCCAATTTTTCGGTTCTCCTGATTATTTAATCCAAAAAAGGGGGGAGAAGACGAAAAAGCCGATGCGCGATGAAATCAATGATGCATGCTGAGTCAGAAATGCGTACCTTGTCTCCAGCACTCTACATGCAAGTGATCCGCGCAGAATTTAAAGACTGGAAATAAACTACCTAAATGATGCAGGCGGAAAACCGAGGCCCTAAACAGCAGTGCTACTCGAAAGAACGGCTAGCCGACCACCAGCCTCCAATCCAAAGGGTCCGGTCTAGACCCACCCCTCCTCTTCTCGATAGGTCGAGTTCAGGAGTAGTGCTTGACGGGGTGGGCTCGCGGCGCGTAGGCTCAGAGGTGATGGAACGGCTATTTTATTATTATTTTTATTATAGGTCCAATTACCGTACTATAGGAACAGGCAATTATATTAGGGTGTTTGGATCCTATGAGTTACGTCACAATCAAGCAGAAAATCCTACGGCTAGAGGCTCGATCAAAAACCGTGTAAACACCGGAAAAGGCAGTAAAGAGAAGAAAGCAAAACCGCGTAAAAAGCCGCGAAAAACTCCTAAGGGTCCCCCGAGCACACCGGTGCTCGGCGAAACAGACCCGCTAAGTGTTCAAGCAAAGTCCAAGTCCAGTCTCGGAATGTCCCTGTATTATTACAACAAAAATGATCAAAGAAAACCTAATCTAACCTCACCCACTCGACTCTCTCTCTCGCTCTCTCCTGCGGCTCCGTACAGAAGGGAACCGCCTCCGAGTCTCGCGGTTGCGTCGGCTTCTCGAAATCGGCCGCCTCGGTCCTCGGGCCCTCGTAAGAAAAAGAGACAAGTGGTCAGTCCAAATTATTATAAAAATGTCAGGAAAAATATGTATATCTACAGAAATCTATACAAAAAGCCGCGAAAAGGAAAGCTGCGGAAAAACTCGAAAAGTAACTACTAAGCCGTGCTCCCCGGCAACGGCGCCATTCTGACGACACGAAAATCCGAGCGACTAAGGTAAAGGTATCAAAAATGGTCGTTGCGACCTCGATCGCTCAGATGTGTCAATCAAGAAAAAATGAACCACTCAATAAATATAAAATCGATCAAACACACGGAATAGCGGTCCTGCTATTGGATTAACCTGGTATAGCACCCAGGGTCGAACTCAAGGAGCACGGGTTGGTCTCTCGGCCTACGAAGTAGTCACAGAAGAAAATATTTTTGGTGGTTTTTGAATATTTTATATTTTTTTGGATTTTTTAGTTTATTAAGAAAATGAGAAAAGCAACCAAGCACGCACTTCAACAAATTATTAAATGCACTAAAAGTCAACCAAAAATTCGAACAAAAATGTTTTTGTGTGTTTTATATTTTTTTGTGTTTTTGGTGAATTTTTGAGAATTTTCTGAGGTTTATTTAGTTTTCTAAAAATCAAACAGTAGCTAAAAGAGATGGTACTATCCAGCCGAGCCAAAAAGCCCTAGATAAAATATCTAAGAGCTCCAAAATGGCCTGGAGGTAATTTTCCTACAAAGAAGACAAAATGAGGAAAATTTAGGCACCAATTTTATTGTTTTTGGATTTTCAATTTATTTATTAGAATTTTTATGAGGTTTTAGGTGTTTTTCAATTTTTAGTGGTTTTCTGTAGTGAAAAATAGCCAAAATTGGCTACAAAATCAAACTAAGCAAGACAAACAGTAGCTAATTTTTGTGGAATTTTTAAGTGAGTTTTAATATTTTTTGGGGTCTTTGAAGTTAGACAGTAACAAAATTAAAGGTTTTTGAATTTTTAAAAATATCAAACGAAATCAAAAATGTCCTCAAAAATCCACAAAAATTTTACACCATGGCAGGAGCCATGTGTCCAATTTTCGTTGGATTTGGAGGTGATTTGCTATTTTATTCAAAAACAAAGAAGGGGCACTGTGCACAGGGACCAAAGTGCAAATACCCAAAGTTCTGGGGGGTCTGGAGCAAAATACCCAGCAAAACACGTGCCAAGCACGTGCCTGGGGCACTCAGGGACCCAAATGTAATAAAAATAAGTCCCGAGGACTTATTGGTAACACGTACCAAAAGTCCAAGGGCTTATCTGCAAAACACCCAAAATATAACGCACATGCTCAAATAAATCACGCACAGGGGTATAAGTGCAAATAAGTAAAAGATTTCATTCATTCAAGAACAACCAGAACTACAAGGGTATATCTTGCAAATAAACCAGACAAACACGTGACGAAGCACGTGGCATACAACGCACAGGGGTATAAATGCAAGGAAAATAAAGTACGGCGTCCTCTATGCAAATGTACCAAAACTTAAACAACTACACTAAATATTTACAGGACTAAAGCGAAATAAAAGAAGCAAGGGGGCCTAAGGGTAAATTACCCTTTATTATGCGGAAGGGCTGGATGGCTGCCACGTGGCTGATCGAGCGGTCGAGGGCAGGTGGCACTCCACCGCTGGTGTCCTCGGGCTGATCCAACGGTAACGGCCGAGCCACGTGTCAATCTAACGGCTGGGATCAGATCTCCTCTGATCGGACGCTATCTGCTGCTCCAAGAACGGACGGCTAGGATAGAATCTGGAGCGATGAGGCTGATCTGACGGCAACTGGAGGACGAGGAAGAACAGGCGGCCGGCGAACTTCGCCGGCCTCGTGGAAGCGCTCTCGGCCTCCTCTGCTGCGCCTGAGGATCGGAGAAGCTCCGGCGTGGCGATGCGCAGCTACTGATGCCCTCCGATGGCCCAGCCGAGCTCGGGAGAGCTCAGGCGAGGGTGGCGGAGGTGAGGCTCCTGGTCTAAACGTCGAAAGGCCTCAGATGGCCTTTGTTGGACCTGCAAAGCAACCCAGAAGACTCGCGGGTCGAGGGCAAACTGCCTCGACCCGGTTAGGCTAGGCGAAGGTGGCTTGTGAGTCGGAACAGCGAGCTCCGGCGAAGGTGGTGGACGGAGGAGCTCGGTTCCCAGCTCCTGTGCGAGCTGGGTTGGGCGAATGGGTGAAGAAGGTGCACGGGGAGATGGTGAAGGCGATGGTCGATTCCGATGATCGATAGGGGTGACGGAGTGGTCGGAATCAGAGATATACGACGGCGGCGCGATTTGGGCGTAAACGGAAATTAAAGGAAAAGGCGGAGCTCAATGGGTACCTGGGTGAACGGAGAGACTGGGGAGGAGCTGCTGAAGCTCCTGGTCATCGCCTCAAGGATCGTCTCGCTCCGAGGCTCGAAGCTCACGCTGGTGGCGGAGCTGCGACGGCTGTGCTTGCTGGATCGATGGTTCCTCCTCCTTTCCTCGCTTCAACAGGTGGAGGCGCAAGCTGTCACTCTCGCGGTCTCTATGGAGCTCACAGGAGAAGAAGGCGAATGGCCAAAGATGGAGCAATCGAGTGGCGGAGCTGCAGCTATATACGGCTAGGGGTCCGAGAAAGATGGGTCCGGGCAAGCTCAGGAGCGCGCGGATCCTGAGGGAGTGGCTCCGGCGAGGATGTCGGATGAACGATTAAGGATTCGGACCCGGGGTTTAGGGAAATGGGTGTCGGATCAAGCGGGTATAATTTTGAGAAATCGGGTCGGGCGCTTGCATCCGCAGAAGGTGGTCCTAGGGGGGGTAGTTGACCGGGCGGTCAACATCCCCAGGACCCAATGGAAATCGGCCACGTGGCTGGATCTTAAAATGAAAAATAAAGGTAGCTAGGGGCCGAATTTGCAAAAACTCAAAACACAAAATATTTTTATTTTATTTTTTTCTATTTTTTAGTGATTTTTAATTAATTTTTGGAAATAAAAATAAGCTATATACATAGTATGTACTATATAGGTATATGTACACAATTAGGGTTTTTTATTTTTGATTTTTAAATTATTATTTTTGTATAATTTTATCCCTATTTTATATTTTATTTATTTATATTATAAAATAAGGAATAAAAGGGTGTTTTTATTTTATTTTTATTATTTATATACATAGGTAAAATAAATACATATATACATTTATATACATGGTATGTGTACAATGTCTTTTTGTATTTTTAATTTTGCTGTTTTTATTTTGTTTTGATTTTAATTGTTTTTATTTTATTTATTTACAATATATAATATAGTTTATTTAAAAAAATTATAAAAGTTAATTTTATATATTTACAAGGCTAAATAAATAGGTATGTGAGTCTATGTACAAAGTGACTATACGAGAAATGTTTTTGTTTTCTTTTTAATTTTTAAATTTTTCTTTTGATTTTATATTTATAAATATATACAAGTATTTACAAGCAAAATTTTGGTGAGGAAATTATTTTTATTTATTTACATAAATATGTACACATATGAGCCCCTATCTCCCTCTACTTTGGCTTTTATGCGGTCAGGCCCATGCTGAGCCCTCCCTTGGGCTAGGTTGCTCAATATTTATTCTAAATATTTCCCTATTTTTCTTTTTAATCTTTATTCTTTTATTTTTGCACAAAAACATGCTAAAATGCATGCTTTTGGTAATTATTTGTATTTACATGAATATACATGCATTTGCAAAGGTTTTTGTAGCTAAAATATAAGAATAAAGAGTGATGAATGGGTATTCATCATATTCCGGTTGCAATTAGATGGCCATTGCGTCAGAAGTCTAGGACAAGACTACATTCACCTGTCCCTTTGGGACATATGCTTTCAGAAAGATTCCCTTTGGTCTATGTAACACCCCGACGACATTCCAAAGGTGCATGTTGTCCATCTTTTCGGACATGGTGGGTGAATGCTTGGAGGTCTTCATGGATGACTTTTCGATCTATGGTGATGGGTTTAATGCTAGTCTTGACTTCCGAGACCGCATCCCTCAACGATGCATCGAGGTCCATCTTGTATTATCCTGGGAGAAGAGTCACTTCGTGGTGACTCAAGGGACAGTGCTTGGTCATATCATCTCTAACAGAGGCATGGAGGTTGATCCGGCCAAGTTAGATATTATCAGGAAACTCAATCCACCGTCCAACTTGTGACACTTACGGTCTTTTATAGGGAACGTCGGTTTCTACCGACGATTCATTCATGATTTCAGTAGGATCGCCCGACCGTTGACTGATTTGCTGACCAAAGACACCGAGTTCATTGTAGATGATAAGTGTCTTGCATCATTTGAGACTCTCAAGAGTCTAGTTGTAGAGTCTCATATCCTCTAGCCACCTGATTGGTCTCTCCCATTCGAGATCATGACGGAAGCCTCTGATTTTGCCATAGGGATCGTGCTAGGACAAAGGAGAGATAGAGTGCCTTTTGCCATTCACTACACTAGCCATACATTGGATGCCGCACAACGGAACTATACAATCACAGAGAAGGAGATGCTAGCAGTAGTTTTTGCCTTGGATAAGTTCAGATCGTATATCATTGGATCTAAAGTGACTATCTTTACTGATCATACCACTATCAGGTACCTCATGGAAAAGAAGGATGCCAAAGAGAGATTGACTAGATGGATCCTTCTACTTCAGGAGTTTGATATTGAGATTAAGGATAAACCTGGAGTCAAGAATGTGGTGGCGGATTATCTCTCCCTATTAGAGCATCTTGAGAAATCTGAGAAGACTGATCCCATATCTGAGACCTTCCCAGATGAGGCGATCCTTGCTATCGCCTCGCTCCCACGGTACGCCGACATTGCGAACTATCTTGTTGCCAAGATTGGCCAGATAGCAACTTGAGACCTTCCTCACGAAGGCCAAGTCTTACCATTGGGAGGATCCCATCCTTTATCATGAAGGAGGGAATAGCATCTGGCGATAGTGCGTTCCTCAAGAGGAGCACCATATCGTCCTCACTTACTGCCACAAGCTGGAGGCAGGGGGACATCATTCTGGGAGGGGAATGACACAAAAAGTGCTCCAGTCCGGCCTATGGTGGCCTACTCTCTTCAAGGATTCAGATGAATTCGTGGAGAGATGTACTCACTGTCAGAGGATGGGCATTTGTGGATAGTGTGACATGATGTCAATGCAGTCCATTCACTTCTGTGAGGTTTATAATGCATGGGGCATCGATTTCATGGGTCCATTCCCTAAGAGTCGGGGATTTGAGTACATTCTGTTGGTCATTGATTATGTTAGTCGTTGGGTTGAGGCCATCCCCGCCTGAATCGCAGATGCTAGGACTGTTTGCATATTTTTGAGTAAGCATATCATTTCACGGTTCGGGGTACCTAGAGTTTTGATATCTGATGGGGGGTCTCATTTCATCAACGACAAGCAAAGGCCCTTGCTAGCGAGTTCAGCATTGACCATCGTGTAGCCACTCCATATCACCCTCAAATCAATGGTCTTGCAGAAGTATCAAACAGGGAGATCAAGACGATATTGCAGAAGGTAGTCCGCCCAGACCAAATGATTGATCACAGCTTTTGGACTCAGTCTTGTGGGCATACCGGACTTCCTTCAAGACTCCTTTGGGTACATCTCCCTTTTGTCTCGTTTGTGGCAAGCCCTGTCATTTACTTGTTGAGATTAGGCACACGTCACTTTGGGTTGTCACATATATATTATTGGATCCAGTGAGTATAGGAGATCAAAGGAAGGCAGAATTGGCAGCCATAGAGGAGCTTAGAGATACAACCATTTCGAGCAGCCTACATTACAAGGAGCGAGTGAAGGAGTGGCATGATTCTCATATCAGCCACATGCAGTTTGAGACAGATCAGAGAGTATGGTTGTTTGATGTCAAGCTGAGATTATTTCCAGGGAAGTTGCAGAGCAAGTGGAAGGGACCGTATCTGGTCCGAAAGGTACATGACAATGGGAGTATTGACATATCTGAGATGTCATATGAGTCTACCTTTTGTGTTAACAGGAAGCGACTCAAACCATATCAAGATCATTAGCCGATGTTCGTTGATGTAGCCCCTATTCATTTTGCGTGAGATGTGGTCTTTGATTCACATATAGTGCATCTCATGTCTGATTATCTCTGTCCTCCGTCATGTATAGATCCAGATGTCCATATCATTTCATTCTTTAGTCCAATACCCCATCTGCATCCTATGATTATGCTATACTTAGGATGTACCTTACCCTAAGTATATGGGGGGTGTCATACTCTTGAGTATTCTTTATATTCTTTTTACCTTTGTTTTGCTGCCTATACTTAGGGACCTTTCACCCTAAGTATAGGGGTGGTAAACCCTGTACATCCTATCACTCGGGTTTCCCTTTATGTACAGTTTGATATACTTAGGATTACTTGATCTTATGTATAGGGCGAAAACAACGAGCTCTCTTCATTCTATTCATTGATTCATTATATAGTATAGCATTCGTTTTCACTTCCCTATACTAAGCATGAGTTATGTTTTCTTCATCGCTCTTGATCCACTCTAAGGACATCGTTCGAGCTAAGTATACGGGGGTGTCGTATATATTTCATATATACTTTAGCCATAACTCGTACTTTGTGTGAGTGTGTTAATAAATAAAATGGCTAAAATCCCTTATCTAAAAACCCATAAAAATTTTAAAAATTTTCTTGTATATAAAATTCTTTCTTGCACATACATAGCTATTTATAAATTTATTTTTGTACAAATTTTTGTAAAAATGTTTTGTGTAAAGAGTTTGTAAATACTTTGATATCAAAATTATGTATATAGTACAAAATTTTTGTAAAATGTTCAAAAAACAAAAGTTTGCAAAAACCTTTGTGTAAATGTGTGTAAATAGTTTGCAAAACTTCTACAATCATGCATTCATTCATTCAAACATTTTTCAAAAATTTTGCACATCTTCATAAATTTGCATAAAAAGATTTTTGTATATACTTGTATAGTTTTTTTGAATCATAGTTGATATTTAAAATAGCCTAGAATTAAATTGAAAAATGGAGCTTGGTTAAGACCTTAATCCACCTAGTTCTTAGAGGAACTATATGGGGCTTAGGGTTAAGACTTTTCAGGTCCATTTGGGACTTAATTCTTTGAGTCCGCTAGGTTATGAGCATATGTCATCTTGATGAGTCTGTTGCAGCTGTATCATTATATTGATGCGACCCATGTTGGATATAGTTAATTTATATCTGATAATATGAAAAGTAATTAGTTTTCATCAACAACTAAATATTCAAGATGAACATGTGATATGTTTTCTCTCTCCTGCTCTTCTCTCTCCTAGTTGGATCATGTGGTCAGAATGCATGCTCTCATGCTCTCACATTTTTTGCTCTCATAGGATCACTCCTCTCTCTCTTTCTCAATTGAGGGAGGCTTACCATATATATAATGAGATCCCGTCTCATTTGAAGTTTCTTATATATATATATATGAGGTAAATGGGGCTGCCCCCAGGGAGTAGCCAACTTGGCTACTCCCATGATGAATCCACGATTCATCGCCTTTATTCTTTTATTTTAGCTTCATTTTCTTAGCCAAATACATGTAAATATACATTAATTTCATAATTTTACCATTTTGCATGCATTTGTTAAAATTGCATTTTTTAACACTTTTTGTACATAAATAAAAGAATAAAGAAGAAAAGAAAAAGAAAAGAAAAATAAAGGATGTAGTTATGCAATAAATACAGACTGACCCAAACCCCGAGAGAAGGTCAAGACTTGACCTGATCGACCAGGAATAAAGTAGGGGGAGATAGAGTCGTTTGTCAGAAAAATCAAAAATATCTTGTAAATATTTTTCATGTATATTTATACAAAACTTACATTATTTTATCTGTACATAATGTGACCTCAAACTAATTATTTTCGTAAATAAAAGTTGTAAATAAAATTGTGTTGTAAATAATAAAAATATTTGTAAAATAAAATATTGTATATATTGCAAATAATTACACCCAGAAAAAGCCACAAAGTGATAATTGAAACATCAATTCCGGCTCCACACAAGCTCAAATTAAACCAAACTCACTTCCATCATACTATAAATTAAATTATCTTTCAAATGGCTGTGGTTTCATTATTTTTGGAGTTACGGTTAAAAAGTCGGTTTTCTGGGGTGTTTTGTGCAGTTTTCCTATATATTTGATGAACATATTATTTATATTTATTTTTATACATAATATATATTGTAAATATTGTTTTCATTAAAAAAATTAAATTAAAAAAAATAAAAAAAATAAAAATTAAAAAAATCCTTTATAAAAATTATTTCCTTATTTGCACCTATGTACATTATATTATATGTATATAATATATGTATACAATTAATTTCCCTAAATAAATATTACCAAAAAAATTAATTATCTCACATTAATTAATTTAATTTATTTAATTACGAAAATCATATGTAATTATTTAATTTATTGGATTTATTTGAATTCATTTGATTTGATAACTTACCTTTTATGTGAAGATTTGATTTTGTGCCTTAAATAGCCACCATTAAGGTGGTTAATTGATTTTTGGGAATTATTTAATTTATTTATTTTAATTAATTACGAAATTCATTTTTAATTAATTATTTATTTTATTTATTCAATTATTTTTTTAATTAACCAATAAACACTTTCCTCATTTGTGAATATCTTCCATTTTTGATTTTCTTCTCTTTTTAATGGGCTCCTCCTCCCTCATTCACACTTGATCGATCTTTGGCGGAGAGGAGCCCGGTTTCCGAGAGAATTCTTGTTGAAGAGGGTCCTAGCCTCCGATCCAGTCGGTGACAGAGATTTGTGCTTCGTCGAGGCCATCATGGCTTGTCCGATCCCCGAGGTGAGATCCGCTTTTACCTGTCTTTTTCCCTAGGTAATCGTAGATTTAGATTTTTACGTAGGAGTAGGGAGTAGTTTTTAGATTAAAAATCCCAAATCATTTCTCCACATAATTCGCCTCCGAACCGATTTTCATCTCATCTCGCTATGCCTCCATATTCATGTTCTACCTTACACGACCTGTCACCTCCGACCACGCACGGTGGTCGGAGTCTAGGATCTATCTTCCATTTCGCGCAAGATCCTCCCATTCACCGTTCCCATTTTTGTGTATAAATAAAAAACAATATAAAATATTTTTCTTGTTTGTCTAACATCTATTTTTGCAGGAAGAATTTTAAAAAAAATCTTTCTTTCTTCTATCTAACCTTTGTTTTGCAGGTAAAATAAAAAAATAAAAAAAATTGTTTTGTCTCTAACATCTTGTTTTGCAGGAAAATCAAAATAAAAATAAAAAAATTTTCTTCTCCCTTGTACTTCCTGTTTACATTTGCTGTTTAAAAAAATTGAAAAAAAATATATTCTTTCTTTCCTTTATTATCATTTCTGTGCATACAAATAACAATAAAAAAATAAAAAAACAAAAAAACAAATAAAAAAAAATAAATTTGCAAGCAGGCAGCGGCCATCAACCCGCCGCCCGCAACCCCATCGCGGATCCGCCAGCCCTCCACCTGCCTTGCCCGGCCGCAGTCCTCCTTCCGCGGCCACGCGGTGCGGCGGCGACCCATGCGCTGCCCCGTTCCGTGCGCGACCTCCTGTGACCCGCGCCCCCTGGTGCCACGCGTCCTCCCAGCGCGCGTTGATTGCGCGCCTGACAATCGGGTTAAGTATGTAAATAAAATGGTCGTTGTGACCCAAATCACCAAGCGCGGTCAATCGAGAAAAATGATATTTTAAACCACTCAATAAAAGATAGAAATCGATGAAAATTAATGTAAGCGGTCTTTTCGCTATTCTTTTTACCTGGTATAGCGACCAGGGTCGAACACAAGGAGCACGATTTAAAAACTAAGTAGTCAAATTTCAGAGATTAATTTTTTTTAGTGGTTTTTGACTTTTATATATTTTTGTATTTTTCGAATAAGCACAAATGAATAGAAACACACACACACACACACTACACTATTTTTGTATTTTTTTAAAAGGTAAAAAATGCTCAGAAAATTAAAGAGATTAAAATGCACCTACAGAAATATTTTTGGAATTTTTAGGCAATTTTTCTATTTTTTTTTGAATTTTCAAAGTTCAAGCATGCAAAAAGACAATGTTTTTATTTTTTTAAATATGTCAAATGATAACAAAATGCAATGCAAATTTTACACAATGACTAAAACTTCAGAAGGAGCAAACACAATTTTTTGGTAATTTTTATAGCACAAAAACATTTATTTTGAATAAAAGATCAAGCAAACTCGAATATGCAAGTACAAGGATCTAATCGCAATTATCAAAAAGTTTAGCATCAAAATATAATAAGAAGTGAAATGCAGGATGGAAATTGATATTTACCCATGTTGGTGTATGCACTGTGCTTGCCTTTTGAGCTCAAGGGTATCTTTGCAATTGCAAATAACTTGAAATACCTCCTTGTAATTTTCCAAAAGATTTTTCTTTAATTTCAAAACCCCACCGTTAGGGTTTCCTATGTGTTTTCATTCTCAACAAAGGGAAGAAACGAGAGTGCCGCCGCCGTCAAATGGTGGAATGGGTGGATGTGATCTGCGCAGCCGATGGCGGAGGACGACGGGCTGAGTTGCAGCGGGATGGCGCAAAGGAGGCGCTGGGCTGGAAGAACTGGAGGGCGGCGTGCACCAGCCGCGACCAAGGGGCTGTGCGGGAAGGCAGCTCGCGTGGAGGCGCGGCCGGAGGAGACGGAGCAAGAGGGAGGGGCGCCGCACGTGGCACCGCGCGCGCGAAGGAGATGGGGCGCCGACGGGGATGGGACTCCGCTGTTGGGCTGAAGGCGCAGGGTCGCGCCGCCGTGGCGTTGGACGCTGGCCGCGTGAGCAGGAGGATGGACCAGGTGCGCGTCCGGTTCAGGGAGGACTGGTGGCGGCGCGCACGGAAGCAGGTGCGCGGGTGCACGGCTGGGGCTGCGGAGCGGTGCCGCTGCCCGGGGGTCGCGCGTGGGGCGCGCGGGACGCGCGTCGCGCGCTGGAGGGTGCGGGGCACGCGCGGACGGCCTCGGCTGGAGCTGGAGAACGTCGGCTCGCGCGGAGGGCGGTGGGTCGCGCGGGGGCGCGCCGCGGCGTTGGAGGGACTTCGGCAGAGGAGGAGGGGCGGCGCCGCCGCCTCGCGGAGGGCTTGAGCGGCTGGGCCGCTCGCGGATGGGAGAGAACGCCTGGAGAAGAAGATCGTGCGGAGGTGGAGGCCTGGCTGTGCTGCGGTGGTGGGCGGCGTTGCCGCCCGCTGTTGGGTTTCTTCTTTTTGTGTATTTTTTGTTTTTTTATATAATTTTTATTATTTTTGCTGCAGGAAATGGTTAGAAACAAAAAAGGATATTTTTTTATTTTTTTATCAGAAATATGTAAACAGTAATAAAAAGGGGATTTTTTTTATTTATATTTTTTTTATGTTTTCCTGCAACACAAGATGTTAGAAATAATAGAGATACACAAATTTTTTATTATTTTGTCCTGCAAAACAACGATTAGGGATAAAAGATAACAAAATTTTTTTTTTAATTTTCCCTGCAAAAACAAATGTGAGATGAACAGGAAAAATAGTTTTATGTTAATTTTTTTATTTTTATTTATAAACAAAGAGGGATTTGTGAATGGACGGATTTTTGTGATATGGAAGATAAATCCGAGGATCCGACCACCGTGCGTGGTCGGATATGTGTGGTTGCGTGAGATAGAAAAAGAAGTGGCGGGACACGAAAATGAGGCGAAAAATCGGTGTCGGATGTGGATTAAAGAGTGATGAAATTTTGGGATTTTTAATCTAAAAACTACTCACTACACCTACGCATAATTTAAATCTACGATCTACCTACGAAAAACGACAAGTAAAAGTGGATCTCACCTCGGGGATCGGACACACCTCCTCGCCTCACTGCAACAAGGGCGATCGCTTGCTGTCACTCTCGCGATGCCTATGGAGTTCACTGGGAAGAAGGGAGCCATGATTGCCTCGACGAAGCTCAAGCCGCTGTCACCGACTGGATCGGAGGCTAAGACCCTTTTCAACAAGAAAATTCTCGGAAACTGGGCTCCTCTCCACCAAAGATTGATCAAATGTGAATGAGGGAGGAGGAGCCCATTAAAAAGAGGCAAAAAATCAAAAAAAGGAAAATATTTACAAAAAAGGAATGTGTTTATTGGATGGATTAATAAAATAATTAAATAAATAAAATAATTAATTAATTAAAAACGAATTTCGTAATAAATAAATTAAATAAATTAATAAATTAATTCAAAATCAATTAGCCACCTTAATGGTGGCCATATATGGTGTGGAATAAAATCATATATACAAGGCAAGTTATTAAACCAAATAAATTCAAATAAATCAAATAAATTAAATAATTACATATGATTTTCGTAATTAAATAAATTAAATTAATTAATGTGAGACAATTAATTTTTTTGGTCATTTTTATTTAGGGAAATTAATTGTATACATATATTATACACATATAATACAATATACATAGGTACAAATAAGGAAATAATTAATTTTTTTTATAAAAGATTTTTTTTAATTTTTATATTTTTTTAATAAAAAAAATATTTACAATATATACATTAAGTAAAAATAAATATTAATAATTATATACACAAATAAATGGGTAAACTGCACAATACACCCCAGAAAACCGACTTTTTAACCGTAACTCCAAAAAATACAAAACCACAGCCATTTGAAAGATAATTTAATTTATAGTTTTATGGAAGTGAGTTTGGTTCGATTTGAGCCCTTATGGAGCCGGAATTGATTTTTCAATTATCTCTTTGTGGCTTTTTCTGGGTGTAATTATTTGCAATATATACAATATTTTATTTTACAAATATTTTTATTATTTACAACACAATTTTGTTCACAACTTTTATTTACAAAAGTAAGTGGTTTGAGGTTAAATTATGTACAAATAAAATAATGTAAGTTTTATACAAATATACATGACAAATATGTACAAGATATTTTTGGATTTTCTGACAGACAACCTTATCTCCCCCTACTTTATTCCTGGTCGATCAGGTCAAGTCTTGACCTTCTCTCGGGGTTTGGGTCAGTCTGTATTTATTGCATAACTACATCCTTTATTTTTCTTTTCTTTTTTCTTTTCTTCTTTATTCTTTTATTTATGTACAAAAAGTGTTAAAAATGCAATTTTAACAAATGCATGCAAAATGGTAAGATTATGAAATTAATGGGTATTTACAGGTGTTTGACTAAGAAATTGAAGCTAAAATAAAAGAATAAAGGCGATGAATCGTGGATTCATCATTCCCCTATACTTTACCTTTGCTAGTCCCTTAGCAAACACTTATTTGAAAAATAAGTGAAAACAAAAATAAAGAAAAGAAAAAGGAAAGAAGTCAGAATAATGTTGACTTTTAAACTTATCTTCATAAAAATGTAGTCTGGAGCTCTGTCGGACCTTTGGATTATTAGTGTGTCGGAACCTTAATGGGATGTGGATTTAAAACCTAACAGCCTCTAAGTTCCACCAATCTATGGACAAGACTCCTCAATAAACCAGATCAGAACAAGTCTACATACACAAACTCTAATGACCATGAATCTTTCCATGCAGTGTAAGTGATATGTAGCTCCCCACCTCAGAAGTAACAAAGAAACAACCTCCCCCAACCTGGTAACTCTAATGCCTCGGTCTAGCAACTCTTTCCTCGAGAAGCGGGGTATTCCCTTCTAAGTTCAAGTGCAACCGGCTCAAGAAGAGGGGGAAGAAGTATAGACTTTTGGAAGCTCAGCCAGTGTAGCTAAGTCTCCCGCTGCAAGCTTCATGAGATGTAACATGGATGCCATAAGCTTTTGCTTTATTTCACTATATACACTCCGGTGGGGTTATTAAATTTTCAATCCGACCCACCATTTTTTTGGAGTTCTTTTTGCATTTTTGCATTTTTTTCTTCTTTTCTTTTTTTTTTTTTTTTGTACAACATATCTACATGGTGCAGCATATATACAAGAAATTTTCCTCTTGAGCCAGTAGACTATCCCTCTTTTGAAGCTTTATTGCAACCCACGGCTTCTGTCTTTAGCCTTCATCACCACTAGACCAAGTTGAGACGCACTTCCTTCACTAGAAGAAGAAGAGAGGTTCCGCCTAGAAGTACTACCCTCATATGCTACCCCAAGCCAAAGGAAACTGCCTCCTTACCACCTCATCCGTGGAGAGCCATGTGTAAAGTGCTGGTGCAAGTTAAGACATTGTCTCTAAGAGTCATGCGTGTGTTGTTAAGTGCTCTACTTAGGCTCATCAAGATGACATATGCTCATAGTCGTGTGGACCCAAAGAATTAAGTCACTAGGACCTGAAAAGTCTTAACTCCACATCTTATAAGATTCCTCTGAAATTAAGTGGATTAAGGTCCAACTAAGCTCCATTCTTCAAATTTATTCCAGACATAGTTTAATCGTCAAGACTATCCTGAAAAATGCACATGCCAATGCAAGAAAATATGTACAATGCATAGAGAAAACAAAAATCTTTTTGTGAAACAATTTTCAAATTTTTGAAATTTTTATGGACTTTTGAAAAAAAATGCACATGCAAAAGTTTTTTTTTTTTTTTCAAATAGTTAGAAATATATACAAGTATATACAAGAGATTTTTTTTTTTTTGAATAAGATTCATATTTACACAAGAGTGAGTTGATTATTTTACAAGAATAGGATGCAAGAATTTACATCTTGAGTAATTTATACAAGTATATACACAGTTGGATTTTTTTTTAATTTTTATTTATTTTTTATTATTTTTTTATTATTTTATTTTTTTTTGTGATGCATATATTCCTCAAATTTATTTGAAAATAATTTTACAAATAATTTTGAAAACTATAGTCCAAAATATTTTTTTCACACAATTTTACAATCATTTACAATCATTTGAAAATATTTTGCAAACATTTTTCAAACAGTATATATAGATTTTTGAAAATAATTTTTCAACCATTTTTCCAAACATTTGCAAATAGTTTTACAAAATCTTTTTATTTCACACAAAGAGAAAAAATTTTTTTTTTTTTACAATCCACAATATTTTTACAAAGGTTGAAAATAGTTTTCAAACATTTTTCAAATAGTTTTCAAAAGATTTTTCAAATAGATTTTCAAACTACTTTCAAAATATTTTTCAAAATATTTTAACCTGACTTATTAGCCAGTATGTACAAGGAAAAATTTTGAGGAAATTTATGCATCTTTTTTTTTTATTTACACAGTATTTTAGCCATGTTAAAAATATGAAAGTACGAGTTATGGCTAAAGTATATATACAATATATACGACACCCCCCTATACTTAGCTCGAACTATGTCCTCATAGTGATCAAAGAGCTGGAAATAAAGACATAACTCGTGCTTTGTATAGAAAAGTGAGAAGAATAGTATACTACAACGACGAATAAAAGAATACAATAGAAGTCGGTGATCCCCCTATACTTAGGATCAAGTAATCCTAAGTATAGCAGACTGTACACAAAGGGGAAAACCGAGGGGTAGAATGTACTGAGTTTACCCCCCTATACTTAGGGTAAAATATCCCTAAGTATAGGCAGCAAAACAGAGGTAAAAAGAATCAAAAGAATAATCACGAGTCGGACACCCCCCTATACTTAGGGTAAAGTGCACCCTAATTATGGGTTGATCAGGAGATGAATAAGGGGTGTGAGAAAGAATGGATGAATGATATGGACAGATGGATCTATACAGATGTGATCATTGTTGAGGTGCCTCTCAACGAGCGCTAGAGTTTACGCCCCTAGCTGGGCGCAAATGTTAGGATAACGCCGTGTCAAGGTTCAGGGCGGCATCTGTCAGACGAATACCGTACTGTCGTCGCAGTCTCGGCGGGAGAATAACGACGAGTTCAACAGAGTAAATGATAACACCCAGATAATCAGTCAGGCGGGTGTTTACTACCGAATCAAGATATGAGCAGATGAAGTCGGGCTCCGGTAGCACAAAAGAAATCATCGGCTCAAGGTCTATATGGAGTGAAAGGATGGAGCCGAAGTAATCAAACGTGGAGAAGGAAGGATCGGTCAGAGAATCCTCCACGTCAATCACCGTCTCGAATAAGTATGGAAGATCATGATCAGGAGACTCACTAGAAAGGCTGATATCCGATGCATATAATGTAGACAAATCAGTGAAATCATCGAATACCTCAAAGATCGGGTCATCCTCGCGAGGGTCGTCGAGGAGAGAATCATCAAACTCATTATCAGAAATATCAAAATACTCGGTCTCGTGATCCGACAGATCGGATGCACTCCCAGAAAGTGAAACCGAGTTTATATGGTCCATGGCATCCTCCCGCAGATAACCCTCGGGGAGTAATGCCAAATCATCAGGAAATTGGGGATCAATGCTGTCAAATGTCATGTCCTCCAAAAATATATCGACCTCATCAAATGGAAGGACACAAGGCTCAAATACGGGACTATCAAGTTCCGTAAAATCAAATTCGGTCCCTCATCAAACTCTCTATGCTGAGATGAATCCAAATGTATCTCCGAATATGAGAAGATCTCCTGAAGACAAGACACTGTATCAACTACGTATGGATACTGGAAAGACTCTAAGGATGGCTGAAATGTGGGCTCCTCATGTATCTCTTGGGATCCTAGCAGATCTAGAATCGAAGAATCTTCTATGTGAAAGAGCGGGACTGGCTCAAAATCTGACTGTAAATTCATTTGGTCCTCAACCAATATCCGGCTCTGAGAACTCACAACAATAGGCAACACATCCATCAAATGAGAAGAATCAGCATTCATATCCTCTGATCGGTGTGTGATGTCAAGATCAGCATGGTGTGTCACACACTCAACAGTTGTCATCTCTCCGTCATGTGTTGTCCCAAATAAATCATCTGGTGTATATGCAAGATCAGAAAGTGTATCCAAGATGGTCTCAACAAAATCCAAGTCGGGACAATGGTGTGAACCACTACACGAGGTAATGACATATGATATTTGCTCTGCGGTCCTCCCCCTCATGGCGATATGGATAAGGTCAGTCATCGAAAATCCATGATCTGGAAATCGCCTCAAAAGTTCTCGTAACTGCAACCATGTATCTATTAATGGCTTCTGGGGGTTAACTGAAAAATCACGAATAAAAGACCGCATCATCTCGGCTCTAAGTCGGGGGTAAAATTTTTGCAAAAACAATGATCGTAAATCTCCCCACGTAGCAATCTTCCTTCCCAATCGTCTGTGCCAAGTCTTGGCTCTACTCTGAAGTGTGAATGGGAAGGTAATCAGCATCATGTCCTCAGAAGTGATATCCAAATATGATCGTGATACACAAAAATCCTCAAATTCATCAATATGCAAATAAGGTTCCTCGTGCATTTCCCCAAAAAACTTAGGCAGTAGATCAATTAACTCTAAATCCAGAACAAAGGGTCTCAAGGTAGAAGCGGTCTGGACTTCATGATCTATGTACTCATCCACTGTCCTAGGATACAAGTCATCTAAAGCTCGCAACTGCCTTATTCGATTGTCTATGGGATGCACTCTCATCTCACAAATGTGAACACCCATGTCTCGTGTTTGGTCAATCTGGTCTCTGTGGGTGTCACGCACAGCACGTCCCAAATGGGAGGGTGGGTAGGGAGAAGATGAGAAGTCGGATGGGGTTCCGACCTCTCGAGAGAATGAACGTGAGTGATGGGCGTGAAATGAAGAAGCCGCAAAATTCGGCTGAAATGGAAAGTAGCCCATCGTAATCAGAGGAAACTGAAGGGGGGGATGGAAGGGACTGAAAGAAAGAAAAGGCAGGAACGAAGAGAGAGATAGAAGGGAGGGAGGGTGGTTTAGAGACAGAAGGTGACTGCTAATGATAAAGGAAGATGATTGTAACCGACTCACACCAAAGACATACAAAACACAAAGCAAACCCCCAATTCACCAACTCAACACAAAGTGAAGACCATGAGATTCGGTCCTTTATCTTTTCAATTTTAGAGTTAAGGTGATCAATGAAAGTTGTACACACACTTAAGAGGCTTGAATAGGATTTGGGCACTACTCCTTAGTGTGTACGCGAGCAATTAAAAACGCAGACAATGAGGGGGTTGCTCTCCCAATACAATGAGGAATTGGTTACGTTTAATTTTAGAGGTCAAGTTCAATTAGCAGTCCCATTTTTAATTTTTGATTTTCTATTTTTTTGGGATTTTTTTTTTCAGAAAATAACGCCTAACGAGCTTTTTGATTTCCTCTTTGATTGATTTGAGTCCAAAAACAGGGGGAGGAAGTCGAAAAAGCCAATGCACGGTCAAACACAATGATGCATGCAGAGATAGAAAATGCGTACCTTACTCCAGCACTCTACATGCAATATGATCCGCGCATAAAATTAAAGACAGAATATAAACTAACTATATGATGCACGAAGAAATCGGCCTTAGACAAGCAACTTCTATTGATCGTGAAGAACAATAGTTAGCTAACCGAATCGAGTCCGGAGTCCGATCTTGGGAGTCACTCGGTGCCCGCCACAACGGGTCCTGCCAGCGCTGTATGTGACTCCTCACGGCACGTGGTCTCAAATCCAATTAAACTAACTTTTTCAGTGAATTTTATTAAGGTCCAATTACGTTCTATAGGAACAGATATTCTATTAGGTGTTGGGCCTTAGAAATTTACGTCACAATCAACAAAAATTCCTACGTCTAGGGGCCAAATCCGCACGAATCAAGATAGCAAGTTATGACGTGAAATCAAAAACACGGAAAACAGCGGTGAGGTCCCCCAAGTGCACCGGCACTTGGCGAAACAGACCCCGAAAAATGTCCAAGTCCACAGTTCAAAATCCTAAATTATTACAAAAAAAATTGTTCTCTCTCAAAAGTAAAATTCTTCTTCTTCTCCCTGCTTCTTCTTCCCGTGCGGGTCCTCAAAAAGTAAACTCCAAGTTGTCCACGCAGTACCTCGCACAAAAAATTAGAGAGAAAAAGGTCAGAAAACAATTATAATATAGAGAGATAAAATAGAAAAATGACTACAAAGCCGTGCTCCCCGGCAACGGCGCCATTCTGATTGCGCGCCTGACAATCGGGTTAAGTATGTAAATAAAATGGTCGTTGTGACCCAAATCACCAAGCGCGGTCAATCGAGAAAAATGATATTTTAAACCACTCAATAAAAGATAGAAATCGATGAAAATTAATGTAAGCGGTCTTTTCGCTATTCTTTTTACCTGGTATAGCGACCAGGGTCGAACACAAGGAGCACGATTTAAAAACTAAGTAGTCAAATTTCAGAGATTAATTTTTTTTAGTGGTTTTTGACTTTTATATATTTTTGTATTTTTCGAATAAGCACAAATGAATAGAAACACACACACACACACTACACTATTTTTGTATTTTTTTAAAAGGTAAAAAATGCTCAGAAAATTAAAGAGATTAAAATGCACCTACAGAAATATTTTTGGAATTTTTAGGCAATTTTTCTATTTTTTTTTGAATTTTCAAAGTTCAAGCATGCAAAAAGACAATGTTTTTATTTTTTTAAATATGTCAAATGATAACAAAATGCAATGCAAATTTTACACAATGACTAAAACTTCAGAAGGAGCAAACACAATTTTTTGGTAATTTTTATAGCACAAAAACATTTATTTTGAATAAAAGATCAAGCAAACTCGAATATGCAAGTACAAGGATCTAATCGCAATTATCAAAAAGTTTAGCATCAAAATATAATAAGAAGTGAAATGCAGGATGGAAATTGATATTTACCCATGTTGGTGTATGCACTGTGCTTGCCTTTTGAGCTCAAGGGTATCTTTGCAATTGCAAATAACTTGAAATACCTCCTTGTAATTTTCCAAAAGATTTTTCTTTAATTTCAAAACCCCACCGTTAGGGTTTCCTATGTGTTTTCATTCTCAACAAAGGGAAGAAACGAGAGTGCCGCCGCCGTCAAATGGTGGAATGGGTGGATGTGATCTGCGCAGCCGATGGCGGAGGACGACGGGCTGAGTTGCAGCGGGATGGCGCAAAGGAGGCGCTGGGCTGGAAGAACTGGAGGGCGGCGTGCACCAGCCGCGACCAAGGGGCTGTGCGGGAAGGCAGCTCGCGTGGAGGCGCGGCCGGAGGAGACGGAGCAAGAGGGAGGGGCGCCGCACGTGGCACCGCGCGCGCGAAGGAGATGGGGCGCCGACGGGGATGGGACTCCGCTGTTGGGCTGAAGGCGCAGGGTCGCGCCGCCGTGGCGTTGGACGCTGGCCGCGTGAGCAGGAGGATGGACCAGGTGCGCGTCCGGTTCAGGGAGGACTGGTGGCGGCGCGCACGGAAGCAGGTGCGCGGGTGCACGGCTGGGGCTGCGGAGCGGTGCCGCTGCCCGGGGGTCGCGCGTGGGGCGCGCGGGACGCGCGTCGCGCGCTGGAGGGTGCGGGGCACGCGCGGACGGCCTCGGCTGGAGCTGGAGAACGTCGGCTCGCGCGGAGGGCGGTGGGTCGCGCGGGGGCGCGCCGCGGCGTTGGAGGGACTTCGGCAGAGGAGGAGGGGCGGCGCCGCCGCCTCGCGGAGGGCTTGAGCGGCTGGGCCGCTCGCGGATGGGAGAGAACGCCTGGAGAAGAAGATCGTGCGGAGGTGGAGGCCTGGCTGTGCTGCGGTGGTGGGCGGCGTTGCCGCCCGCTGTTGGGTTTCTTCTTTTTGTGTATTTTTTGTTTTTTTATATAATTTTTATTATTTTTGCTGCAGGAAATGGTTAGAAACAAAAAAGGATATTTTTTTATTTTTTTATCAGAAATATGTAAACAGTAATAAAAAGGGGATTTTTTTTATTTATATTTTTTTTATGTTTTCCTGCAACACAAGATGTTAGAAATAATAGAGATACACAAATTTTTTATTATTTTGTCCTGCAAAACAACGATTAGGGATAAAAGATAACAAAATTTTTTTTTTTAATTTTCCCTGCAAAAACAAATGTGAGATGAACAGGAAAAATAGTTTTATGTTAATTTTTTTATTTTTATTTATAAACAAAGAGGGATTTGTGAATGGACGGATTTTTGTGATATGGAAGATAAATCCGAGGATCCGACCACCGTGCGTGGTCGGATATGTGTGGTTGCGTGAGATAGAAAAAGAAGTGGCGGGACACGAAAATGAGGCGAAAAATCGGTGTCGGATGTGGATTAAAGAGTGATGAAATTTTGGGATTTTTAATCTAAAAACTACTCACTACACCTACGCATAATTTAAATCTACGATCTACCTACGAAAAACGACAAGTAAAAGTGGATCTCACCTCGGGGATCGGACACACCTCCTCGCCTCACTGCAACAAGGGCGATCGCTTGCTGTCACTCTCGCGATGCCTATGGAGTTCACTGGGAAGAAGGGAGCCATGATTGCCTCGACGAAGCTCAAGCCGCTGTCACCGACTGGATCGGAGGCTAAGACCCTTTTCAACAAGAAAATTCTCGGAAACTGGGCTCCTCTCCACCAAAGATTGATCAAATGTGAATGAGGGAGGAGGAGCCCATTAAAAAGAGGCAAAAAATCAAAAAAAGGAAAATATTTACAAAAAAGGAATGTGTTTATTGGATGGATTAATAAAATAATTAAATAAATAAAATAATTAATTAATTAAAAACGAATTTCGTAATAAATAAATTAAATAAATTAATAAATTAATTCAAAATCAATTAGCCACCTTAATGGTGGCCATATATGGTGTGGAATAAAATCATATATACAAGGCAAGTTATTAAACCAAATAAATTCAAATAAATCAAATAAATTAAATAATTACATATGATTTTCGTAATTAAATAAATTAAATTAATTAATGTGAGACAATTAATTTTTTTGGTCATTTTTATTTAGGGAAATTAATTGTATACATATATTATACACATATAATACAATATACATAGGTACAAATAAGGAAATAATTAATTTTTTTTTTATAAAAGATTTTTTTTAATTTTTATATTTTTTTAATAAAAAAAATATTTACAATATATACATTAAGTAAAAATAAATATTAATAATTATATACACAAATAAATGGGTAAACTGCACAATACACCCCAGAAAACCAACTTTTTAACCGTAACTCCAAAAAATACAAAACCACAGCCATTTGAAAGATAATTTAATTTATAGTTTTATGGAAGTGAGTTTGGTTCGATTTGAGCCCTTATGGAGCCGGAATTGATTTTTCAATTATCTCTTTGTGGCTTTTTCTGGGTGTAATTATTTGCAATATATACAATATTTTATTTTACAAATATTTTTATTATTTACAACACAATTTTGTTCACAACTTTTATTTACAAAAGTAAGTGGTTTGAGGTTAAATTATGTACAAATAAAATAATGTAAGTTTTATACAAATATACATGACAAATATGTACAAGATATTTTTGGATTTTCTGACAGACAACCTTATCTCCCCCTACTTTATTCCTGGTCGATCAGGTCAAGTCTTGACCTTCTCTCGGGGTTTGGGTCAGTCTGTATTTATTGCATAACTACATCCTTTATTTTTCTTTTCTTTTTTCTTTTCTTCTTTATTCTTTTATTTATGTACAAAAAGTGTTAAAAATGCAATTTTAACAAATGCATGCAAAATGGTAAGATTATGAAATTAATGGGTATTTACAGGTGTTTGACTAAGAAATTGAAGCTAAAATAAAAGAATAAAGGCGATGAATCGTGGATTCATCACGCGTGTCCTCCGTGCCATCTCCAGACCCGCCTCCAGTGCGGGTCGCCAACCCAGCTACTCCAGGTGCCTCCCGTGCGTCGCTCGCGGCCGAAGGGCGTTGCCCCCTCCGCCTCTGCGTGCGCACCGCCGCGCGAGGCTGCGGGCCGCGCCTCCAGGTCCAGCGGCACCGCCCCCGTTCACCGACCGCGTGGCCTCCGCCCCTGCATGCCGCTCCTCCGGCGGTGCCGACCTCCCGCTCCAACGCCCCGCGCGCCGCCCCGCTTCTCTTCTCATTGGTGTGGGCGGCGGCACCCCTGTGCCCACTTGTGGGCTGGAAACGAAAGAAAGAAGAGAGGAAACCCTAGGGATATTGAAATATTTGGCGAAATTACAAAGAAGCCCTTTAAAGATTTTGAATAAGAAGAAGAAGAAGATATTTGGCACAATTACATCAAGCTTCCTGGAAGTTTCACTATTCACAAATAAGTCCCTGCCAGTGAGCAACTCATGTGCCATGCACTTGCTAATTGGGTAAACTGCATCTTTGATTTGTATTTTTAATTATTTTTATATTGCAGTCCAGAACTTTTGAGAAACTTGCATTCCAGTCCTTGTGCTTTCAGACCTTAACTTGCTTGATATTTGTATTGAAATACATGTTTTTATTGCTCGTAAAATTCTGCAAAAATTTGTAAATATTCCTGTTGTGTCTCTTGTCATTGTATAAATTTTCCATAGGATTTTGGCTTTATTTGATATTTTTAAAAAAATCAAAAAATAGTGGGTTTGTGTCTTTTTCTCTACCTACTTTTTAAAAATTCATAAAAATTTGAAAAAAAAAGTGCCTAAAAATTCCACAAAAATTACTGTAGGTGCATTTTGACTTCTTTTAATTTCTGTCCAATTTTTGTACTTTTACCAAATATAAAAAGCAAAAAAATTACCAAAAATATTTTAAAATATATAAAACACAAAAACATTTTCTTTGAACTTTTCTGTGCATTTTTGTCCATTTTAAAAAAATACAAAAAGATTGCGTGAGCTTTTATCCCTTGTGCATATTGTGCTTGTTTTAAAAAAAATATAAAATTCAAAAACCACTGAAAAATAACTCTGAAATTTGGCTACTTAGTTTTTAAATCATGCTCCTTGTGTTCGACCCTGGTCGCTATACCAGGTAAAAAGAATAGCGAAGACCGCTTACATTGTTTTCATCGATTTCTAGCATTTCCGAGTGGTTTTTAATTATTTTCCGATTGACCGCGCTTGGTGATTTGGGTCACAACGACCATTATTAATTACATACTTAACCCGATTGTCAGGCGTGTCATCAGAATGGCGCCGTTGTCGGGGAACGAACCCGGGTCACCCGCGTGACAAGCGGGAATACTCACCACTATACTACAACGACGAATAAAAGAATAAAATCAATAAAGTCGGTGATCCCCCTATACTTAGGATCAAGTAATCCTAAGTATAGAAGACTGTACACAAGGGGAAAACCGAGGAGTAGAATGTACCGGATTTACCCCCCCTATACTTAGGGTAAAATATCCCTAAGTATAGGCAGCAAAACGGAGGTAAAAAGAATCAAAAAATAATCACATGTCTGACACCCCCCTATACTTAGGGTAAAGTACACCCTAAGTATGGAATGATCAGGAGATAAATAAGGGGTGTGAGAAAGAATGGATGTATAATATGGATAGAGTGGATCTATACAGATGTGATCAATGTTGAGGTGCCTCTCAACGAGCGCTAGAGTTTACGCCCCTAGCTAGGCGCAAATGCTAGGACAACGCCGTATCGAGGTTCAGGACGACATCTGTCAGGCGAATACCATACTGTCGTTGCAGTCTCGGTGGGAGAACAACAACGAGGTCAACAGAGTCAAGAGAGTAAATGATAACACCTAGATAATCAGTCAGGCGGGTGTTTGCTACCGAATCAAGATATGGGCAGATGAAGTCGGGCTCCGGTAGCACAAAAGAAATCGTCGGCTCAAGGTCTATATGGAGTGACAGGGCAGAACCGAAGAAGTCGAACGTGGAGAAGGAAGGATCTGTCAGGGAATCCTCCACGTCAATCACAGTCTCGAATAGATATGGAAGATCAAGATCAAGAGACTCACTAGAAAGGCTGATATCCGATGCATATAATGTAGACAAATCAGTGAAATCATCGAATACCTTAAAGATCGGGTCATCCTCGCGAGGGTCGTCGAGGAGAGAATCATCAAACTCATTATCAGAAATATCAAAATACTCGGTCTCGTGATCTGACAGATCGGATGCACTCCCAGAAATTGAAACCGAGTACACATGGTCCATGGCATCCTCCCGCAGATAACCCTCGGGGAGTAATGTCGAATCATAAGGAAACTTGGGATCAATGCTGTCGAATATCATGTCCTCGAAAAATGTATCGACCTCATCAAAAGGGAGGACACATGGCTCAAGTACGGGACTATCAAGTTCTGTAAAATCCAAAATCGGTCCCTCATCAAACTCTCTATGCTGAGATGAATCCAAATGTATATCCGAATCTGAGAAGATCTCCTGAAGACAAGACACTGTATTAACTATTTATGGATACTGGAAAGAATCAGAGGATGGCTGAGATGTGGGTTCCTCCTCTATCTCTTGGGATCCTAGTAGATCTAGAATCGACGAATCTTCTACGTGGTAGAGCGGGACTGGCTCAAAATCTGACTGTAAATCTAATTGGTCCTCAACCAATGTCCAGTTTTGGGAACTCACAATAGTAGGAAACACATCCATCAAATGAGAAGTCGTAGCATCCATACCCTCGGATCTGTGTGTGCTATCAAGATCAGCATGGTGTGCCACACACTCAACAGTTGTCATCTCTCCGTCATGTGTTGTCCCAAATAAATCATCTGGTGTATATGCAAGATCAGAAAGTGTATCCAAGATGGTCTCAACAAAATCCAAGTCGGGACAATGGTGTGAACCACTACACGAGGTAATGACATATGATATCTGCTCTGCGGTCCTCCCCCTCATGGCGATATGGATAAGGTCAGTCATCGAAAATCCATGATCTGGAAATCGCCTCACAAGTTCTCGTAACCTCAACCATGAATCTCTCAACGGCTTTTGGGGGTTAACAGAAAAATCACGAATACATGACCGCATCATCTCTGCTCTACACTGGGGGTAAAATTTCTTCAAAAATAATGATCGTAAATCTCCCCATGTAGTAATCTTCCTTCCCAATCATCTATGCCAACTCTTGGCTCTACTCTGAAGTGTAAATGGGAAGGTAATCAGCATCATGTCCTCAGAAGTGATATCCAAATATGATCGTGATACACAAAATTCCTCAAATTCATCGATATGCAAATAAGGTTCCTCGTGCATTTCCCCAAAAAACTTAGGTAGTAGATCAATTAACTCTAAATCCAGAACAAAGGGTCTCAAGGTAGAAGCGGACTGGACTTCATGATCTGTGTACTCATCCAATGTCCTAGGATACAAGTCATCTAAAGCTCGTAACTGCCCCATTCGATTGCCTATGGGATGCACTCTCATCTCAGTAATGTGAACACCCATGTCTCGTGTTTGGTCAATCTGGTCTCTGTGGGTGTCACTCACAGCACGTCCCAAATGGGAGGGTGGGTAGGGAGAAGAGGAGAAGTCGGATGGGAATCCGAACACTCGAGAGAGTGAACGTGAGTGATGGGCGTGAAATGAAGAAGCCTTAAAATTTGGCTGGAATGGAAAGTGGCCCATCGTGATGAGAGGAAACTGAAGGGAGGGATGGAGGGATAGAAGGGAGTGAAAGAAAGAAAAGGCAGCAACGAAGAGAGAGATAGAAGGGAGGGAGGGTGGGTTAGAGACAGAAGGTGACTGCTAATGATAGAGGAAGATGATTGTAATCGACTCACACCAAAGACATACAAAACACAAAGCAAACCCCCAGTTCACCAACTCAACACAAAGTGAAGACTGTGAGATTCAGTCCTTTATCTTTTCAATTTTAGAGTTAGGTGATCAACGAAAGTTGTACAAACACTTAGGAGGCTTGAATAGGATTTGGGCACTACTCCTTAGTGTGTACGCGAGCGAGTAAAAGCGCAAACAATGAGGGGATTGCTCTCCCAATACAATGAAGTGGTCAATTACGTTTAATTTTAGGGTCAAGTTCAATTAGCAGTCCCATTTTTTTTAATTTTTGATTTTCTTTTTTTTTGGATATTTTCAAAAACAACGCCTAACGAGCTTTCTGATTTCCTCTTTGATTAATTTGAATCCAAAAATAGGGGGAGGGATCGAGAAAGCCAATGCACGGTCAAAAACTATGATGCATGCAGAGATAGAAAATGCATACCTTACTCCAGCACTTTACATGCAAAATGATCCGCGCAGAAATTTAAATACAGAAATTTAAACTACCTAAATGATGCAAGCGGAAATCCGAGCCCTAAGCAAGCAGTTCTACTCGACAGAACATCTAGTCAACCACCAGCCTCCAATCCAAGAGTCCGGTCTAGGCTCACCCCTCCTCCTCTCGACAAATCGAGTTCAGGAGAAGCGCTTGGCAGGGTGGGCTGTGGCGCGTAGGCTCGAAGGTAGTGGATCGACTATTTTCTTTAGATTTTTATTCTTGGTCCAATTACCGAGCTATAGGTACATGCAATGTTATTAAGGTGTTTGGATCATATTGATTACGTCACAGTCAAGCAAAAATCCTAAGGCTAGGGGCTCGAAAATCACGTGAATCAAATAAAAAATACGAGAAAACAAAACCAGTGAAAAACAACGGTGAGGTCCCCCAAGTGCACCGGCACTTGGCGAAACAGACCCCGAAAATTGTCCAAGTCCAAAGTCCTAAATTATTACAAAAATATTGTTCTCTCTCTCTCAAAAATAAAAATTCCTTCTTCTTCTCCCTGCTTCTTCTTCCCGTGCGGGTCCTCAAAAAGTAAACTCCAAGTTGTCCACGCAGTACCTCGCACAAAAAATTAAAGAGAGAAGGTCAGAAAATGATTATAATATAGAGAGACAAAAATAGAAAAATGAAAAATGACTACAAAGTCGTGCTCCCCGGCAACGGCGCCATTCTGATGACACGAAAATCGATGCGACTAAGGTGGAAGATAAATCACAATGTCGTTGTCCTTAATCGATCAATTCGGTCAACGAGAAAAATTTGTATTTAAACCACTTCAGAACTCAGAAAATCAAGAGTATACTATTCTTCTCACTTTTCTATACGAAGCACGAGTTATGTCTTTATTTCTAGCTCTTTGATTACTATGAGGACATAGTTCGAGCTAAGTATAGGGGGGTGTCGTATATATTGTATATATACTTTAGCCATAACTCGTACTTTCATATTTTTAATATGGCTAAAATACTATGTAAATATTAAAAAAAAAGAGATGCATAAATTTCCTCAAAATTTTTCCTTGTACATACTGGCTAATAAGTCAGGTTAAAATATTTTGAAAAATATTTTGAAAGTAGTTTGAAAATCTATTTGAAAAATCTTTTGAAAACTATTTGAAAAATCTTTGAAAAATATTTTCAACCTTTGTAAAAATATTGTGGATTGTAAAAAAAATTTTTCTTTGTGTGAAATAAAATGATTTTGTTAAAACTATTTGCAAATGTTTGGAAAAATGGTTGAAAAATTATATTGAAAATCTATATATACTATTTGAAAAATGTTTGCCAAATAGTTTTCAAATGTGTGTAAATGTTTGTAAAATTGTGTGCAAAATTATTTTGGACTATAGTTTTCAAAATTATTTTTAAAATTATTTTCAAATAAATTTGAGGAATATATGCATCACACAAAAAAATAATTAAAAAAAAAGAAATAAAAAAACTAAAAAAAACAACTATGTATATGCTTGTATAAATTACTCAAGTTGTAAATCCTATCTCATGACTCTTGTAAATAATTGACTCACTCCTTTGTAAATATGTGCATATAATCCCTAGCCTTTATCTTTAAAAAAAATTGTATAGACTTGTATATATCTCTAACTATTTGCAAAAAAAAAACTTTTGCATGTGCATCATTTTTCAAAAATCCATAAAAATTTCAAAATTTTGAAAGTGATTTCACAAAAAGATTTTTATCTTTCTTTGCATTGTACATATTTTCTTGCATTGGCATGTGCATTTTTCAGGATAGTCTTGACGATTAAACTAAGTCTGGAATAAATTTGAAGAATGGAGCTTAGTTGGACCTTAATCCACTTAATTTCAGAGGAACCTTATAAGATTTGGAGTTAAGACTTTTCAGGTCCTAGTGACTTAATTCTTTGAGTCCATAAGACTATGTTCACATGTCATCTTGATGAGTCTAAGTAGAATATTTAACAACACACGCATGATTCTTTCAGACCGTGGCTTACCTTGGACAATGCACTTTACACGTAGCTCTTCATGGAGGAGGTGGTGAGGAGGCAGTTTCCTTTGGCTTGGGGTAGCATATGAGGGTAGTACTTCTAGGCGGAACCTCTCTTCTTCTTCAAGTGAAGGAAGTGCGTCTCAACTTGGTCTAGTGGTGATGAAGTCTAAAGACACAAGTTGTGGGTTGCAATAAGGCTTCAAAAGAGGGATAGTCTACTGGCTCAAGAGGAAAATTTCTTGTATATATGCTGCACCATGTAGATATGTTGTACGGATGCACTTGAAAAAAAAAGAAAAAAAAAAGAAAAAAAAGGCAAATAAGCAAAAGCTTAAAGACTCATGGATTCCATCTCATGAAGCTTGCAGCGGGAGACTTAGCTACACTGGTTGAGCTCCCAAAATTCTATATCTCTTATTCCCCCTCTTCCTGAGCCGGTTGCACTTGAACTTAGAAGGGAATACCCCGCTTCTCGAGGAAAGAGTTGCTAGACCGGGGGATTAGAGTTACCTTGTTGATAGAGGCTGTTTCTTTGTTACTTCTGAGATGAGGAGCTATATTCACTTACACCGTACAAGTAAGATTTCATAGTCCTAAGAATTTGTGTATGTAGACTTGTTCTGATCTGACTGTTGAGGAGACCTGAATAGAAGTCTTGTGGAACTTAGAGTCTGTTAGGTTTTAAATCCACATCCCATTAAGATTCCGACACACTAATAATCCAAAGGTCCGACAGAGCTCCAGACTACATTTTTATGAAGATAAGCTTAAAAGTCAACATTATTCTAACTTCTTTCCTTTTTCTTTTCTTTATTTTTGTTTTCACTTATTTTTCAAATAAGTGTTTGCTAAGGGACTAGCAAAGGTAAAGTATAGGGGAATGATGAATCCACGATTCATCGCCTTTATTCTTTTATTTTAGCTTCATTTTCTTAGCCAAACACATGTAAATACCCATTAATTTCATAATTTTACCATTTTGCATGCATTTGTTAAAATTGCATTTTTTAACACTTTTTGTACATAAATAAAAGAATAAAGAAGAAAAGAAAAAGAAAAGAAAAATAAAGGATGTAGTTATGCAATAAATACAGACTGACCCAAACCCCGAGAGAAGGTCAAGACTTGACCTGATCGACCAGGAATAAAGTAGGGGGAGATAGGGTCGTTTGTCAGAAAAATCAATAAAATCTTGTAAATATTTTTCATGTATATTTATACAAAACTTACATTATTTTATCTGTACATAATGTGACCTCAAACTAATTATTTTCGTAAATAAAAGTTGTAAATAAAATTGCGTTGTAAATAATAAAAATAATTGAAAAATAAAATATTGTATATATTGCAAATAATTACACCCAGAAAAAGCCACAGTGATAATTGAAACATCAATTCCGGCTCCACACAAGCTCAAATTAAACCAAATCACTTCCATCATACTATAAATTAAATTATCTTTCAAATGGTTGTGGTTTCATTATTTTTGAGTTACGGTTAAAAAGTCGGTTTTCTGGGGTGTTTTGTGCAGTTTTCCTATATATTTGATGAACATATTTATTTATATTTATTTTTATACATAATATATATTGTAAAAATTGTTTTCATTAAAAAAATCTAAATAAAAAAAATAAAAATTAAAAAAATCCTTTATAAAAATTATTTCCTTATTTGCACCTATGTACATTATATTATATGTATATAATATATGTATACAATTAATTTCCCTAAATAAAAATTACCAAAAAAATTAATTATCTCACATTAATTAATTTAATTTATTTAATTACGAAAATCATATGTAATTATTTAATTTATTGGATTTATTTGAATTCATTTGATTTGATAACTTACCTTTTATGTGAAGATTTGATTTTGTGCCTTAAATAGCCACCATTAAGGTGGTTAATTGATTTTTGGGAATTATTTAATTTATTTATTTTAATTAATTACGAAATTCGTTTTTAATTAATTATTTATTTTATTTATTCAATTATTTTATTTAATTAACCAATAAACACTTTCCTCATTTGTGAATATCTTCCATTTTTGATTTTCTTCTCTTTTTAATGGGCTCCTCCTCCCTCATTCACACTTGATCGATCTTTGGCGAAGAGGAGCCCGGTTTCCGAGAGAATTCTTGTTGAAGAGGGTCCTAGCCTCCGATCCAGTCGGTGACAGAGATTTGTGCTTCGTCGAGGCCATCATGGCTTGTCCGATCCCCGAGGTGAGATCCGCTTTTACCTGTCTTTTTCCCTAGGTAATCATAGATTTAGATTTTTACGTAGGAGTAGGGAGTAGTTTATAGATTAAAAATCCCAAATCATTTCTCCACATAATTTGCCTCCGACACCGATTTTCATCTCATCTCGCTATCCCTCCATATTCACATTCTACCTTACACGACCTGTCACCTCCGACCACGCACGGTGGTCGGAGTCTAGGATCTATCTTCCATTTCGCACAAGATCCTCCCATTCACCGTTCCCATTTTTGTGTATAAATAAAAAACAATATAAAATATTTTTCCTGTTTGTCTCACATCTATTTTTGCAGGAAGAATTTAAAAAAATCTTTCTTTCTTCTATCTAACCTTTGTTTTGTAGGTAAAATAAAAAAATAAAAAAATTTGTTTTGTCTCTAACATCTTGTTTTGCAGGAAAATCAAAATAAAAATAAAAAATTTTTCTTCTCCCTTGTACTTCCTGTTTACATTTGCTGTTTAAAAAAATTGAAAAAAAATATATTTTTTCTTTCCTTTATTATCATTTCTGTGCATACAAATAACAATAAAAAAATAAAAAAACAAATAAAAAAACAAATAAAAAAAATAAAATTGCAAGCAGGCAGCGGCCATCAACCCGCCGCCCGCAACCCCATCGCGGATACGCCAGCCCTCTACCTGCCTTGCCCGGCCGCAGTCCTCCTTCCGCGGCCACGCGGTGCGGCGGCGACCCACGCGCCGCCCCGTTCCGTGCGCGACCTCCTGCGACCCGCGCCCCCTGGTGCCACGCGTCCTCCCAGCGCGTGTGTCCTCCGTGCCATCTCCAGACCCGCCTCCAGTGCGGGTCGCCAACCCAGCTACTCCAGGTGCCTCCCGTGCATCGCTCGCGGCCGAAGGGCGCTGCCCCCTCTGCCTCTGCGTGCGCACCGCCGCGCGAGGCTGCGGGTCGCGCCTCCAGGTCCAGCGGCACCGCCCCCGTTCGCCGACCGCGTGGCCTCCGCCCCAGCATGCCGCTCCTCCGGCGGTGCCGACCTCCCGCTCCAACGCCCCGCGCGCCGCCCCGCTTCTCCTCTCATTGGTGTGGGCGGCGGCACCCCTGTGCCCACTTGTGGGCTGGAAACGAAAGAAAGAAGAGAGGAAAACCTAGGGCTATTGAAATATTTGGCGAAATTACAAAGAAGCCCTTTAAAGCTTTTGAATAATAAGAAGAAGAAGATATTTGGCACAATTACATCAAGCTTCCTGGAAGTTTCACTATTCGCAAATAAGTCCCTGCCAGTGAGCAACTCATGTGCCATGCACTTGCTAATTGGGTAAACTGCATCTTTGATTTGTATTTTTAATTATTTTTATATTGCAGTCCAGAACTTTTGAGAAACTTGCATTCCAGTCCTTGTGCTTTCAGACCTTAACTTGCTTGATATTTGTATTGAAATACATGTTTTTATTGCTCGTAAAATTCCGCAAAAAATTGTAAATATTCATGTTGTGTCTCTTGTCATTGTATAAATTTTCCATAGGATTTTGGCTTTATTTGATATTTTTTAAAATAAATCAAAAAATAGTGGGTTTGTGTCTTTTTCTCTGCCTACTTTTTAAAAATTCATAAAAATTTGAAAAAAAGTGCCTAAAAATTCCACAAAAATTACTGTAGGTGCATTTTGACTTCTTTTAATTTCCGTCCAATTTTTGTACTTTTACCAAATATAAAAATCAAAAAAATTATCAAAAATATTTTAAAATATATAAAACACAAAAACATTTTCTTTGAACTTTTCTGTGCATTTTTGTCCATTTTAAAAAAATACAAAAAGATTGTGTGTGCTTTTATCCCTTGTGCATATTGTGCTTGTTTTAAAAAAAAATATAAAATTCATAAACCACTAAAAATAACTCTGAAATTTGGCTACTTAGTTTTTAAATCGTGCTCCTTGTGTTCGACCCTGGTCGCTATACCAGGTAAAAAGAATAGCGAAGACCGCTTACATTGTTTTCATCGATTTCTAGCATTTCCGAGTGGTTTTTAATTATTTTCCAATTGATCGCGCTTGGTGATTTGGGTCACAACGACCATTATTAATTACATACTTAACCCGATTGTCAGGCGTGTCATCAGAATAAATGGGGCTGCCCCCAGGGAGTAGCCAACTTGGCTACTCCCACCCCTATTTTTCCCTCATTTTTTATTTTTTTGGAAAATAAAAATTTGTATATTCATCATTATATCCCTCTCACATTCTATTAAAATTTCGTCAGAAACAGAGACTCTTAAGCCCTCCATCCAGACGTCATCCTTTGATCTTGGAATTGAGGAGGATTCTGAAGATCGTGGCAAAATTAAACCATGTGTTCCAAAGAGGGGTAGAAGCAAGAAGCTTATTACTCCTAGCAGCATGTCAAAAAGGGTCAAGTCTAGAAGAGCAATAAAGGAAGAAGAAATAGCACAAACCATCCCAATGAAGGAGAAAATAGTAATGAAAAAAAGAAAGCTTGAAAAAAAGAATATTGAAGAAGTGATGACGGTAGAAGATGAAGATGAAATTCCAAAGATTGAAGACAACAAAGAGCAAGCTTTGGAGGTATGAAATCATCCTACCATACTTTACATATATTGTTGCTTTTAATTTTTTTTTTGATTTAGTGTTATTCAAATGATGGTAGTTTAATAAATTACATACGCTAAATAATAAGTTACTGTTCATTTGTATATTATTACTTCTGTGAATTATTAAATTACAAATACTTACATATTAACTTACTGTTGATACATATAATGTTACTAGTGTCTTTCGGTACCTGATACTTAGAGATGACACCTAAGAAGTTACTGTCGATCTTAGAAATATTGGGTGAGTAATTTTCATACTGAATGAATCTTACAAATGATACAAAGGAACTTACTGATGCATTTGAGAATATTACTTATGTTGTTTTAATATCTTAATGATACTTACAAATGCTTACATAAATACAAATGCTTAAATTCTTTTGGTGATGCTTCAAAAGTAAGAAATTACAATGATGCAATAACACAAAATAATGATAATATTTCTTAAATTTATTTATAGGTTTACAATTTAAATCGCATCGATTACGCTGGATATGATGCAATTTCTGAATCAGAGAGGGCAACCATTCATGAATTTCTGAAGGATCCTGTCGCCAAGTAAGGGGAGATTTACTAAATTTATTAGACCCATTTCATGATATATTTATGTTGATTTTTTTGTAATGTTACAACTTAACTTACATTTCAGTATGGGAGCAACTTATCATGGTCCAGGAGACAACTTTTGCAATGGAATACACATTGAAGACCTACTTTATAACAAAATGGTCATAGATGTGATTTTGGACATGTTCATGGATGTGCTTTACAAATCATATCAAGAAAGTGACGTGGAATGCCCATTTATTTTTGCAAATACGGCTCAAATGGTAATAGTACTTAACTATTTTTTGTTTTTAATTTAAGTTATATTAACTAAATATTATTCATTTCAACAATTGTTCCCAAAGACTGTGAAAGAAGCAACAGAAGAAGATTATGAGGCTCTAAATCATTTGTTCTCATGCACAAGAACAATGTTTGATAGTGTAAAAAAAGCCTTTTGTGTAATCCACACCTCCAATCATTGGCATCTTCTCGTGGCTGATTTTGATGAGAAGAAATTCATTTCATACAATTCACTTGCTGGGATGAAAAAACACCTCATGGATGTTAGAAAATGGGTAAAAAGATATAAAATTTTGTGATACATCCATTTTTGATATATTTTTTTACTAACATATTTCTTTAACAATATCCTTAGGTTGATTGGATGGCAGAATACTTCTGGCTATTTACTGGAGAGCACCTTGAAAAGTGGCCAGTAGAGATAAAAAAAGGAATCCCAATGCAGCGAAGTGATTCCATTGATTGTGGGGTTTATGTAATGAAGTATATGGAATTTATTTGCAAAGGAAAAGATCCAGTGTTCCGAAACGAAGATACCCCAAGTTTCGTGCGGAGATAGCAGCTATACTACTTACAAGTGTTCAGAAGAAAGATTAACAGAAATGTGATATCTTAGACATGTATATAGAGATGATGTAAATATGTACATGTACTGTTCAAAATTTAAATGTAGTATCTTTCTTTTGAACATGGAATTCTTTATGAATGAGAAAATTTTGATGGTTGTTGATCGTTGAAATTATTACAGATGATACATTCGTCTACTACCTGATACTTACAGATGCATTAAGTTATTGATACATACAATGCTAAATAAAAAAGTTACTATTGCTTTAGACAATATTACTTGAGTATTGTATAACTTACTACTACTTAAATATACTACTATTTGAACTTAAAGTTGATTTTGAAAATCTTACTTGAATAAGCTAAGAACTTACGGATTAAAATATATTATGCTATAAGTTACTAATACTTACAAATGATACGTAATAATTTACTAATGATTTTGAGAATAGTACTTGTGACATGTTAGTAACTTACTTATAGTTATATATGATACAAAAAATCGTAGTTATTATCTAAGTTTCTGATACTTACGTTTTATAATGATGAATGTTACTGATGTCTTCTACAAACTTAATTATACAAGCTTCATATTTACTGATGTATTCGTCAAAGAAAATATGGGAAATATATACTGATACATAAAAACCCCTTACTGATGCATTCTTTAATGTTACTGATACATACCAAACTTAATAAAACATGTCACATGCAAGAACTTACTGATTTGTACAACAAATTTATTGAAACATGATTCGTACTTACTGATGATGGACAAGTACCAACTTACTTATACAGTCTTGGAAATTACTAACGAAAAGTGAACAATAAGAACTTACATATACTACATAAAAACTTACTAATACTTACTATTACTTACATATACTACATAAAAATTTAAGGTTGATTTTGGAAATATTACTTGAATAAACTAATATCTTACTGATACAAATGCTTAAAAAATCTTCTAAATCCTATTAACGATCGCTTACAAGTGCTTACATTAGATACATATATTATGTTTTAAGTTACTAATAATTACAAATGATACGTAATAACTTACTAATGATTTTGAGATTATTACTTGTAATATATTAGAAACTTACTTATAGTTAAATATGATACAGAAAAACTTACTTATTATTTAAGTTACTGATACTTACGTTTATAATGATGAAAGTTACTGATGTCCTTTACAAACTTACTTATACAAGCTTCATACTTACTGGTGCATACGTCAAAGAAAATATGGGTAATATATACTGATTAATAAAATTAACTTACTGATTCATTCTTCAAAGTTGCTGATACATGTTCCAAACTTACTAAAACATGTGAGAGACATAACTTACTGATTCATTCACGAAATTTACTAAAACATGATTCATACTTACAAGACCATTGACAAGTACCAACTTACTTATACATACTTGTAAATTACAAATGGAAATTGAACAATAGAAAATAACTTACAACCAGATCATAAACACACAACTTCATACTTGATGAATAGTACACAATTTAGAAAGATTACAAAGAAGGGGAACATAAAAAAAATGAAATTCTTCTATAAAGTGAAATGGGGTATGCCAAAATAAGCTTCAGTCTTCTCGATCCTTTGAATATCATCTGACTTCAATACTTTCAAATATCAGCTGCATTGATTATGTAACCACCTGTGAAATGGAAAAAATATACATAGTGTTATCAGAACGTTAATATACTAAAAGTACAATATAAACCATATGAATAAGAATTTATCTTACCATCAGTCTTCTCAGTCCTTTGAATAACATCTGACTTCAAAACTTTCAAATATCAGCTCATTGATAATGTAACCAACTGTGTAATGGAAAAAATATACATATTGTTATCAGAACGTTAATATACTAAAAGTACTATATAAACCATATGAATAAGAATATTTCTTACCATCATGCATTATATTAAGATTTTGAAGGGCAATTCCTTGAATCATGTCCTGTATTGAATTTGTGGCATAATTTGCATTGTCTACCCTTTGACGAATTCTCTTCACTAATTGATTTCAATCTATTAGTGCTGCCCTTTGGTCTACCACCTTTTTCAGACCCTTTTGGTTTTGCTACATTAGGATCTTTTACAACAAATACTGTCTTATCACATTTTTCATTAACATCATGGACATCTTCAACATTTACAATGATCCTTTTGCTCTTAATAGCTTTGACTCCTTCAGAAGCATCTATAAGGACCTTCTTAATGTAATCATATACTTCTTTGTTGCCATCAGCTTCGCTAATAAGTTCATTTGCCAATACCCTTAATTGATTATTATCATCTTACACTGTTCTCCTCCTATAAAGTGGGTAGTAACCATTTCTCTTGATATCTTTCTTCCATCTATTCAATAAAAGGGAGGATTGAACGTCTAACGCATCAATGTGTTTTAAAACACTAATAATGTGTCTGCAAGGAATACCCATTGATTCCATTTTCATACAATCACATTTGAATTTATTATAACAAGCATGAAAAGTAACTCTGTTGAAATCTTCAATCCTCCCAATAGGATATACTCTGAATTGTATAACATCATCAACAGAAGGAAATGGAATCACATTTAGTTCAATACCTTCCAAAAGCTCTGTCTTAACCATATAAAACACGGTCTTTGTGAAATGCTCAGAAAATTGTTTTTCAATGCTCCACTGCGTAGCCAACTTAGGAATTTTATTCTCATTTTCATTATCCATCCTATTAGCATGCTCTCTCATTCTTTTAACTGCGGTTTGAAATCTAGTCATGAACTCATATAAACTATTCAGCTGATTGACATGGTTAGTCAAGAATGAATTCATGCTCTCGCTCCTCTGTGTTGTTCTCATCTCAGCAAAAAAAATAACTTCTCATGTAAATAGGCACCCACTTTCTCCTGATACGATACATAACATTAATCCATCTATTTTTGTCTAAATTACATTCTGTAACTATTCTGTCCCACTCAGCTTCAAAATCTTGTTCACTTTTTGCCTCCCAAATAATCTTATTCAATGCAGGAATTGCTATATCAGCTTTCTTTGTTAAACCAATCCTCTTCTTCATGTTAGCTGTAACGTGCCAACCACAATATCTATGTTTGGTAGAGGGGAAGACTTCTCTTATAGCAGCATTAATGGATGGACACTGATCAGTAATAATTGTCTTGGGAGCGACATTAACAGCCATCAGAAAATTTTTAAAAAGCCATACAAAAGACTCCTTTGTCTCATTCATTAAGAATGCGTTGCAAAAGAATACAGTCTGTTTATGGTTGTTAACTCCACAAAAAGCAGCAAAAATGAGCTTATACTTGTTTGTATCGTATGTTGTATCAAAAGTAACAGCATCTCCAAACAATTTATAATCTTCCATAGAATAAGAATCTATCCACATGCAATGAGTTAAACACAAATCCTCATCTTGCTTGTACACATAAAAAAATTCAGGTGTAATGCTTTTGCAATATTCAAGATGTTCCAACAACATAACAGCATCATGACCTTCAATTTCTTTCTTCTGATCACGCTTCAAATTGTATATGTCTCTGGCTATAGAACCAATGCGTTCGTCAGATCCACTTTGTTTGTCCAAAAAAGCAATTTGTTTGGCAGTAGGGATGTTCACTTGAGACATAGAAGCTAGTAGATTCTTTGTGGCCTTAGTTATTCTCCTATTTGGTCTCAAGTACTTTTTCTTACTTGGAGAAACAAGTTTATGGTTATGTTCCTCAACGAATGAGACCACATCCCACTGTTTAGATATCTGATTTAATTTAACACACAACTTTGCCTTACAACCACAACGGCTTATTCCACATCGTCTACCCTCGTTGTCTATTCCATCAAGATTAGCTTCTGCGTCTACCACTGATAGGCTCGATGATATCTTTCTTTTTTTGGCATTTTGAACATACTGTCCTTCCTTCCAACAAACATATTTTTTAAAAGAAAGATTCTTAACTTTGTTTTTTCGATCAAAACAATATTTGGTGCTACTCCTCCTAATATTAAAGCCAAGTTCAGTAGCATATTTCTCATAGAACATTTCACATTCCTTTAGGTTTGAGAAAGAGAGACCCTCTCGAGGGATAATAGCAGGATCAACAGCTGATATAGGGGAATCATCATCATTTAAATCTTCAACGCTTTCATATTCATCATTGACTAAAAGAATAAACCATAAAAAGAGTATCAATATGCATATTTAAAGCATCAGTATGCTTACTGAACTTACTATTCTTCTGCAATTATTACTAATGAGTTTACTAATATTACATCATGATATTGCATAACTTACTAATACAATAGCTTACTGATACTTACGTATTCTTACGTATTTAAAGTATCAGTATTGAATTTATGTAAATTACGAGTGTCATGACATAGCTTACTGATACTTACGTATTCTTTTGCAGTTATTACTAATGAGTTTGATAATATTACATCGTGATATCATATAACTTACTGATGCATCTGAAACATAAGAGCTTACTTATTCTATTGCAAAAGTTACTATCGAAACTGAAAATATTACTTATGTCATAATAAGGCTTACTGAGACTTACATGTGCTACACTAGTGCTACTATTGAATTTATGTATATTACTTGTGTCATAACATAGCTTACTGATACTTACTTATTCTTTTGCAGTTATTACTAATGAGATTGATAATATTACTTCGTGATACCATATACCTTACTGATACATCTGAAACATAGGAGTTTACTTATTCTTTTGCAAATATTACTATCGAAAATGAAAATATTACTTATGTCATAATAAATCTTACTGATACTTACATGTGCTACACTAGTGCTTACTGATTCTTTTGCAAATATTACTATTGAATATAAAAATATTACTTGTGTCATAATAAATCTTACTGATGTTTACATGTGCTATGATATTTGATCTTACATATATTACTTGTTTGCTCTGAGATCTTACAGATACTTAAAAGATGCTTATATAATACTAGATCTTATTTAAATTTGATGATGATACGAATTTCAAAATTTCAATGATACAATGAACAACTTGAAAATAAAATTCATATGATTACATAAAATATATAAAAAATACCTAATCTTCCAGAGTTCTTGTGGACATCAATCAGATCGAAAAGATTGCCTTCATCTTCTAATTCACATAAATAATCTTCACTTTCTGAACCATGGACAAAGTCGTCTTTCATCGTTGAATCATACGTATCAAGATCAAAATCTACTCACGAATTATCCATACACGAACCTATTAAATACATATTAGAAACGAAAACATGTAACGAAAAACATATAAAAAAATTATAAATTGCAAATCAAAGTACCTTTGGTTCCAGATTACGAGTAAAGAATCGCTCGAACCTCTCGCGAATGACAAGAAGGGGTTTTTTTCCTCGATAGAAAATGACGCGAGAAGAAATGACTCATTTGCTAATTAAGGAATGTAATTAATTTTCATTTTTACAAAAATGGCGGTTACAATCGTGGTTCCTATAATCATGGGATCGCATGATTTAATCCAACGGTTGGGAATAAGGGCTCATTCTATATAAAATGGGCACAGTGCCCTCTGGATAAAATTCCTATATATATATATATATATATATATATATATATATATATTTATATATATAGGACCTTTCAAATGAGGTGGAGGCTTTTCTGAAATTGTAAAGGCTACTCTGAATTTAGTAAAAGCTTTGTAACAGTTTTGTAAAAGTATAAACTGTACATTGTAAAAAAAATGAATTTTGTAAAGTATAGCATCCAAATTTAAATTAACATTTCCATCCAATATAATAATATTTTCATAATTTTATTTCACTATACATCATGTGTTAATATTTATTGTTATATGTTTGAAACAAAAAATTATAAAATATATTAGAAAGATGCTTAAACTGAGGGAGACTCACCGTATAACATATTGGCATATTATAAAGCTAACAAAAGTGTTAAACATTCCCATCTTTGTAAATCAATCTTATTGTTGCGCATCAGAAGGACCACAAATCTCACACACAACACTTAGTTGATAATGGTCCTCCAGTTAGATGAAAATGGTCCTCACTCAGAGCAAATCACATCAAGGATCCTAATACGAGGTTTAAGACGAACATAATGCAGGAAGAAACAAAGTTTTGCCGGGAAGGAAGGCATGTCACTGTACAGGAGGATGCAGAAAATTAGAGCAAGGGGAATGGGCTATTGACGAGCAGATGTCAGCATCCCCATCAGTCAAGAGGACCAACTGGACTGTTAGGTGCAACATTTCTTTGCTCGCAATCTTTGCCAGTTGCAAAGGTGGTGGGGGAGGACCTCTGCTTATTAGAGCTGAGCCCCCATCTGCTGTACTAGTGTCCACAAGATCTATGCATGAATGGATATCAGATGGATAGATAGGTAGATAGATAAAGCATCTCTGCTGCCTTCTTTCTCTTCACCCCTTTCGATCTCTTCTCCTCTTGGTTTACCGCATCTCTTTTTGGATGTGCCGCTGCTCCATGTGCCTGCTGTTCCTGCAGCTGCATGGTCTCACATGCAAGACAAATAATATGAAACAAAAATAAGAATGATTATAAAATAAAACATATATGTAAGTTTCAGTGTCACATTGACAAGGATGTGTGCTTGTGGTAGTGAAAAGTGTCCGCGGGGGATAAAGGCCAATTATCTAAAGGGAAGGGAATCCTTTTCTGGTATTTTCATGTCATCATCCAACTCTTATACCATATGCATCCAACTGCTTGGTGTTCCATTAGGTTATAGGTTGGATCGAATCAATGAGGATGACCTTAATGTAGCTGATAAATTTACAATTTTAGATCTAGGTTGTATTGTTTTGTAACCAAGAAGATGTCTTACGAGGATGCTGGATAGCATCTGGTTATTCAGAAATAATAAACTATTTTTGAATAAGCGTGTATGAACACTTATCTTTTCTTTATATTTCAATCCAGTCAAATAAAAGTAACGGATAAACTTCACTTATCTGTCATCTTATTTCTTATCCATCATCCAAACTGATGATGAATTTGTCTAATAGATATATACCATTTGTGAGTTCGCTCTGTCCATCTTTGTTTTTTTTATTTTCATGCATATTATCTAGGTTTAATTGTGTTGTTTTCTCACTACAGAGTTCGATTATGATACATACGACCTTTCAGAACATGGCAAATGGTACTTCTCACCTCAGAATGAAAGTGGTGATCTTGACATGAGAAGATGCATGATGATCTTTTTCGACATTATAATTATAGTGTCGAGAGAATGAATAGTTATCGGTATGCAGAAACCAAGTAGTAAAACTAGTAGATACATTCAGATTTACTCTTTGAGATAAAAGGACCTTCAGTTTATCCTACGTAAGAATCAAATAAGAATTGTTGCATATTCATGTACTCACTAGTTGCATTTGTAACAGTAGAAACTTGGGGTTCTTCATTATTGATCAATGCATTGTCCAAGGGTATGAAATCAAATACAGCTTGAATAAGATATGGCAACATAGCAAGGACATAATGATTCGAGGAAGTTGGCAATTTGGATGCCTACTTCCATCTGGCACGAAAAGCCTTGCTTTATGCTAGGTGTTAGTCTCTCTCTACAAAGGAAGTAGAGACAGAGAGCGAGAGAGAGAAGGAACATGCCATGTGAGGGCATGCATGCATACCCATGGAGCCAAATAAAAGGAAGGCATATCAAAAGGTCAAATACAAATAGAATCCTATCTTTTGTAAAAGCAGACACATGTTGAGAGCCATTGCCTTGCAATTCACTTGTCAAACTAAGTGACCGGAGACCTACCGTTCTCCGAGGGCCATTCCCTTTGGATTATTGCCATCGGTTTTGGAGATAAATGCCTCTCCGATACTGTTGAGATCTTAGCGCATGTTCCCATTTGCGTGTCTCTGTTCTCCATTGTGCCTGTTGATGTTACTCAACCCTTTCCATTGCTTCTGTGCCTCTCCTTCTTTTGGCTAAAAATACTAATCCCTTGTCGTCGAATTGTAGAAAGCTTTCTATTCCCTATATCTGCAAGCTGTAGAGATGCACAAGGATCTTAGATGAGCAAATCATTCGTGCGTGTATAATCCATATATCTAAATGGCTTAGAACAATGTTTATGTTCAATATTGTTTATTTCTGAAGCCAAATCATGCAGTTCTGAACCTCACGCACTTTTTGCAAATTCATGTTGTTAAGTTAAAAGAAAGGAACTTTGAGATTAGTTAGAGATACGTTCAATTTAATATTTATTAAAATATTAATCTGCATCAGGCTCAATTGGGTCGATTTGGAGTTGAAATAAAAAAATGATATTTAAGTCCACTAAAAAATTGAGCTATAGTGACGGTTTTGAAAAAAATCCGTCACTAAATTAGCCGTTGTTAAATATGTAATGACGATATTATTCGTTGCGAAATGAGTTTTCATACTCAAAATTAGTGACGAATATCATATCTGTCATTATATCATTAGCAACAGTCCACATAGAGACGCTTATTCGTTGGTATTTTTTAAAAAATTAATTAATCGTCGCTAAATTTTGAACTTAAGCGTCACTATGTGGACCGTTGCCAATGATATAATGACAGATATGATATTCCTTGCTAATTTTAAGTACGAAAACTCATTTCGCAACGAATAATATCGTCATTATATATTTAACAATGACTAATTTAGTGACGGATTTTTTCAAAACCATCACTATAGTTCAATTTTGTTGTAGTGGTGCAAACCCGGGTCAGGATTATCACAAATTTAAAGGAAAAGAAGTCATAAAATCATACCTATGCCGAATCCAATAATCGGGTACCCTCAGGCTCCATACGTGTACTATAAAAGTACACATGGGAAAAATGAGAAGTTCTCTCGATTCCATTACTTAAAATTTCAGTTTTTATATGTTCGAGTAAAAGGTGAGTAGTTAAAAAAAAGTTTTAAAGAATTGGATGAGAGAATCTCTTGACATTCCAAATACTAAAAGTCCTTGTTTTATATCGAATAATGTACTGGAAGCCCATTAACTTCTCAAGGTCTACAGAAACAACCCCCAAATTGTGAACCGGAGGCCCATTAAGCAGCATGGCAGCTGTTGGTATGGGCTTAACGAAGGCAACCAGCTAATATTTGGTAATATGACAAAATTGTATATCTCATACTTTTTTAATAATATAATATCCACTGCAACAAAATTGTCCAAGGACAGTGTATAATTTGAATATCAGATACCATATCCTTCAATATTAAAATATAACAATAAATAATATTTGTTGTAAAATTTCTCTTGTTCTTGTAACTTAGAAAGAATATCATATTGGTTGCTAAAATTTTGTATAACAATGATTATCTATTGACTTTTACTTTAAATTTTGTAAGATATCGCTGGTAATTTATATGATTATTTCTAGCAATATTGTAGTTTATACAAAATTATTGTGAATTTAAAGAATGAAACATAGAATACTATCCGTTACTATAAATTTAACATTGGAAGATACAACAACTCGTTGTCGTAGGCCATAGTTGGTATAATGATGGTAGCATGGAATGTATATATTCCTTATTCATCTTTGCTTGTATGATCAAAGCATCTGATTTATTTAATAAAGAGTTAATGGCTAGGGGTGTGCCTGATTAACATGTTATATGAATACATGCCCTGAACCATTTGTGCAGACCCTAAACCTAAGGATATCCAACAAAACATTCTAGATTGTATACCAAACACAATTTGATTTTTAGCGCATGGGGGTCCGATCCTATCATGAATGGTTACTCGTGGGTTGACCCAGATGCTTGATCCATTACCAAACCTTCACTACAAGAAATTAGGCATTTAGCATGTATAGTCTTGCATCCACAGGTGGTCGGTCAAGGATGCAAGACTATTTGCATCCACAAAGCTAACGCTGGTGGACGAAAATCGCTGGAAGTAAAGATTTTAAAATCTACGAGCATAACTTGGTGTCCACAAGTGGACACAGAAGTCTGCAAGTGCAGGCAAGCGCTAGTGGATGCAATTGTGGATGTGAAACCTGCAAAAAATTTGAACAGAACGCTCTCTCTCCCCAGCTGTCACTCTCATTTCACATTTCCCTCTTCCCCCAAAACCGTCTCCTCTATTCTCCCAACCACCACCTCCTCCTTGCTCTTTGCCACAACCATTGCCACTGTCGCCTCCTCCTCTCCATTGTACACCGCCTCCTCCTCTCATTTCCAACCCCATTATTGAATCGTCAACTATCGAGGAGGCGACTGTACGATCCACATAAGGCGGGATCAACATTCACTGCGATGATCGCTCACGACATCTAACAAATCAAACAACAATCAACCCACACAAATAAGTAATAAGGCAATGCAAACAAGATAATAAAAATTTGTTATAAATCTACAAACAAGTGTGTATATTGAACAAGTATGGTTGGGTGTCAAACAAAGGAAAGAAGTCGGGGTACCACTACTATTATTTATTGCTAAATAACAATGTATATGTATGCACACTATTTACATAATTACTTAATGTATTTTTCATAATTAATTAATTTTCTGTTTTATTTTTATAATTTTCTTATTTTTAATTTCTTTTTATTTTTAATATATAATACAAGTATATATCACTATACATAAGCATATAATGTAATATATAATATAGGTCATATATAATATAATATATAAAATAAATATACAAAAGTTAGAAAATACAAAAAATAATATTCCTTTTAAATTTATAGGATTTAAAAATATATTTATAGGTTTTATATTAGTTAGTAATAATATAAAAAATATATATCTATATATAGATATATAATACAATATAGGGTAATATATTTATAAATATAACTATAAGTAGTAAAAAATTACTAAATACAAATTTTTTGTGTTATTGTTTCTCCTAAGTAGCAAAGCAGCCGTGAGACCTGCTATGCTTTATGGTTCTGAATGTTGGCATGTGAACCATAGACATGTGCAGAGAATGGTTGTAGCAGAAATGAAAATGCTAAGATGGATGTGTGGACATACACGTAAAGATCAGATTCGGAATGATGCAATCAGAAAGAAAGTTGGTGTAGCTCCGATCGAGGATAAGATGCGAGAAAACCGCTTAAGATGGTTTGGTCATTTGCAAAGAAGGTCAACTGATGCACCGGTTAGGAGATGCGAGTGGTGGGATGTTGAGCCGGCTAAGAGAGGGCGAGGACGGCCCAAGAAGTGTTGGAAAGAGACTATACGAAGGGATCTTAGCTTTTTGGATATAAGTCCGAGATTGACCCAATATAGATCTGAATGGAGTCGAAGAATCCATGTAGCCGACCCTACTTAATTGTGGGAAAAGGCTTTGTTGTTGTTGTTGTTGTTGATTGTTTCTCCTATTTTTATTAAATTTGAGTATTGTTGCTAATTTTTAGGTATTTTTCAAATCCAAAATTTACAAAATCATGGGATTAATAAATATGTTGAATTGTTTTGAGATTTAAAACTAGTATATAAATTCAAAATTTCTCAAAACTATTTGTTATATGTATGGAATAATACATATAAAAATATAGGATAGAAAAGTAATTTTTTGGAATTTTTGAAAATATTTTATATTTTTTAGGATCAGCTAGGGATTGTGATTTTTAGGATTTTCTTTTGATAATTTTTTTGTTATTTTTGGTCTTTAATGGTAAATCGGATAATAAATAATAGGTAATTTTTGGAATTTTATGTTATTATTTTATATTTTTTGTATTTTTCAAGCCAAACAATAAATAAACGTGCTTTTTTATTTCTAATAAAAAAGAAATGTGTGAAAAATGCAAAATAAAATATATGGCATGAATGGACAATTAATCAAGCACTTAAGCTTATTTTTTATGATTTTGTAGCACGATAAGTAATTATATAAAATAGAAAAACAATAATAAAAATAAATCAAGCTTGAAGGGGCATTTATGGAATTAAAAATAAAGAAAGGGGGTATATGAAAAAACACCAGAAATTTTGAATGGCAACTTGATTTTTAATACTATTTCACAATTACAAGAGTTGGGGGGTTATACATTAATTTTCCCAGCTCACGTGGGGGCCACTTGAGCATAGGACTAAAGTGCAAGATCGAAAAGTTACAGGGGGTCCTTGGAATTTTTTCTTGAAAATTTGAACTTAATAAAATTCACAAGACATTTTACAAAATAAAAAAAGGCGGAGTGGGTTATATGCAATTTACCCACTTAAACCCTAGATGATCCGGATGGCATCTATGCGCCACGTGGAGGATTAGAGGGCCTTGAGTGCGTGTCGCTGATGACACATTTTTTGCATGGGCCTAAAATGGTATTCTCACAGAAGCGAAGATATCTTGTCGCTGAGGTGACCTCTCATGAAACCCGTGGTCAATCAACAATCAACCCACACAATGAATAAATAAAACAAGTCAAGCAAGTTAGAACCACAATTTTATACCCAATCAAAAATGTATAATGACAAGCAAGTAGGGCGTGGTCAAAGAAAACAAGGGTGTAGAGCAATGTAAGAAAAAACAATCAATCACATGGAATTTATATTTTAAACACTTAGCCAATTTAAGATTTTTGTGTGTTTTGAAATTATATATATTATTATTATTAATCTTAATTTTAAATTTTTATTTGTTTTTATATTTATTTTTTTATATTTTATGATTTTTATTTTCCTTTTCTTTTTTTAAAAGATATATAAGAATATAAAAGTCTATATATGCAATATAGGATAATATAGATATAAATAAAACTACAAATAAAAAATTAAAAAATCAAATATTTTTGGGTTTTAAATATTTTTTTATTGTTTTTTGATTTTTACAGATTTGTGCTAATTTGTATGGATTTTTAAAGTTAGAAATATCCCAAATCAGGGAATAAATAAATAAGTTGGATTGAAATGGAAATTAAATATAGCAAATAGTGTCCAAAATTTTCCAAATCAATTTTAATAGATAAATAATTATCTATGAAAAAAATACAAATTCAGAAAATGATATTTTTGGTATTTTTAGGAATTTTTAGATTTGTATAAAAGTTCTTAGGTCTTTTTAATTTTTACGAGTTTTCTTTTTCTATTTTTAGTGGGTTTTGGTCTAAAGGTTCAAAATACTAAAAAAATATTTTTTAGAAATTTTCAAAATATTTTTACAATTTTTTTGTATTTTTAAAGGTGAACAAGGAATATCTGTGCTCTTTTTTAATAAATATTAAAAAGTTTTCAATGGTAAATCTAAAAATATGTGATGAAAGTGTGTGAATTCAGGAGCCTAACCTTATTTTTGGTGCTTTTTGGAGCACCTACACTATATTTAATAAATAGAGATAAATATAAAAAATAAATGAATTGACAGGGCATATATATAACTAAAAATAAATGCAAGGGACTTTCTACAACTATTCTAAAAATATAACACTAGAATTAAAAATTAACAGACCAAAGAGAAATACAAAAGACCACGGGGGCTTGCCTGAAAAATGCCCACCTCATGTGGGACCGCACGCGAGATTAGTTGGCATGGATTAAACTTCAATTATAGGAAGTTCAGGGGATTTCATGCCATTTCATACAGAATTGTTAGCTTACTTTAAATATTACGAGACTAAAGACAAAAAGGCAAAAACAAGGAGGGTGGATTGCATTTACTCTCGAATCGCGCGAGCGGAGGGGCCTAGTTGCTCCACTAAGACACACGTCGATGATCCAGTGGCGGTGAAGGTTCGCAAATAAACGACCAAGATTAGATCGCCTAGGGAGATCTGATGGGTGAGAGAGGGGCGGATCCAATGGAGGTTGTATATGTGGAATGAATCATCTGATCCGACGATAATGAATGTATCAAGAAGAACAACGGATGAACACCTCCTGGGCGAGACTCGATCTGACTTTTCCTCCTTCGTCTGAGGTTCAATCACCATGCCGATGGGTGCTTTACGTTCCCGATGATGCTCCGCTCCTTGGGGACCCTTCAAAATGGATCAAGGATCATAGAAGAGGATCTTTGTGATGCTTGATACCTGGGCCTTTGTTCTTGACTCAAAATCCATTGCAGATGGGATTTTTATTGTTGTCTCCTATAGGGTTAGTGTTGCAACACAAATACGAAGATCAGGGAAGCTTATGGAGGAGGAATGGAGGGTGGAGTTCTCTAACAAGCTGTGGAGAAAGGAGAGCAGAACTCTAGATATGTGCAAGATCCAGGTGACTGGAGATGCATGGGGTGATTAGCAGATGAAGGGGGAGAATATGGATATGATCTAAGAGATAGAGGATATGTGTGCCGAAAATGCACGTCAAAGATGGAGCTCCATTGTATGATGAAGTTTGGATTTTCGAGTATATATGAAAAATCGAGCGATGCAAAGTACTAAACTAAACCACTGATAGCCTACGGAATAAAAATGATGGAAATAAAAAAAGAGTTCACTGATGAGGAACAACCAGAAGCTGGAGCTTCGTCGAGGCTAACGACAGACCCTGATCTCTTGGATTTTACACCAAAGCTCACTCCTAAATAGTGGATCAAGTCCTTGTTGTCACTAGGAGCAAGAATCAATGCTCGAATTTAGGGTTAAAGTGTGGAAGAAGGATCAAAAAGGTGAGTTTTGGTGAAGGCGATATCTTATTGGCGAAGAATTCGAGCAAGGAATCTAGGAGGCACTAGGGTTCCTCAGTCGAGGAATCATCCCGAGTGCATCTCCACGGATCAAGGCAAAGATGCAAGGCGATTCTTACCCAAAAATTTTAAGATTTGGTGGGGAAAATTTGAGGAATGGAGTGGACTATCGGCAGGTGTTGGAACCAAGAGGAGACCAAGGAGTTGTCCTCGATTAATCTGCCCTCTTTCCTTATTGGTCCACGCCGGTCGAGTAAGGATAAAATATAATTCAAAAAGAATAAATAATTCAAAATAAAATAAAAAATGATTTTATTAAAAAACCCAAAGCAAAAAAAATATTTGTTCATTTTTACAGTAATTAATTATGATTTTTTTATTTACTTTTATGACTTCATTTATTATAAGTTATTTTCAGGATATATTTATAGGTATATTCATCTATATTTTGGATAATTTAAATTTATTTTGTATTTTTGATTTTATTTCATTCTATTATTTTATAAAATTATAACCAATTTTTATATACATAAATTATTTTTTATTGTATTTTTCTGATGTATTTTGTACACTCAAATAAATAAGGGTGTATATTGTATAGGCATAAGTATACGTATCTTATCTATGTGTTTTGTATACATATTTTATTTTGACATCTTATTTATAATTTTATTGTGTCTTAAACATTTACATATGCTATAAATAATATTTAAAAAGTTATAAAATTATAAAAATAATAAAGTGTAAATAAAACAAATATTTTATTCAGGTATATTATACACTAGGGGTCCAAAACCTAACTTTCACACTTTAACTCCAAAAAATATGAAACCACCTTCATTAAATATCTTATTAAACGTTATATATAAAGTTGATTTTGATACTTTTTTAGTTTTTATTTAGGATATATGGGTCTTTGGAAGTTGAGATTTTTGCTTTTTTAGAGTATAAAATGAGCATTGTATATTAGTAAACTCAATTATATATATATATATATATATTATACATATTAGCTATAACTTTCGAATAAAATGTTTATTTTTTATGTATAATAATAGAAAGTAAAATAGGTACCAAAAATGAATTAATAATGAACTAATAAATGGGACTTTTAATGATTTCTTGACCTGTATCTTCCCTTACTTTAGTCATTGTCGACCAAATCAATTCTTGACTTGGTCTCGAGGTTTAGGATCATAAAATACATTTGACATTTTATTCCTTTTCTTTTCTTTTCTTTATTCTATGATTTTGATATTAAAAATAGTATTTTATACAATAAATGCAACAAATAATGAATGCTAATTTGTACAAAATAATGTTATATACATGCATTAAGTAGGGTTTTTAAGGCTAAATGATAGAATAAAGAAGATGAATGGGTATTCGACAACTGCTATGATAAGAATGAATGCCCCAAAATAGATTTGGGTCGCGTCCTTCATCTGATAGCTAGGAAGGGGTCTTCAAGACGATGAATGAACCCCCCATCTGGCGAGATTCAACCTGGGTTATTTCCTTTCTTAGGCGGATATTCTTCGATCTGATGGATTCAAAATGTCACTGGGGGCTTTCTGCACGTGTTGGTCTACTCCAGTGGGATAGAGGTGGCTCGGACAAAGATCTGGAGCTCCAAATAGCTCCGGGTTTTGGAGATTCTTCTTTTTTGCTCCTAGGCTCTAGACGGTTTTGTAGAACCCATAACTTTCACAAGATTAGTGGCTCGAGGACATCCTCAAACAAGTTTTGAAGCTACTAGCATCAAGGATGGTAGAGATGTGAAGAGATCCAATGAAGGGTGTCAGATGGAACACGACCAGATACACAATGTAACTAGGTTGATTAGATGGGGGGAAGATGTGGAGAATAAGTAGGGGTAGGATGTGGGATGAATATGGGATGAGGATACTGAAGGATATAGTTAGATCCTCAAGCGCATCACGGAAGCGTGATCGTCGTATCGAATACGACGAAGAACGACTAGTCGTACTAGTAGTTCTATGCAGCGGAAATTAAAAATTTTATGCGACGAAACCACATGATCCAAGAACACTTCTCGGATCGTTTCGTCTAAACCACAAACAAGTATTAGGTTTACCTCTTGAAGCGTGGTTGCAATCGAGTCTCTAAACGAAGAGACCTCCTGTCTCAAGTCCGATCCGACGGAGGAGACGCTTGCGAGCGCGGGGATGAACCGCGTGCTTCTCGCAATCCATGTTGATGATCCAAGCGGCGGATCTCCTGATCTCGACACACGAGATCCAACGTCTTCTTCACGAGCAAGGCACGCTGAAGTAGACGGAGTTCCACGAGCAAACCATCGGGCAACATAACGACGATGCTGCGGCGATGGAGAACCTCTCTAGGGCATCCATGGTGGACGGCCATGAGAGGGAGAGAGAGAGGGCGTGTAAAGAGAAAGAGAGAGAGACTTGTTGTCTCTTGTTGTGTAAAGAAGAGAAATGGGGTGCCTCTCCTTTTATAGGGTTTTGGGATCCATGGATCTCAATCCATGTGACAACACAAATCCAATGGCTCTCATTGATTGTGTTTCTTTTAATGGTTAAGATTTGTGTTGGTAAAACAAACAACAATTAATTTAATTTAAATTAAATATATGTTGATAAATCAACACAATTTAATTACAAAATTAAATCATCAATACATGGAGATAATGGAAGAGAGAAAGCCTCCTTCCATGTGGAGAGGGGGGACGGCCTCCCTTTCCTAATGGGAGTGGTGGCCGTCCACCCTCCTCCATTAGGAAGGTGGTTATTTCATCTTTTATGTAATCTCCATTATTTGCAACAACTTTTGATGCAAATTATTCTACAAAAATAATTCACAATTATTTTGTAGACATTGCAATCTTGCCATTGAAAAATTTGTGAATCATATTCACAGCCCAAAACAAAATGTAAATTACATTTTCACTTCAATGTCCAATGTGAATCCAATTCACATTAACATTTAATTAACAAATGTAAATTACAAATAGCTCTCTCTTATATAGTATAAATCACATTTATAATATATATGACTAATATGGATATTGCTATCCACATTATTCATATCCATGATAATTAAATCACATTTAATCATCTTGGATCTCTATTCTCTTGTTCTCAAATAACATGAATCATATTCACATTATTTACATCTTTGATAATCAAATCATATTTAATTATCTAAGACAACTCCTTTTATAATATGAATCGAATTCATATTAATCATGATAATTAAATCACATTTAATTATCCATTTTCTCAATGCTCAGATATATAAATCAACAATAGAATTATCCACGAACTCCTCCAAGGATAATGCGCTTTCTCCGCAGATACTTGGAGATAAGGACAGGGCGATTGTATTGTTCCACGTATAGTGACATGGATATTGAGATCATATCTCAAATCCAGATCGCGGGCCTCCCACAGATGCTTGATTAAATCAAGACCGTAAATCTAATCTTCTCATTGTATCTGAATCACATTCAGATCAATGTCCAACACTTGGCCCAAGATCAGATCACTTCTCTACTGAGAGGAGTCGCTAAAATCCAGACCCGTTTCATCACTCCCTAGGAATGGAAGCGTCATGGTTATACAATCGTTTATATTCACATCTCCCTCAGGTATTCCCAATACCTGTACATCCTGCATACTGGAAGACTCAGATTAAACCTGAAGTATTAGATCAACTTTACACTGTCTACTTCATGGTTTTATCAGTAAGTTTCTCATTCGATCATTGGAAGTTGGTATCAATCATATACTTTCCAAAAGCATATATCATACCTAGGTCTTGATCATATACTTTCCAAAAGTATATATCAAACCTACAAATTCAGTCAAGCTTCCAAAGCGAGACGACCGTGCACGGAATTTGATTCTTCCCAATATCTCATGAGTGAGCTCATGTCTTCCGGCTCAGTAAATGAACCTGTATGATCCCTTTGAGAGATCGTATTACTCATATGCCCTTACATCCACACTAGCGCGTCGGTGTATAGACCTTGGTTAGGTCATCAACCTATTGGTCTGCCAAATGTACATACTCAGACATATAGTAACACATCTATCTCCGGTCAGAGGATGTGTGCCTATATCATGACAGCATATGATATAGGACTTCGGTTATCTCGATTTCGTTAAGTCAACTCTTTGACATAACTAATCTAACACCTCTGAATCTCTATTCCTATGCAGAGGACCTGCATCAAGAGGTCGGTCAGATATCAGCCTTCAGAGATAAGGATTGCCATCTCCTACTCAGGCTGGAGATCATCTTTTAACAATCATTTGACGGTGCTTGATGAGTCCTCAATCTAACTCTTTAGATATGCATCTAAGCACCATCCTCTATGATTCAATAGTTGTATCAACAGCTGTATGATTATTAAGATGGCCATGGTACATAACCCTAATTGTACTAAGGGACCTATTATGCAAATTATTCATTCTTCATTTCAGATCAGGGAATGATATTTGCAATAACATTTATTGCATAATGGCTCGCCGTGGGCTCGCATTTCCAACAATCTCCCACTAGCCCAAAGAGCCATTGATGGGCTTATTATTTAACCCGCACTCATGTGACAATCATAGGCTATTTAGAAAATAGCTAGGTAAGCTGATCAGTCACTCTGTTCCCACGAGACTATGCCAAGTCCATTTACTGCACTTGCATATCCCCAGTAACAGTGCTCGCATTTAATGCGAATGTTGCATCTCATGCAACCAATACTCAATTTTTGTTAGTCATAGTGTCCTTGACACTATAACTTAAAATTATCATAACCAGTATTTCCATAATCCTTATCAGAATACCCTTATTCTTGGAGATCACTATCTCTTAAGGTATCCACAGTTAAGACCTTTTAGATCTCTATCTATAAAGTCTTAAGCTTTTGAAGATAAGACTTTGAGATCACTATCTCAAAAATATTGTCATCTATGAAGATTTTGTTGTTACTGCAATTAAGTGTTCTATCTCCATAGTAGGACTAGTAACAGTTTACTACTCCTAATGTATGGCAGATATCTGGCTTTTGTACACATCTAACATACACCCAGCTTCTCGTAACTAATGCACAAGTGCAAGTAGTTCTAACATTTACTTCCTCAACTCTTTGAGGTGTTATCCCTTCAGATAGGTCAGTACCATATCTTAAGGGATGGAAGCCTTTCTTGGAATTTTCCATAAAATGGAATATGTCCAAGGTGTACTACTAATGTGACAGTCATAATACCCTCTTCACTTTGCTACTGAACACCTTCAGAACTAAGATCCAAGAGGTATCCTTGATATCATATCTCAAGTTATGGAACAACCAGATAATAAAACACTCATTATTATCCTTATATCATTTTAAATGATTAGGATATCATCTACATTTAGCATGATGAACACAAAGGCACTCCCACTAAGCTTCACATGGCTCATCAAGATTCTATCTGAAATTATAACATTTATAATCTCATCATATCTTATGGTCCAACTTTAAGAAGCTTATTTGAGTCCTTAGATGGATTCCTTAGCTTGCACACCTTGATTTCCTCAACCATGAAGCCCTGGGGCTACTTCATGTGAATATCCTCAGAGAGGTATTTATAGAGGAATGCAATCTTGACTTACATCTTGAAGATGCAATAGTCAAGTTGTGCAGCCAAGGTTAGCAATATTCCGATGATTTTAAGCATGGTCACTGAAGAGCAAGTCTCATTGCAAGCAATGTCTTCTCTTCCAGTGTATAGCTCATGGCTACGAACCGTGCTTTGAAGGTCTCTACCTTCTCATCAGTTTCCCTTTCTCTTGAGGATCCATTTACATCTTTACAGGTCTTACCCATATAGGTGGATCCTCGAGGTTCTATATACAACACTTGTATATAAAGTCTACATTAGACTTTTATTGCTAATCATCCATCTATCCATGCTATGATCTTCAGAAGCTTCATCACATGAAGTTCGATCATTGTCGGATTTCTCTGACACATGGAATCCTTCCTCAAACTCATTTGAAAAGGTTTTAGTGTTTCATCTTTAATTGTCCTTTTAGTTTCCAATTTCAGATTCCTCATTATCTTTTCAAGATTAAATGAGTTCCTATACTTCATTTTTCATCTTGATTCTTAAGAGTCTCTGCCTCTAAGAATCTCATTCTTAGAGATGAGATATTTTAAGAATCTCAAGGTCATAAAGTAGGTATCCAATACGATCCTTTATTTTCCTAATGAAGCAACACTCTCAAGTGCTAGATTCCATCATGCATGGAACCTTTTTAAGGATATACATTGTAGTCTCTACTACACATATATATATATATACCTGGAAACTAAGGGATAATTATGCTAAAATTCATCATTGATAAGATCATGTCACACATGATCCAATTGTATCTCCCTATAACTCTATTGAGTTAAGGTGTGTTAGGAGGATTGAGATAGAAATGATATTCATATCTCCTTAAGGTATCCTTTGAATTCATCTAACAGGTACAAGCTACCTTGATTAGATCAAATTCATTTTATCTTCCTTCAAACTTTAGTTGTAAACCAAAAACGATGAAATCTTTGAACATTTCAAAGGTTTCTAAGTGAAGAGAAGAAATCTCATATCATACATAATCATTAGTAGATATCACATATCCATAATGTTTACTATGATATAGATGATCCGCATACATCAATATGTATGTGATCCTGAATACCTTGACATCTTACACCATTCCCAAAGAAGGGTGTATTGGACATTTTACTTTGAATACAATATTCATAAGTATGTAAGTTTTGAAATGTTAGACATTCTAAAGTTTCATCTCTTACTAGCCTATTGATCAAATCAATAGACAAATGTCCAAGGCCTAATGCTAGATCATTGTCAAATGATCTTCATCCTCCTATTGATCTTAAGGTTTAATTTCAGTATTTAGGTGATCTGCCTCTTTTCCCCTAGGTCCATTCCCCCCCATATATATATATAATCAGGAAAGGTCTAGCTTAGAAGGTCCGCATTCGGCCACAAGGAATTGTAATGTGGAATCGCGGGTCTATTCATTAGCTCCTTGGTGCACAATTTCGTGGAATATAGGTAGTGGTTATGAAAGATTCGATAGAGAAGAGGGAAGAGTATGTCTTTTTCGTTGACCCTTCCTTCGCTTTTTGAGATTTGATATACAGTCAATCGGTTCAAGAGGGATTCTCGTCGTGTTCTTTATATGGAAATCAGAGGCCAGGAAGCTATTCCCTTGACTCGTACTGATGAGAATTTGGGAAATGGAACAAGCGGAATTGGCCTCTTTCTTGCGTGTACCAATTGAAATGTTAATGAACCATTCATTAATTTTCTAATTTAGTGGAGTCCACTAGATTTTAGATTACTTTCTGAAATATCTCCATCATAACTCCTTATGATAGGTCCATTCCAGAATTCATGTTTATTTCCAACATTTAGAAACAAACAATGAGTGTATTCTAATGTCTAGGTCATAGAGACATTCTCTAAGACTAAGGGCTCTCCCACTGAAATTAACAAGTCTATCAATCCAACAGAGATTGTTGCAACAATTGCATCAATATCCATGTGGATAACTATAAACCTTTAAGATCAAAATTTCCAGTCTTCTAAAACATATGCAACCTATTGCAAATGTCATCAGAAGATTGAGATACAATTATTTGACTTTATCTTATTTAATAAGCAAGTCAATATCAATGATTTATGTAGATTAATCTGATGCTCCATCCGAGTCCTTCTCTAAGGATTCTAGACAGACTTGATAGTCATACTATCAACACATCAACTTATTGCAGTATTGGCATTCATCCAACTCTTCTGATGACATATGGAAGTCATAGATGTACAGTCAACTCTTTGACCATACTTCTTACTCGGGTCCAACCCATGCTTCCGCTGCGCTCCCTTTATCTATAAGCAACCATTGCTTAAGACTAAGGATCTCTTATGTAAGAGCATTTCAACATTTATACATGCTTCATTAAATTCATGTAATACGAATATTATGAAGCTTCATGAATGACTAGAGTATAGATAGTAGAATGATGACACTCATCATCTACATCCATCTAAACTCTTAAAACATAGGTTCAGGTAGGTACTCAAACAATTTGAATACATCATCTCTTATAGAGTTACCATTCTACATGATGCAGAGAACCATGTCACTCATGATTAAATGTCAAGAGCACATATGTATGTCAGAATATCTTCATTGATTTTATAAGGATTATTTGACAATTGTGATCACCATCGACATGTTACTTCCAAAGTACATCCAATGAGATCAAGACTATAGAGACATACAAACCCTAGGGTTGTAGTCTTATTATCTATTTAATTGTCATTCCTCATTATTATGAGGAAACGTGCACATTGCAACCACATACATTATGTGTCCAACTGCAAGTACAATATCTGGATCATGAGTCCAATCCAAAATATTTCACTGGTTATTATTGAGTATATCATTGAGTGGGTTTTAATGAAGGATTATCTAAAATAAGAAATTTGCATAGATGTATGTATTTAAATATATACATATTTTACTTTGATTTAGGAATTTTTTTTATATCAAAGTTGTCTTTCCATGTCAACATTGAAAGTTTATTCCCTAAATCACTTTCAATGTAAGAGATATACTTACCATTATATCTCAAGCCAGATCTGGGATCTCCTTCCTTATCTTTGTTGCATCCCAATAATATGAGAACCTACAACTCGGATAAAAAGAAGCGGGAACACATTCCGCCTTGCAAGTCCAACTTGCATCTCCCAATTCGGTCTTTAACACCCGGGCCCACCACCCCTAAGGTAATGTTGACCCGTCATTAATTGAACCAACCATCAACAGGAATACAACTCGCTATGCGCAATCCAATATTGCCCCAATAATATGAGGACCCGATATTGGGGTCACTACGCATACGTCCTTACTCTTTCGAGAAGCGAAGAGCCCGATCCAAATGGATCGTATGCAGGAGCTGTCACTTCGGACAGGCGTCTCCTACATACAATATCTGGCGACGGAACCCTTCGCCTTGACGGGAGACCATGGATGTCACTTTTGTGATCCTCCATATCATATTCAAATTCTAATTAATCATTTGAATCATATTCATTATGATTAATTCTTTCAAGGGAAATAACACATCTATTTATAATAGAGTGTCTTAATTTTAATTGGATTCCAATTAATCTAATAATATTAAATTAATGATCCAATTAATATCCAACAAACATTTTTAATTGTTACTTGAAATTATGGTATTATCTCAAATACGTATTAATTTGAATTTTAATAATTAGAAATACATCATGATTTCTTAAGCATTATACTAACCCTACCCGCTGTCATGGCCAGTACCGACAAGAGTGGGACGGACCACATACGTTGCAACCCGCAACCCCAATGCTCTCCGACTAGACACCATATCCACCTCGGGAAAGGATAATGCAAAATAGATCATTTTGTACTTGCGATGATCATCGGTTCTTCAACCGAAATTATACCATATAATAATAATCAAAACAATTTTGATTAACATTATAATGAGATTTGCTAAACAAATCCCAAGTCCTATTCAAGCAATATGTTTGTTGGAATGTTGATCATGTAGATCATGTAACCAATCTTGATCTAGATCACATCTAATCCTTTATTGGTTAGGGCAAAGTCATTTAAGGACATACTTATCATCAAATATTTAAAAAAAATTTATGCACAATTATTCCAGGAAATTAAACAATTTAATTTCACTTATTGATTAAATGACAATCACTAGGTTCTTGATTAGGAAAGTATTTCCAGCAGTGACCCTCACTTACTAAAAATATCATATCTCAATCAATTTAAATCCAAATTAAGCAAACTAAATTTCTAAAGTTTGCTAACTTGATTTACAACAGAACCCAAGTGATTTTCACGCATTTCAAGGCGTCTCAAATCCGTAATTAACATTTTAATTACGTCACGATCCGCAGTCTCCGAAACAGTGGATACATGTTCACTAAAATGAGCATATCTAGAGCAAACGGAATCGAAATCACGTAAACTCAGATCCTACGGTTTACTTATTTAATGGGGAATAAAATACATCATTATTTTTGTGTTTAAAAAATTTAAACAGTGCCGAAAATAATATCAAAACAGAGATGCGAAAAAGAAATGCAAGAAAAACTTTCGCAAACCCTAATGAACCCAAGTCGTCCTCGGTTCATGGATCGTATCCAAAAACACCAACCTGGCTCTGATACCACTTGAAGGATACAGTTAGATCCTCAAGCGCATCACGGAAGCGTGATCGTCGTATCGAATACGACGAAGAACGACTAGTCATACTAGTAGTTCTATGCAACGGAAATTAAAAATTTTATGCGACGAAACCACATGATCCAAGAACACTTCTCGGATCATTTTGTCTAAACCACAAACAAGTATTAGGTTTACCTCTTGAAGCGTGGTTGCAATCGAGTCTCTAAACGAAGAGACCTCCTGTCTCAAGTCCGATCCGACAGAGGAGACGCTTGCGAGCGCGGGGATGAACCGCATGCTTCTCGCAATCCATGTTGATGATCCAAGCGGCGGATCTCCTGATCTCGACACACGAGATCCAACGTCTTCTTCACGAGCAAGGCACGCTGAAGTAGACGGAGTTCCACGAGCAAACCATCGGGCAACATAACGACGATGCTGCGGCGATGGAGAACCTCTCTAGGGCATCCATGGTGGACGGCCATGAGAGGGAGAGAGAGAGGGCGTGTAAAGAGAAAGAGAGAGAGAGACTTGTTGTCTCTTGTTGTGTAAAGAAGAGCAATGGGGTGCCTCTCCTTTTATAGGGTTTTGGGATCCATGGATCTCAATCCATGTGACAACACAAATCCAATGGCACTCATTGATTGTGTTTCTTTTAATGGTTAAGATTTGTGTTGATAAAACCAACAACAATTAATTTAATTTAAATTGATAAATAAAAACAATTTAATTACAAAATTAAATCATCAATACATGGAGATAATGGAAGAGAGAAAGCCTCCTTCTATGTGGAGAGGGGGGACGGCCTCCCTTTCCTAATGGGAGTGGTGACCGTCCACCCTCCTCCATTAGGAAGGTGGCTATTTCATCTTTTATGTAATCTCCATTATTTGCAACAACTTTTGTTGCAAATTATTCTACAAAAATAATTCACAATTATTTTGTAGACATTGCAATCTTGCCATTGAAAAATTTGTGAATCATATTCACAACCCAAAACAAAATGTAAATTACATTTTCAATTCAATGTCCAATGTGAATCCAATTCACATTAACATTTAATTAACAAATGTAAGTTACAAATAGCTCTCTCTTATATATTATAAATCACATTTATAATATATATGACTATTATGGATATTGCTATCCACATTATTCATATCCACGATAATTAAATCACATTTAATCATCTTGGATCTCTATTCTCTTGTTCTCAAATAACATGAATCATATTCACATTATTTACATCTTTGATAATCAAATCATATTTAATTATCTAAGACAACTCCTTTTATAATATGAATCGAATTCATATTAATCATGATAATTAAATCACATTTAATTATCCATTTTCTCAATGCTCGGATACATAAATCAACAATAGAATTATCCATGAACTCCTTCAAGGATAATGCGCTTTCTCCGTAGATACTTGGAGATAAGGACAGGGCGATTGTATTGTTCCACGTATAGTGACATGGATATTGAGATCATATCTCAAATCCAGATCGCGGGCCTCCCATAGATGCTTGATTAAATCAAGACCGTAAATCTAATCTTCTCATTGTATCTGAATCACATTCAGATCAATGTCCAACACTTGGACCAAGATCAGATCACTTCTCTACTGAGAGGAGTCACTAAAATCCAGACCCGTTTCATCACTCCCTAGGAATGGAAGCGTCATGGTTATACAATCGTTTATATTCACATCTCCCTCAGGTATTCCCAATACCTGTACATCCTGCATACTGGAAGACTCAGATTAAACCCGAAGTATTAGATCAACTTTACACTGTCTACTTCATGGTTTTATCAGTAAGTTTCTCATTCGATCATCGGAAGTTGGTATCAATCATATACTTTCCAAAAGCATATATCATACCTAGGTCTTGATCATATACTTTCCAAAAGTATATATCAAACCTACAAATTCAGTCAAGCTTCCAAAGCGAGATGACCGTGCACGGAATTTGATTCTTCCCAATATCTCATGAGTGAGCTCATGTCTTCCGGCTCAGTAAGTGAACCTGTATGATCCCTTTGAGAGATCGTATTACTCATATGCCCTTACATGCACACCAGCGCGTCGGTGTATAGACCTTGGTTAGGTCATCAACCTATTGGTCTGCCAAATGTACATACTCAGACATACAGTAACACATCTATCTCCGGTCAGAGGATGTGTGCCTATATCATGACAGCATATGATATAGGACTTCGGTTATCTCGATCTCGTTAAGTCAACTCTTTGACCTAACTAATCTGACACCTCCGAATCTCTATTCCTATGCAGAGGACCTGCATCAAGAGGTCGGTCAGATATCAGCCTTCAGAGATAAGGATTGCCATCTCCTACTCAGGCTGGAGATCATCTCTTAACAATCATTTGACGGTGCTTGATGAGTCCTCAATCTAACTCTTTAGATATGCATCTAAGCACCAGCCTCTATGATTCAATAGTTGTATCAACAGCTGTATGATTATTAAGATGGCCATGGTACTGATGACCGCCCGAACGACTAAGGTAAAGGTAAAGAAATGGTCGTCGCGACCTCAATCACTCGGGCTAAGTATATCAAGAAAAATATCGAACCGCGAAATAAATCAGAGATCAAAACACGAAGTGCGGTCCTAACTATGAGATTAACCTGGTATAGCACCCAGGGTCGAACACAAGGAGCACAGATTGGCCTTTCGGCCTACGATGTAGTCAAAATGAGATAAAATACAGAGAAAATATTTTTAGTGTTTTTTAATGATTTTTAGATTTTTTTGAAAATTTTAAATATATGAAGAAAATGAGAAAAGCAAAAACAAGCATACTTGAGCAATTTATTTAAAGCATCAAAAATCAAACAAAAATTCAAGAAAAATTGTTTTTATGTTTTTTAGGTTTTTAAGTGTTTTTGGTGAATTTTTGGGGTTTTTATAAGGTGTATTTTCTTTTCTAAAAATCAAACAGTGCTAAAAACAAAGGGTACTGTCCAGCAAGGCCCAAAACTCAAAGATAAAATATCTAAGGATCTCAAAGGGACCTGGAGGTAATTTTCCTGTATACTAGAGAAAACAAGGAAAATTTGAGCACCAAAATTATTGTTTTTGGGTTTTTGAATTATTTATTGTGATTTTTATGAGTTTTGAGGTGTTTTTAGATTTTTAGGGTTTTTACTCAATTAAAAATAGCCAAAATTGGCTAGAAAATCAAGGAACACCAAATAAACAGTAACTAATTTTTATAGGATTTTTAAAAGGGTTTTGATATTTTTTTTGGGGTTTTTGAATCCAAACAGTAGCAAAAATATGGGTTTTTGAATTTTTAAAAATAGCAAATGAAATAAAAAATGACCTCAAAAATTCACAAAAATTCTACACCATGGCAGGAGCCATGAGTCAAATTTTCATCGAATTTGGAGGTGATTTGATATTTTATTCAAAAACAAACGAGGGGCACTGTGCACAGGGACCAAAGTGCAAATACCCAAAAGTTCTGGGGGCTCTGGTGCAAAATACCCAAGAAATCACGCGCGAGGCACGTGTCTGGGGCACTCAGGGACCCAAATGTAAGAAAAATAAGTTCCGAGGGCTTATTGGTAACAAGTACCAAAAGTCCAAGGGCTTATCTGCAAATATCCCAAAAAATATCGCACATGGGGAATTAAAATGCTCACAGGGGCATAAATGCAATTATCAAAAATATTTCATTCATTCATAAACAACCAGAACTACAGGGCTAAAGTTGCAAATGCACCCAAAATATCACGTGTCGAAGCACGTGTCTCACACAAACAGGGGCATAAATGCAAATACTGAAAGATACGAGGTCCAAAGTGCAATTTACCCTACGTAAATAAAGTACGCAAAATATTTACAGGACTGAAATTAAAAACACAAACTACGAGGGGGCCTAAGATAAATTACCCCTTATTTAACGTCGACGGCTGGATGCGCGCCACGTAGATGATCCAACGGTCTCGGACGTCGGGCGCTTTTCTTCTTCCGCACGTGGGCCTGATCGACGATGCAGAGGGGGCCACGTGGAAGATCGAACGGCTGGTGGTGCTGGTGGTTCCCTCTCTCTGCTCTGACGGTCCAGATCAACCCTCAGGATGATCGACGGTATCTGCTCCTCGATGGATGGACGGCCGTGATGCGAACTGGGGAGCTGGGGCTGATCGGACGGCGATGGAGGACTCTCGAAGAACAGGTGGCCGGCGAGGTTCGCCGGCCTCGTGCGCGTGCTGTGGGCCTCCTCAGCTGCCTCTGATGATCGAAGAAGGTCGGCGATGACGTCCCGCAGCTGGTGAAGGTCTCCGATGGCCCAACCGAGCCCTGGAGGGGCTCCGGCGAGGTCGTCGGAGTAGAGCTCCTGGTCTGAAAGTGAGGGGGGCTCAGATGCCCTCCTCTTGACCTGGAAAGTGAACCAAAAGCTTCGCGGGTCGAGGGCAAAGTGCCTCGACCCAAAGAAGCGGCGTGAGGGTGATCGGTGCGTCGGGGTGAGTGAGCTCCGGCGAGCGGAGGACGGTGGAGCTCGATTCCCAGATCCTGTGCGATCTGGGTTGGGTGAAGGGGTGAAGAACGTGCGTGAGGGAATGGCGAAGGTGACGGTGCGTTCCGATGATCGAGAAGGTCCACAATATGGTCGGAATCACAGGAATACGTCGGAGATGCGAATTGGGCGAAACAAGAAATTAAACTAAATAGAAAGGCTAAAGGGTTACCTGGGTGGTCGGAGAGACTGGGGAAGAGCAAGGGGTGCTCCTGGTCGTAGCCTCAAGGGTCGTCTCGGCCCGAGGCTCGGTGCTCACGCTGGTGGCGGAGCAACGGCGGCGAAGAACGCCGGATCAGTGGTTTCACCTCCTCGCCTCGCTGCAACAGGGGCGATCGCTTGCTGTCACTCTCGCGGTACCTCTGGAGGTCACTGGGAAGAAGGAGAAGGTCCAAAGATGAGGCGCGGAGGCGGCGGAGGTCGGGATATATATGGAGACAGGGCCGATTAGGGTTGGGTGGAGACGGCTATGGAAGGCGTGGATCCTTCGGCGAAGGATGCGGCGAGGATGATGGATGATTGGCGAAGGATCCGGGCACGGGGTTTGCGGAGGCGACAGGCTGGAGGCGCGTGGAAAATTCGGCGAAGTCGGGTCGGGCGCGAGTTGACGCAAAAGGAAAGAGTCCGCGGGGGAGTTGACCGGGGTCAACAATCCCCCGTGGACCAATCAGGAGCTGCCACGTTATTAAATTTTTTGTTTATTTAATTTAAGGTAGAAAAGGCCGAATTAAGAAAAACTCAAAACATGAAATATTTTTCTTTTATTTTTTTCTATTTTTTGGTGATTTTTAATTAATTTTTGGAAATAAAAATAGGGTAGCTATATATATAGGTATATGTACACTATATAGATTTTAATTTTTGATTTTTTTATTTGTTATTTTTATGTATTTTTATGCCCATTTTATATTTTATTTATTTACATCATAAAATAAAGAACAAAATGGTATTTTTATTTTATTTTAATTATTTATACACAAGGGTGAAATAAATAGATGAATACATTTATATACATGGTATCTATACAATGTATTTTTGTATTTTTAATTTTGTACTTTTTATTTGATTTTTGTTTTGTTTCTTGTTATTTTATGTCTTTACAATATGTAACATAGAGTATTTACAAAAAGTTTAGAAAATAATTTTATTTATTTATAGGGTTAAATAAATAAAGGATGATGGTCTATGTACATGGTGAAAGGGCATTTTTGGAATTTTGATTTTTAAATTTTTATTTTGTTTTTAATAGTTTCTAAATATATACAGAATGTATACAAGCATATTTTTGGGTGAGGAAAATATAATTTTATTTATTTACAAAAGTATGTACACATGAGCTCCTATCTCCCTCTACTTTGGCTTTTATGCGGTCAGGCCCATGCTGAGCCCTCCCTTGGGTTAGGTTGCTCAATATTTATTCTAAATATTTCCCTCTTTTTCTTTTTACTCTTTATTCTTTTATTTTTGCACAAAAACATGCTAATTATATCTTTTTACACAATGCATGCTTTTGGTAATTATTTGTATTTACACATATTTACATGTATTTGCAAATGTTTTTGTAGATAAAATAGGAGAATAAAGAGTGATGAATGGGTATTCATCACCCCCTATGCTTTAACTTTGCTAGTCCCTTAGCAAACACTTATTTGAAAAAGAAGTGAAAAAGAAAGAAAAAGAAAAAGAAAAAGAGGATGTACATGGATCAAGGTTGAATTATTAAACTTTCCTTCATTAACTTGAAATATGGAGCTCGATCAGATCTTTGGATTATTAATGTGTCGGAACCTTATTTAGACTTAAGCTTAAAACTCAACAGCCTCCAAGTTCCACCAATCTATGGGCAAGACTCCTCAATAAACCAGATCAGAACAAGTCTACATACACAAACTCTAATGACCATGAATCTTTCCATGCGGTGTAAGTGATATGTGGCTCCCCACCTCAGAAGTAGCAAAGAAACAACCTCCCTCAACCTGGTAACTCTAATGCCTCAGTCTAGCAACTCTTTCCTCGAGAAGCGGGGTATTCCCTTCTAAGTTCAAGTGCAACCAGCTCAAGAAGAGGGGGTAGAAGTATAGAGTTTTGGAAGCTTAGCCAGTGTAGCTAAGTCTTCCGCTGCAAGCTTCATGAGATGTAACATTGATACCATAAGCTTTTGCTTTATTTGATTATGTACACTCCGGTGGGGTTATTAAATTTTCAATCCGACCCACCACTTTTTTGGAGTTCTTTTTGCATTTTTGCATATTATTTTTTTTCAAAGACTTCTGTACAACATATCTACATGGTACAGCATATAAGAAATTTCCCCTTGAGCCAGTAGACTATCCCTCTTTTGAAGCTTTATTGCAACCCACGGCTTCTGTCTTTAGCCTTCATCACCACTAGACCAAGTTGAGGCGCACTTCCTTCACTAGAAGAAGAAGAGAGGTTCCGCCTAGAAGTACTACCCTCATATGCTACCCCAAGCCAAAGGAAACTGCCTCCTCACCACCTCATCCGTGGAGAGCCATGTGTAAGTGCAGGTGCAAGTCAAGCCATTGTCTCTAAGAGTCATGCGTGTGTTGTTAAGTGCTCTACTTAGCTTCATCAAGATGACATATGCTCATAGCCTAGTGGACTCAAAGAATTAAGTCCTTATGGACCTGAAAAGCCTTAACCCTAAGTCCTATAAGGTTCCTCTTAAAGTTAAGTGGATTAAGATCTTTTTCAAGCTCCATTTCTCAATTTAATTCCAGGCTTAGTTTAAATGTCAACTCTTATCCAGGAAAAACTATATACATATGTGTACACAAGATGCTATTTACAAATGTTTTACAATTATGCAAAAAATTTTTTTGAAAAATGTTTTGAAATCATGAATAAATGATGCATGAGGTGCAAGTTTTGCAAAGAGATATTTACGAACATTTACACAAGATTTTTGCAAACTTTTGATTTTCAAAACATTTTGGAAAAATTTTGTACTATATACATAATTTTGATACAAAATATTTACACAAGCTTAACACAAAAGATTTTTGAAATCATTTTTACAAAAATACTTTGTACACTAGCTATGTATGTGCAAGATAAAAGAGGTTTATGTACATGAAAATTTTTTTTGTGATTTTTAGCCATTTTATTTATTAACACACTCACACAAAGTACGAGTTATGGCTAAAGTATATATGAAATATATACACACCCCCCCTATACTTAGCTCGAACGATGTCCTCAGAGTGATCAAGAGCGATGAAGAAGACATAACTCGTGCGTAGTAAAAGGGAAGTGAAAAAGGAATGGCTAAGTACAGGAATGAATAAATGAATAGAATGAGAGGAATCGGTGGTCTCCCCCTATACGTAGGATTAACTAATCCTAAGTATAGCAAGCTGTACATGAAGGGAAAACCGAGTGAAGAAGATACAGAATCTGCCCCCCCCTATACTTAGGGTAAAATATCCCTAAGTATAGGCATCAAAAACAGGAGCAGAAAGAATGAAAAGAGTACTCGCAGGTCCGACATTCCCCCCTATACTTAGGGTAAAGTACACCCTAAGTATAGCATAATCACAGGATGAGAAAAAGGGATGTGGGACTAAAGAATAGAATGATATGGACAACTGGATCTATACAGGCGGAGGAACAGTGAAAATCAGGCGTGAGATGCAAAAGATGTGAGTCACAAGACCACATCTCACGCAAAATGAATAGGGGCACAAATAACGTCCCGCGGCTCATGATCTAGAAATGGCTTGAGCCGCTGGCCGTTCACTCGAAAGGTACTCTCAGAAGATAACTCAGATATATCAATGCTACCGTTATCGTGTACCTTTCTGACCAAGTAAGGTCCCTTCCATTTGCTCTGTAGCTTTCCTGGAAATAATCGTAGCCTTGCATCAAACAACCATACTTTCTGTCCAATCTCAAAATGCTTGTGGCTGATATGAGAATCATGCCACTCCTTCACTTTCTCTTTATAATGTAGGCTGTTTGAGAAAGCTGTATCTCTAAGCTCTTCCAGGGCGGCTAACTCTGCCCTCCTCTGGTCTCCTACACCATCTGGATCCATAAGAATATCTGTAACTGCCCAAAGTGACTTGTGCCTCAGCTCAACATGTAGATGGCACGGCTTGCCGTAAACGAGGCGAAAGGGAGATGTACCCAATGGAGTCTTGAAAGATGTCCGATATGCCCACAAGACCGAGTACAAAAGCTGTGACCAATTCTTTCGGTCAGGGCGGACGACTTTCTGCAAATATTCTTGATCTCCCTATTCGACACCTCAGCTAGACCATTCGTCTGTGGATGGTAAGGTGTGGCAACACGATGGTCTATGCTGAACTCGCTAGCAAGGCCTTCACCTGGTCGTTGACGAAATGAGACCCCCCATCAGAAATCAAAACTCGTGGAACCCCGAACCGCATGATGATGTGCTTCCTCAAAAATCTGCAAACTGTCCTCGCATCAGCGGCTCGGGCGGGGATAGACTCAACCCAACGACTAACATAATCTACGGCCAACAGAATGTACTCAAATCCCTGACTCTTAGGGAATGGACCCATGAAATCGATGCCCCATGCGTCAAAAACCTCACAGAAGTGAATGGGCTGCATCGGCATCATATCACGCTGTCCACAAGTGCCCATCCTTTGACAGTCAGTACACCTCTTCACGAACTCATCAGAGTCCTTGAAGAGGGTAGGCCACCACAAGCCGGATTGGAGCACTTTCTGTGCCGTTCTTCTCCCAGAATGATGTCCTCCTGCCTCAAGCTTGTGGCAGTAAGTGAGGACACTATGATGCTCCTCCTGAGGAATACACCGACGCCAGATGCTATCCCCTCCTTCGTGGTAAGGATGGGATCCTCCCAGTGGTAGGACTTGGTTGTGGTCCTTGGCAAAGTAGGACCCCGCCGCAAGAAGCATTCACCAGACCCTGAAGCTCTGGCGTCATCCCACTAAAGAAGCTCTGAACTAGGTTCGGCTTGGAAATGTCGTGGTGTGGGCATCTATCCAGAAGCTCTCTGAACCTCTCCCATGCCTCGTGAAACTGCTCGTTAGGGAGCATGGAGAAGTTGTTGATCAGGGCCCTCGCTGCATTCGTCCGCCCGAGTGGATAGTACTTGTTTAAGTACTCGGTGCGGAGCTGATCCCAGGTGTAACAAACTTCCCTAAATGCTTCAGCCAGGCGGCTGCTCTATCTGCCAGTGAAAAAGGGAAGGCCATCATCCGAATCGTATCCTGGTCCACATGACGGTCGTGGACAGTGCTGCAGATCATCAAAAACTCCTGGAGATGGAGGTGGGGCTCCTCGGTGGCAAGTCCGTGAAAATGAGGAAGCATCTGCAGCGTATTCGGAGGGAACTTGAAATCCCCCACGATAGCAGGTACCACCACCCAATGGTGCATCAGTGTAGATCCGGGGTTGTGTAACTCCCGCATCGTTCTCGGTGGTCCTGCTCCGGCGGCGGCTGCCGCTGCGGCAGCCGCTGCTGCGGCTGCTGCGGCTGCTGCGGCTGCTGCCTCTGCATGAGCATCAGGAATGTCCTCAGGCTCGCTCTGATCTCTCTCTTCTCTGAGTCGCTCCAACTCCCTTCTCATCTCAATCATAAAAGCTCCCTGATCGTGTAGCTGCTGATGTACTGTCTCTATGATGCGATCAGGGTGGAGTTGATCGCTCCCTGGTCTAATACAAAATGTTCGGGTTGGCGATCATCTGAACTGCCAGCTCCGGCCATAGTGACGTCTGCAAAATCAGATGAGCCCAACTCAGGTTCTGTCAAATTAATTCGTCTTTCCTCGGGCTCATGTCTCTCAGTAGCAAAAGAAAGGGGATCGAGGGGGAACAGGGTGGAATCGAACTCGGGCCCGGAGAGCTGGTCTCGACTCTCACGGGCCAACCTAGATGGTGAAGTAGACGCGCCTGAAAGCGGTGCAGCCAGAGGCTGCCTAAGAGATCGTCTACCCATCATCTTGATCTGGCGAGTTGGGCGGATGGGATCTGGAGAAAATATGATCGCAAAGCAAACCCCCGGTTCACCAACGCAACACAATCTGAAGACCGTGAAAGCTCGGTCAATTTATCTTGTCAATTTTATTGGGTGAACACACAGAATATCAGAGCGATTACGTGACCTGCTGGGATACCCAATACTCTCTCAACCGACTGTCCCGCACAGAAGAGTCGGTAATCAGTCGAGATGAGCACCGGAGGGCTTTACCTAGTGTTCGGGTCACTCTCTCGCACAATCAAACCAAACAATGAGGGGGTTGCTCTCCCCAAGACAATTTTTTGGTGAAGTGTCTTTTAGGGTCAATAGTGTTATCCAGTCCCAATTTTTTTTTCTTTTTAATTTTTTTTTTCAAAATAAATACAAGCGGCCTAACGAATTTTCCGATTCTCCTGATGATTAAGCCAAAAACAGAGGGAGAAAACGAAAAAGCCGATGCGCGGAGAAATCAATGATGCATGCATAGAAAGAAATGCGTACCTTGTCTCCAGCACTCTACATGCAAGTGATCCGCGCAGAATCTAAAGACAGAATTAAACTACCTAAATGGTGCAGCGAGGAAAAACCGAGTCCTAGATGAGCAATTCCTAGCGCAGAACCGTCTAACTTAGTCACTCGCCCTTGATCCAAAGAGTCCGGTCTTGGCCCACCCCTCCTCTTCTCGACAGGTCGAGTTCAGGAGTAGCGCTTGCGGGGCAGGCTCGCGGCGCGTAGGTTTTCAGGAAAGCGACTAAGTTATTTTTATTATTTATTATTAGTAGGTCCAATTAACGATCTATAGGAACAGATAAGCAATTAAGTGTGGGGACCCTACTAATTACGGCACAAGCAAGAGAAATTCCTAAATCTAGGGGCTCGAGAAAAACCGTGTAAACACCGGAAAAGGCAGCTAGCTATCAAAACCGCACAAAAAGCCGCGAAAATCCAAATGGGTCCCCCGAGCACACCGGTACTCGGCGAAACAGACCCGCTAAGTTACAAGTGTCCACAAGTGTCCAAGTTCTAAATTATTACAAAAAGAATATTGTTCTCTCTCAAAAATAAGAATTCCTTCTTCTTCTCCCTGTTCTTCTTCTTTCCGTGCGGGTTTTCAAAAATAAACTCCAAGTTGTCCACGCAGTACCTCGCACAAAAATCAAAGAGAGAGAGAGAGTGTCAGAAAACAATAATAATATAGAGAGACAATATGGAAAAAATGACTACAAAGCCGTGCTCCCCGGCAACGGCGCCATTCTGATGACCGCCCGAATGACTAAGGTAAAGGTAAAGAAATGGTCGTCGCGACCTCAATCACTCGGGCTAAGTATATCAAGAAAAATATCGAACCGCGAAATAAATCAGAGATCAAAACACGAAGTGCGGTCCTAACTATGAGATTAACCTGGTATAGCACCCAGGGTCGAACACAAGGAGCACAGATTGGCCTTTCGGCCTACGATGTAGTCAAAATGAGATAAAATACAGAGAAAATATTTTTAGTGTTTTTTAATGATTTTTAGATTTTTTTGGAAATTTTAAATATATGAAGAAAATGAGAAAAGCAAAAACAAGCACACTTGAGCAATTTATTTAAAGCATCAAAAATCAAACAAAAATTCAAGAAAAATTGTTTTTATGTTTTTTAGGTTTTTAAGTGTTTTTGGTGAATTTTTGGGGTTTTTATAAGGTGTATTTTCTTTTCTAAAAATCAAACAGTGCTAAAAACAAAGGGTACTGTCCAGCAAGGCCCAAAACTCAAAGATAAAATATCTAAGGATCTCAAAGGGACCTGGAGGTAATTTTCCTGTATACTAGAGAAAACAAGGAAAATTTGAGCACCAAAATTATTGTTTTTGGGTTTTTGAATTATTTATTGTGATTTTTATGAGTTTTGAGGTGTTTTTAGATTTTTAGGGTTTTTACTCAATTAAAAATAGCCAAAATTGGCTAGAAAATCAAGGAACACCAAATAAACAGTAACTAATTTTTATAGGATTTTTAAAAGGGTTTTGATATTTTTTTTGGGGTTTTTGAATCCAAACAGTAGCAAAAATATGGGTTTTTGAATTTTTAAAAATAGCAAATGAAATCAAAAATGTCCTCAAAAATTCACAAAAATTCTACACCATGGCAGGAGCCATGAGTCAAATTTTCATCGAATTTGGAGGTGATTTGATATTTTATTCAAAAACAAAGGAGGGGCACTGTGCACAGGGACCAAAGTGCAAATACCCAAAAGTTCTGGGGGGTCTGGTGCAAAATACCCAAGAAATCACGCGCGAGGCGCGTGTATGGGGCACTCAGGGACCCAAATGTAAGAAAAATAAGTTCCGAGGGCTTATTGGTAACAAGTACCAAAAGTCCAGGGGCTTATCTGCAAATATCCCAAAAAATATCGCACATGGGGAATTAAAATGCTCACAGGGGCATAAATGCAATTATCAAAAATATTTCATTCATTCATAAACAACCAGAACTACAGGGCTAAAGTTGCAAATGCACCCAAAATATCACGTGTCGAAGCACGTGTCTCACACAAACAGGGGCATAAATGCAAATACTGAAAGATACGAGGTCCAAAGTGCAATTTACCCTACGTAAATAAAGTACGCAAAATATTTACAGGACTGAAATTAAAAACACAAACTACGAGGGGGCCTAAGATAAATTACCCCTTATTTAACGTCGACGGCTGGATGCGCGCCACGTAGATGATCCAACGGTCTCGGACGTCGGGCGCTTTTCTTCTTCCGCACGTGGGCCTGATCGACGATGCAGAGGGGCCACGTGGAAGATCGAACGGCTGGTGGTGCTGGTGGTTCCCTCTCTCTGCTCTGACGGTCCAGATCAACCCTCAGGATGATCGACGGTATCTGCTCCTCGATGGATGGACGGCCGTGATGCGAACTGGGGAGCTGGGGCTGATCGGACGGCGATGGAGGACTCTCGAAGAACAGGTGGCCGGCGAGGTTCGCCGGCCTCGTACGCGTGCTGTGGGCCTCCTCAGCTGCCTCTGATGATCGAAGAAGGTCGGCGATGACGTCCCGCAGCTGGTGAAGGTCTCGGATGGCCCAACCGAGCCCTGGAGGGGCTCCGGCGAGGTCGTCGGAGTAGAGCTCCTGGTCTGAAAGTGAGGGGGGCTCAGATGCCCTCCTCTTGACCTGCAAAGTGAACCAAAAGCTACGCGGGTCGAGGGCAAAGTGCCTCGACCCAAAGAAGCGGCGTGAGGGTGATCGGTGCGTCGGGGTGAGTGAGCTCCGGCGAGCGGAGGACGGTGGAGCTCGATTCCCAGATCCTGTGCGATCTGGGTTGGGTGAAGGGGTGAAGAACGTGCGTGAGGGAATGGCGAAGGTGACGGTGCGTTCCGATGATCGAGAAGGTCCACAATATGGTCGGAATCACAGGAATACGTCGGAGATGCGAATTGGGCGAAACAAGAAATTAAACTAAATGGAAAGGCTAAAGGGTTACCTGGGTGGTCGGAGAGACTGGGGAAGAGCAGGGGGTGCTCCTGGTCGTAGCCTCAAGGGTCGTCTCGGCCCGAGGCTCGGTGCTCACGCTGGTGGCGGAGCAACGGCGGCGAAGAACGCCGGATCAGTGGTTTCACCTCCTCGCCTCGCTGCAACAGGGGCGATCGCTTGCTGTCACTCTCGCGGTACCTCTAGAGGTCACTGGGAAGAAGGAGAAGGTCCAAAGATGAGGCGCGGAGGCGGCGGAGGTCGGGATATATATGGAGACAGGGCCGATTAGGGTTGGGTGGAGACGGCTATGGAAGGCGTGGATCCTTCGGCGAAGGATGCGGCGAGGATGATGGATGATTGGCGAAGGATCCGGGCACGGGGTTTGCGGAGGCGACAGGCTGGAGGCGCGTGGAAAATTCGGCGAAGTCGGGTCGGGCGCGAGTTGACGCAAAAGGAAAGAGTCCGCGGGGGAGTTGACCGGGGTCAACAATCCCCCGTGGACCAATCAGGAGCTGCCACGTTATTAAATTTTTTGTTTATTTAATTTAAGGTAGAAAAAGGCCGAATTAAGAAAAACTCAAAACATGAAATGTTTTTCTTTTATTTTTTTCTATTTTTTTGGTGATTTTTAATTAATTTTTGGAAATAAAAATAGGGTAGCTATATATATAGGTATATGTACACTATATAGATTTTAATTTTTGATTTTTTTATTTGTTATTTTTATGTATTTTTATGCCCATTTTATATTTTATTTATTTACATCATAAAATAAAGAACAAAATGGTATTTTTATTTTATTTTAATTATTTATACACAAGGGTGAAATAAATAGATGAATACATTTATATACATGGTATCTATACAATGTATTTTTGTATTTTTAATTTTGTACTTTTTATTTGATTTTTGTTTTGTTTCTTGTTATTTTATGTCTTTACAATATGTAACATAGAGTATTTACAAAAAGTTTAGAAAATAATTTTATTTATTTATAGGGTTAAATAAATAAAGGATGATGGTCTATGTACATGGTGAAAGGGCATTTTTGGAATTTTGATTTTTAAATTTTTATTTTGGTTTTAATAGTTTCTAAATATATACAGAATGTATACAAGCATATTTTTGGATGAGGAAAATATAATTTTATTTATTTACAAAAGTATGTACACATGAGCTCCTATCTCCCTCTACTTTGGCTTTTATGCGGTCAGGCCCATGCTGAGCCCTCCCTTGGGTTAGGTTGCTCAATATTTATTCTAAATATTTCCCTCTTTTTCTTTTTACTCTTTATTCTTTTATTTTTGCACAAAAACATGCTCATTATATCTTTTTACACAATGCATGCTTTTGGTAATTATTTGTATTTACACATATTTACATGTATTTGCAAAGGTTTTTGTAGCTAAAATAGGAGAATAAAGAGTGATGAATGGGTATTCATCAGGTACATAACCCTAATTGTACTAAGGGACCTATTATGCAAATTATTCATTCTTCATTTCAGATCAGGGAATGATATCTGCAATAACATTCATTGCATAATGGCTCACCGTGGGCTCGCATTTCCAACAGAGACAGTCATGAACATAGCAGTTTTGGCCTAGATCTCAAGCTCTAGGTCAATAAGGGATTCTCTATTACAACTAATCCTAAAGAGTAAATGTGAAATTAAACTGCATAAACAAATCTGTAACCTATGGTTTACGTAGAAAACTAGAAGAACTAGCCTCAACTTGACCATAGGCCAAGGAGGTAGAACCAGCTAGCGTTGGCTCCGGTGGTGATTGGATCTCCTCCTCCACATCTTCTCCTAGTTGCAAATGACCACCACACTACACCTGTCACCAATATCACGTCTAAGAAGGCGGCCTCAGGGGATAAAAGTCTAAGAAGATGGATCGAAGGGCAAAAAGGTGAAGAGGGTGCATGTTTTAAAGAAGTTCTACAACTGACTTCGAGACGAGGTAGCGTACGTGGGAGAAGGAGTTGGTGGGGATTCAATTTATGGGAGAGGGAGTTGGATGTGAGGGCTACATGAAGGGTAGAGCTTGAGGGAGAGGATGTGCATGGATGATGCGTAGAAAAGGGGATAAATGGCTCAATCGAGAGTTTCGACTAGTTGGCAGGAATGGCCAGTAGAGTTGACCCGAGGTCAACGTTTGAAGGGCCCTAGCTGGTCTACATAGACCAACCAGGAAAAAGAGAGTAAAAAATATCTTCTAAATTCAATAAAAAATATTAAATGAATTAATTAAGTTATAAAATAACATTTTTTTTCTAATTTTACATAATATTTAGTTTCTTTTTTATTTATTTTTTCAAGGTCATTTTTTATAAATTACTTTTTACATGTACAATTATAGGTAAATATGCATGTATATTAAATATTTTAATTTGTATTATATATTTCATTAATATCTATATGTATTTTATTTATTATATCTGTAGGTATTTTTCTTGCATTTTTATGAGTTTATTTATGTGTTTAATTAGTTATATACATTATTCTTATTGGTATATATAGGTATATTTAATTTATGTATACAAATTACTGATTTATTTTAAAAAAGTTATGTTTTTAATTTATTTTAATTATGAGCATATGTTTAGTATATATTTTATAAAAAAATATAAGAAAAAATATAAATAATAAATATATTGAATATACTATACAAGTATATTGCACAATGAGCGCCCAAAACCTATCTTTCACATCTTTACCCGAAATTGAATGAAATCACCTTCATTAATTTGCTTCTTAAATTCTATATATAATTAGATGTGATTTTGACAACTTTTATACAATAATGATAAGATTCAAGTTTGCAATTTTTTATTTTGGCTTTTTATTTTGTATATCCCAGGCATACTGTGCATTATTTTTCAGTTAAATTAATTTAATATTTTTCTTTGTATTTTTATCTACAATATTGATATGAAGGGTTTTATTATTTGAGGTGTACAAATAATTAAATAAAATAGGCCCCAAAAAGCAATTGTTAGGCAAATTAAATTAGAGTTTTTGTGTGATTTTTGTACAGTTTCTCTACCTTATCTTCTCCAAGTTTATTCCTTGTCGACCAAGTCATTATTATGGCTATCTCGAGGTCTAGAGTCACTCAGTGTCTTCGACACTTCATTCTTTTTCTTTTCTTTCCTTTATTCTTTTTTTTGGAATTGAATATAATAATTATACAGTATTTTGTACAGTGTTTTGTACAATTTATAAAGTGTTTATTTTGGCAAATTAATGATATATACATCCATTTGGCTAGGGATTTAAGGATAAAATAAAATAATAAAGGTGGTGAAGTAAGGATTCATCAACCCATATACTTGCCTTTGCTAGCCCCTAACATACACTTATTCCTATAAGTACATAAAAGAAAACAAAGAAAAGAAAAAGAAAGAACTTGAATTGATTTTAACTTTTGAACTCGTCTTCATAAAATAAAAGTTTCGAGCTCAGTAAGACCTTTGGATTTTTAGTTTGGTCACAACATTATTGAGAATCTGACTCAAAACATAATAGCCTCCGAGCACCACAAAACTCTCCTTAAGTCTCCTCAAAAGACAGGTCAGAACAAGTTGATATGATATGTAGTCACTTATTACTGGGATTCTATCTTGTACAGTCTGTGTGATATGTAGCTCTTCTCAGTTGAAGCAGTAAAAGTCATGCTTCTCCAACATGGTGCCCCTAATCCCCAATACAATAACTCTTTCCTCTAGAAGAGGTGTATTCCCTTCTAAGTTCAAGTGCAACCGACTCAAGAAGAGGAGGTGGAGAAAATAATGGATGGTATCTAGTGTAGCTACCTATCCTAGGATGCTTTACCAATGTAGCCAAGTCATCTGGTTGTAGGCTCACATGTATCTTTGGTTGTGAAGCTCAAGCTTGCTTATTGAATACATACATGCTATTGATCTTTCTTTAATTTTTGCTCGTCTATTTTTTTGAAGTTTTTTATTTTAAATATTTCTTTTCAAATACCATATCCAGTAGCATTTACATATGGACTTTTTCCTTTTGAGACAGTAGAATATCCCTCTTTTGAAGCATTATTTCAAAACACAACATCTTGTCATTAAACCTCACAGCAACTCGATTGGGTTGGGGTACAATGGCCATGGTATTGTGACTTCGTATGTTTCAATTTGCTTGTGTCTCATGCCAGCAAATCCAGACATCTACCACTTCAATTGACTTGAGCCAAGTGAAGGTGCATGTGTGCAAGTTAGGTCATTGTTGACAAGAGTCATGGATGTGTTCCTAAATACTCTACTTACGCAATCAAGATGACACTGAACCAAATCAAAGAATTAAGTCTAATAGACCTGAAGCACCTCAATTTCAGTACGTATAAGCTTCCTTTGATTATGTGGATTAAGGTTCATCAAAGCTCCAATCTTCAGATTTTATTCAGACTTATTTAGTTGTCATTATCAATCAGAAAAATACAATTCTATGCACAAAGCAAGAAAATAATTTGGTGAAGCATTTTTATTTGAAACTTTATATAGAATTTTGAAGTTTTTTTTGCAAAATTTTATGCAAGGTTTTGGATTTTTTTTGCAAAATTTTATGGGTTTTTGGATTTTGCAAAATTTTAAGGGTTTTTCAAAAAACAAATGGGTTAGTAAAATAATGAAGTATAACTGTTTACATGGGAGTGCTTCTATATTTACAAGCGTGAAGGAGTACTCTAGAGTTGGGAATTTACAAATTTAATGTTAGTTGTTATTTTACATGGTTTGTAAAGAAGTTTTATTTGTTATGATTATACATGATTCATAAAATAATTGAAAATAGTTTTATAAACATTTTAAAAACTTAATTTTGCAAGTAATTTACAAAAAAATTTACAAAAATTTACAAAATTTTAAAATCATTTTCATAGATTTTTCAAACAATATATATATATATATCAATGTTTTGAAAAATGGACCGGACTGGTCGTTTCGACCAGTCCGATTGGTTCGACTGCTGAATCGGGTTTGGAATAGCGATTACCGAATTTATGCCGGTTCGGTTCAATTATTCAATTTTTTATTAATCCACCTATTTCAACCTATTTTTTACTCGATTTAACCAGGTTCAATTGAAGTTGAATCACATTTAATTTTTAAATTATTTAAAAATATTATTGGTTGGGGGAGTTGAACCCATGACCTTTGGTTACCTATTTCAAACTTCTAACCAACTACACTAACACCATTTTTTACACGTTTTAGGTTTTTAATATAATTTAAACTATTATCATGTTATAAAGCAACTAGTCCGCACACACACACACACATATGATATGTATGATATTCGATGGTGTATGGGAAAAATATTTTATGTATAGTGTGAATTATATATATATATATTATCTATGTATTTTGTTTATATTTCAAGTATATTTAAGTGTATATTATATATATTATTTCATTTTAGTTTGATTAGTCAGTTAAACCATTTTCTCTCACCAGATCGGTTTAATCCGATTTTAAATAATGATGACATCATCATCCAATTGAACCAATTTGATTACATGGTTCAACCCGATCTGACCATTTCGGTAAGGTTTCTGGTCTGACGTCTAGTTCAGTTTTAAAAACATTGATATATATATATATATTCAAAATAATATTGCAACCATATTCCAAATCACTTGCAAACCGATTTTCAAAAAAAATATTCATATAAATAGAAGATTTAAAAAAACATTTTTTCAAATGTTTGAAAACATTTTGCATAAGTTTTCCAAACAATTTTGATGACACATACCTAACGAGGGTCTAAAATATCCTCACGAAGTGCGGGAATATATTGTCGCGAAGGCGACTGCTCAATAAACCCGCGGTCAATCAACAATCAACCCACACAAGTAATTAAATAAACAATAAAAAAGAGGGTGAAAATTTATTATAACCCTATATATAGATGTAAATTAGATGTATGTATAGGGTGTCAAACACAGGGAGAACGAGGGATAAACAACAAAAATTGACTAAAAAGACAATGAATGTTTTGGATTTTTGAGGATTTATTTTTTTAGTTGGTTTTTAATTATTATTTTTTTGTAATTTTTGCATTCTTATCTTTTCATGGTTTTTAATTTTGAAGTTTTTATATTTCTTTTTATATTTTCTAATTTTTAACTTCCTATTAATTTATAAATAATTAGAATAAAAGTATCTAAAAAATATAGATATAATATAGATTAAAATGAAAATATAATTAGGATAATACCTTAAGGTACAATACTTTTTATTTTTTAAATGGTATAAACACATTTTTGGGTTTTTTCATAATTATGATAATATCAATAGTAATATAAGTAAATAAATATATAAATATATATATATAATAGGATTTTCTATTTATAGATATATCCATAATTACTCAAAAATCAAGAAATAAAATAATTTTATATTTTTTGTGTTTTATCTATTTTTGGTACTTTTCTTATAATTTTTACTTTTTTGTATTTTTACTAAAATTTCAAAGTCAAAATAATGGCTAAAATTAATAGGCCAATTTTTTGGAATTTAAAATTAGCTAAAAGTCCCAAAATTCTACAAAATAATTTTTAACATGTAGTAAATATAATAAACAAAGTTTAGAAATAGAGACATATTTTTTTATTTTTATAGAATACTTTTAAATTTTATAAGGATTTTGGAGATTTTTCATTTTTACGGTTTTCTTTTGTTATTTTTAGGGATTTTTGGTATGTAGATGAAAAATACAATGATAAACAACTCATAATTTTTTGGAATTTTTCAAACCGTTATCATATTTTTCATATTTTTAAACATTAAATTGGGAAAACTAGCTCTATTTTGTATTTTTAGTAAATGTTATGTAGTATAAAATAATTTAGTTTAAAATATTTTTTGTATATATATAAGGTATTTATCGTAAGTTTCCACGATTTGTTTAAAGCACAAGAGCTATTTTTAACAAAAATAAAATCAGCAAAAAGAAATTTCTACTTGGTAGGGACCTATTTGTTAATAATATATTGTTTTTGTCTAAACCAAAACCCTATGCAAAATTCCAAGTGGAAAACCTGCAAATTATCTAAATATGCTCAATTTGATACACATGGCGGGGACTTAATTGTAATATTACAAAATTACAGGGGCCAAGTTGCAATTTAACAAAAATATAACACTATAACTAGATTTTAATGAATCAAAATGAAATAAAGTAAAAGGCAAGGATCCCTCTACATAATGCACACACATCACACGTACAGGTACACGAGGTGATGTGGTGAGGGACCTATATGCAAATTAAAATAATACATGGTTCGGACTACAAATTTTACAAAATAAATACATGATAGAGGACAATTTCTATACAAAAAATAAATACAAAATGTGTTGGGGGTATGAGGCAAAATTACCACCACGTATTTGATACGATGACTCAAGTAAATTACAAATAATCGTGTCACACTCTGGTCAACTGATACCGCTTTGCCAATGGATGCTTCTGATTAGAACTGATAATGGATAAAACGACTGCAGATGCGTACGATTCAATGGTCTGAATCAAAACTAGGGTGAGGAGGGAATCAGATGGTGCATGCTCCTCTTGAAAAACTGGGAAGAACATCCCTGTGGTTGAGCTTTGATCATCAATCTCCTCCGACTCCGTATGTCTCTGGAAAACTTCAGGTACTCAAATCATTCGTTTCGACGGTCCTTATCTGTAGGAAGTCTCAGAAGGCTCCATGGACCATCAAAGGAGTCCCAAGAGATAGGAGAAGGTCAGGTGACCTGGGACCCTCCCACGACTCCAAAATCTCCTCCTGCTGGATTTTAGCTCCAGAAACCTACACAGAAAGAAAGATGGGACGTGGGCAAACTGCCTCGACCCATTAACGGGTGGGATGCATGCAAAATGGGGCAGTGAGTGACGGAGGTGTTGACTTAATATAGGGAAGACCAAGATGAATGGAGATGTGTGGGGCATGAATAAGCTATAGGCTAAAATTGTGGAGGTGACAAATGGGTTGAAGGACGATCGTACGATGATGAAGAGGTTGGCTGGAGCTCAGCTCCGACGAACTACGATTTTGATTTTTACAAAATAAAGGCTATTTCAAATGTAAAATAAATACAGGGAATAAAAACTGATACTAAGAACTACCTCAAAATAAATAAGAGAAAATCAACTTGCCCGAAGGTGAGGGAGCTCAGGAATCTCACGGTAGAGCTCGACCACAAGGGTGGATCAACTCAAACCCGACCTAGATGAACTTGCTGAACCCCTGGATGAATTCCTGCTGTCAGCAGGTACTTGGAGTGGTGTTAGGATTAGGTTTTTGTTGGGTGTAATAGGATCAAGGATCGAAGGAAGTCGGAGGCAATACTTTATACATGGATGGGAGACTTTGATCGGGAACGGAGCTCGTCTCATTAATATATCCATCGAGATGAAGAGGTGGTGTAAAGAGCACTTATCGAGGTACAAAAGTCAAAAATAAATCGAGCTAAATGGTTGAAACTGTCGATCTCCAAAACTGGGCGAAACGAGGTCGTCAACCTCTAACAGACGCAAGGCTATGTCGATCAAAGAGTTGAACCGAAGTCAACGAAGAATGCACCCTTATTGGGCTACTTCCTCCACTAAAGGACAAATAAAAAATAAAATTCCAAATTAAAATGAAATACAATAATAGATTATTTATTTAATTTTTGATTAAAATATAAAAAATATTTATTATTTTATGTTGTATATTATCATGATTTCTACTTATTTTAAAACTTAATTTAATATTGGTTCCTTTTTACAAGTGTAATTACAAGTATATGTATCTATAAAGTATTTTATTTTTATTTAGATTCTATATTTTATTATTTTATATACATAATTTAGATATATATAACTTCATTAATTCTGCACAAAAATATTTTTATTTTATTTTTCTGATATAATATGTTCAATTAATTAATTATAACTTCTTATTATATAGGTATACTTAAGTGTAATTCATCTATACACTAATATATATATTTATTTTAAGATATTTTTGAGGATTTTACTTTATCCTAATTTTTTAAATAATATTTGAAAAATTATAAAAATATAAAATCATGAAAAATATAAAGAATAAGAAAAATTAATTATAAATTCAAGTAAATTGCACAACAGGGGTTCAACAACTAACATTTGCATCTCAACTCCAAATTAAATGAAACCACCTTCATTAAATATCTAATTAAAAGTTGTATATAATTAAGGTGATTTTGGTGAATTTTGAGTTCATTTGGATGAGATACATGTCTGAGAAGTTTAGATTTCGGATTTCTATTCCGAGTATAGGAAGCTAAGGTGGATGTGTGGACACACGTAAAGATCATATGTGCAGAGCATAAATGAAAATGCTAAGATGGATGTCTGGACACACATGTAAATATCAGATTCGGAATGATGCAATCCGAAAGAAAGTTGGTGTAGCTCCAATCGAAGATAAGATGTGAGATAACTACTTAAGATGGTTTGGTCATTTGCAAAGAAGATCAGTTGATGCACCAGTTAGGAGATGCGAGTGTTGGGATGTTGAGCCAGCTAAGAGAGGGTGAGGATTACCTATGAAGTGTTGTAAAGAGACTATATAAAAGGGATCTCAGTTTTGTGGATATAAGCATGGGATTGATCCAAGATAGATCAGAATGGAGGCGAAGAATCCATGTAACCGACCCTACTTAATTGTGGAAAAATGCTTTGTTGTTGTATTCTGAGTGTAAGAAGCACAACATACATTATTTTTTGTGAAATAAAATTTATATTTTTCTGTGTAGTTTTATGTTCAACTTTCATGTACAAAGTTTATTGATTTGAGGTATAAATAATAAAGACTAAATAATAAACTTATTTGGTATTTGTAAATTAGGATTTTATTGTATTTCTATCCCATATCTTCCCCTACTTTATTCCTTGTCGACCCAATCATCATGATTCCTAGCTCTCGAGGTTTAGGGTCATTCAATACCCATGGTATTTCATTTCTTTTTCTTTTCATGTCATTATTCTTTTATTTTAACTTTAAATGCAATATTAAATACAATATTTATATAATAGATAATAGATGTTATTTTATGCAAAATAATGTTAATTACATACATTTAGTTGTGGTCTAAAGGCTAAAATGAAAGAACAAAGGTGATAAAATGGAGATTCATCAAGTATTCAAAAGAATTCTCAAATATTTTCCAACCATTTTTAAATCATTTTACAAAACATTTCCACCTTATTTATTGATCAACATATAGAAAGATTTTTAAGATTTTAAACAGGTTTATGCAGGTTTATTCTTTATAAGTAATTAATCATAAATTTGCCATATTATTCAAAAATATAAAAGTACGAGTTATGGATAAGGTATATACAATCTCCTATACTAAGCTTGAGCCATGTCCTCATAGATCAAAGAGAAAAGAAGAAGACATAACTCATATTGAGTATAGAAAATCCTAAACTACAATTATGAATGAATTGAAGAATGATAAATGAATCGTCCCCTCTATACTTAGGATGAATTAATCATAAGTATATCATATTGTATACAACATGCATGGAGGTTCAAAGGTGGGAATGAACATATCAATGACTCGGTATGTCTCCCTGTATACTAAGGGTAAGAGATCCCTAAATATTTAAAGTAATATCAACAAGTGAGGAGATAGGTGAAGGGACCAATGAACCTAAAAGAAGAAAAAATACATTGCGGGAATGTACACATAACTCCCCTATACTAAGGATAAAAGGGCCCTAAGTATAGGAAACGATAAGAATGATGAAATAGAACAAAGAAATAACATCCAACTCATCCACCTCCCCTATACTTGTGATAAAATATATCCTAAGTAAGGCAAACATATATATCGAGGTGGAAGAGGGAAACGACAGATGGAATGAAAGAAATGAAAGAGAATACACAAGGTGGTGACTATACAATGATAAAGAAGTAGAAAGCGTACATTCTTGCATGATCGCTGAGGAATGGATCTAACAAGGTACAACTCGATATCGGGGTCATTTGCTAATACATCCCGATCAGAATCTACATGGTATAGATCCTCATCAATCTCAAAGCGAAAAGGCATGAAGTCACTAGTTAAAGGAGTGCGGTTAGGTTCAACCTGGGAAGTCTCTCCTATGTTTGACATCCGCACTAAGTTTTCTAGGGTGTAAATGTTGCAGATCTCATCAACACATATCCAGACATAGGAAGAGGGAACTCCAAGGTATATGCTTTCTGGTCTTTCCTCTATGAAGAGTAATTCTCAAGTCTCGGTATCGTCCATGATAAAACAATCTCTTTGATATCTACGGATTGGTCAAAGTCCTCGGGGTCGGCTCACACAACCGTACTCTCATAATATGTGGGTTCCTAGCTGGTAGTGGGTGCAGTTATCTTTCTCATTCAAAATTCTCTTGTTGTCACAATGAAAGCGTATCTCTCCATATCCATAATCAATTATGATTCTCATAGTGGCAAGAAAGGACCGTCCCAGGATGATTAGAGTGCACTCCATATAGGTGGAGGTCTCCATGGGAAACACAATGAAGTCTACTTTGAATCTATGCCATGGTTCTAAATGACGACTTTTTCAAGAATATCCCTCAACCTCTTTATTGATCCACTAACAAATTGGCAAATCATCCTGGTTTTCTTGACATGCCTTGGATTAAGAGACTAAACAAGCAAGAAGGGTATTAGATTAATCGATGCACCACCGTCAAGGATAGCACGATCACAATGGTAGTCATAAATTTCACATCTCACAAGGGATGTACTAGTGTCCTCTTTCGTAGTAGGGAGTGGTGGGTAATGGAATGGGCAACAACCATGGTGATAAGGTGTTGCTTGGTTCTACGATGTCACTTTCTCTTTTTGGGTGTGGGTACAGAAAATTGGTTCATGGCCTTTCGAAATGGGGATTCAGTTATGTTATGAATAACCTCCACCATTTCAGTGTTGGTGAAATGTTTTTCAAGATTTTCTATCTCTTCCATACAAGGGAAGATATCAGAATCATCATCTACACAAGGATGACTAAGATCAGTCTGTACATTGTCATCCTTGGTGGTAAAGACTGTGGGAGTTGTGGTGAACGTGTATGCAGGCAAAGGATATGGCATTGGTGCCCTCTTCTCACAAACTGATTTGGCTAGGTGTCTCTTCTTTTTATATTTTTATAATTCTACCATTTTTTGTATTTTAGGCGATTGTAAGCTCTCGTAGGTGTCCTGTCATGAATCCATGGGTCCAACAGATGAAGTGACAGTATGGCTCTTATTTATAGTAGTGAGGTATATATACTCTATATCATTTTCTCCACTACTCATATCATGTACTCAAGAATGGTGTCCATGAGAGGTGACTCTAATAGCTTAGTCTTGGGTGGGTGAGATGGTGGGCATGGTGATGGTGGTGGTGGGTACACATCAAAATCCAATATCGGAAACTGTGGATGAGATGAATATGTAAACAAAGGAAAATTAGGAGCAAAGTCGTCCTGATAAAATGGAGGTGGACCGTTTTGAGAACAAGAAGGATCTGCGGTGTTTGGATAAAAATAACTCTAGTATGACATCTCCAGAACAAAAGATGGGGATCAGGAGATCATGATAATCAAGCTCATATATGCAAGAAAAAAAGCACAAATTCATGGAGTAGATCAAATATGCACACAAATAAACAAAATAAAAACAAACAAACCCCTCAATTTACTAACTCAACACTGTGAAGACAGTGAAAATTCGGTCTATTATCTAGTTATTTTTAGAGTTAGGTGAGAAGACATATTTATAAGCTCATGGGTGCATACGCCGAGAGTGGTTGTGTTCTAGTCAGTGTAACACACATACTAAAATACTGGAAACACTTCATCTAAAGTCAAAGGCAAGTTCAACCACCAATAACAAGGCCCACGAGCCGATCCAAACTCTTAAGGCATAATTCAAGGGATAGGGGATCTATTCCTTAGGTGTAGATGACTCTTTCTGTCTGAATGCAACCTGTGTACAAGGAGGGGGTTACTCTCACCAAAATAATGATTTTTTCTTTCTTTACATTTCTTTTTAGGATCGAGTAGACTTAGCAGTACTTTATTGGTTATCAATTTTTAATGTTTTTGAACGCATGTATCCTAACGAGGTTCCAATTCCTTTAGTATCATATGGGGTCAAAATCAGAGGAAGAGATCGGAAAAATAATGAAAGCATAAATAAATGATGTGTGCTTAGTCAAAAATGCTCACCTTGACTCCAACTCTCTTCATGCAGGATACTCGACAAGAATTAAAACCTACAATATATGCAAATGTAATCCAATGAAATTGCCGTAAAACAGGAATGGTTATCGTGAAGAACAAGTGCTCAATATCTAAAGAAGAAACCTAAAGTCTGGTCTTGGAGATTCCTTGGTGCCTTCCATAATGGGTCCTACAATCACTGTATGTATCCTCTCGTGATGCGTGCTTTCAAATCTAAGTAGTCAACAATTAGTTTGACTTGATATAAGCATAAGTATATATATACATGATTCTAATTAGGTTTTGGACCTATTCTATCGAACAAGCAATCCTATTCTACGGCTCAATCACACAAAATAAATAAAAGGAATGGTGAAAAACTCAAAATGTATGGGACAAATAAAAAGAAAGGCGATAAAAACAACGGAAAATACGATGAGGCCCCATGGTGAACAAACACCCGAGCAATGGACCTCGTGAAGTGGAAGTATTCAAGTGTCCAAATTATTACAAATTAATTTATAAAGATAAAATGAAAATCACTCTCTCACAAAAATAAAGCAAAAAAAATATAGATTGCTCCCTCCACTCCTCCTCTTCCTCTCTTTCTTTTGCTCTCTCCTAAATGGATCACAAGTAGAAGAGACAGACTCCACATGGCTCGGGTGGGTCCACCACCTAATAAGCGATCATCACCACGCGATCCTTCGTAAGAAAGTTAAACAAAAAATAATGGTCAGAAGTAGATAATCAATTATAAAAATAAATAGAAAAAATCAAAGGAAAAATAATGTACACAATATACAAAAATGTTACGCTATCCGTTGCTTCCCGGTAATGGCGTCGTGTTGGACATGCAAGCCTAAGGAAAGCCATTATGCAATAAATGTTATCGCAAATATTATTTCCTGTTTTGAAATAAAGAATAAATAATTTGCATAATAGGTGCCTTAGTACAATTAGGCTTATGTACCATGACCATCTTAATGATCATACAACTGTTGATTCAATAGTTGAATCATAGAGGCTTGTGCTTGGATGAATTTATTAAGAGTTAGATTGAAAACTCATCAAGCACCATCAAATGATTATTAAGAGATGATCTTCAGCCTGAGTAGGAGATGGAAATCCTTTCTCTTTTGGTTGATATCTAATCGACTTCTTGATGCAAGTCCTTTGCATAGGAATAGAGATTTGGAGTGTTAGATAAGTTACGTAAAAGGGTTGACTTAACGAGATCGAGAAAACCAAAGACCTACGTCATATGATGTTATGATATAGGCACACATCCTTTGACCGAAGACAGATGTGCTACTATATGTTTGAGTGTGTATATTTGGCATACTGATAGGTTGATAATCTAATCAAGGTATACACACTGACGTGTTGGTATACATACAAGGGTATATGAGTAATAAAATCTCTCAAAGGGATCATACATGTTCATTATTGAACTGGAATAAATGAGCTCACTCATGAGATATTATGATCAAATTCCATGCACAAATGTCTCACTTTGGAAGTTGACTGGATTTGTAGGTTTGATATATGCTTTTGGAAAGTATATGATCAATACCTAGGTATAATATATTCTTTTGGAAAGTTTATGATCGATACCGACTCCCAATGTTCTAATGAGGAACTTAATAATAAAACCCTAAAGGAGACATTCAAAATAGATCTAAAACCTCGGGTTTATTCTTGGTCTTCCAATATGCAGGATGTACAGGTATTAAGAATACCTGAGGGTGATGTGATCATAAATGAGTGTATATCTATGATGCTTCCATTATAAGAAAGTGATGAAATAGATCTGAATTTTAGTGACTCCTCTCACTAGAGAAGTAATCTAATCTTGGCCCAAATGTTCGACAGTGATCTGAATGTGATTCAGATACAATGAGAAGATTAGATTTATGGCTTTGACTTAATCAAACATCTATGGGATGTCCCCGATATTTGTATTTGAGTTGTGATCTCAATGTCCAAGTCACAATAAGTGGAACATACAATCACCATGTCCTTATCTCCAAGTATCTGCAGACAAAGCGCATTATTCTTGAAAGAGTTCGAGAATAATCCCATTGCTTAATTATGTATCTGAGCATTGAGATATTGATAATTAAATGTGATCTAATTATCATGAATAATATGAATTTGATTTAAGATTTATTTAATATGATTAAATGTGATTTAATTATCAATGATGTGAATAATGTGAATGTGATTCATTTTATTCGGGTACATGAGAGTGATGATCCAAGATAATTAGTGTGATTTAATTATCAAGGATATGAATAATGTGGATAATGTTATCCATATTATTTTATAACTATTATAAATATGATTTATAATATATTATAGAGAGCTTATTGTAAATAGTACCTTCAAATTAATTGTTTATGTGAATTGGGTTCACCTTGGGAATAATTTGAAAATACAATTTACATTTTTATTGTTTTTATTTTGGGTTATGAATATGATTCACATTTAGTTAATGGCATGATTGCAATATTCACAAAAATTTGGAATTATTTTTGTGAATTAATTTACCACAAAAAGTTGTTGTGAATAATTAAGGGATTATGTGAGATAAATTAAACTCACATAATTGGAAGGGAAACCACCTTCCATATGTGGATGGTGGATGACCATCTTGGTCAAATGGTCGTCCCCACCATATGTGGACGGTGGATTGCCACTTTCCTTATCCCTTGATTAATTATTGATTTAATCAAATTATATTGATTATATTTCTTTATTTAATCTGATTTAACTTAATTACTTGTTATTGTTTTTTAGAACAAAATGATGGTCATTAAATAGAAACACAAATCAATCTCAATCACTGATTTTATGTTTCACATGGATTTTGATCCATGGACTCCCAAAATATTATGAAAGAAGAGACAACCCTAGCTCTTCTTTTAAAACATTTTTTGCAAGTCTATCTCTCTCTTTCTCTAATTCTCATTGTACATGCCCCATCTCTCTCTCTTTGTGGTCGTCTACCTTATACCCCAGAGAGAGTCACCATAGTCACCATGCCATTGTACCACGGCTTCGATCATTTGTATATCTCTGTCTTCTTTAGTGCATCTTTCTCATGACGAAGATGTTAGATCTCGTGAGACAAAATCAAGAGATTCTTTGCTTGGATCATCAACATGGATTGCGAGGTGCACGCGTCTTATCAACACATTCGCAAGCATCTTCTCCATTAGATTAGACTTGAGACAGGAGGTCTCTTCGTTTAGAGATTCTATCGCAACCTCACTTCAAGAGGTAACCTTAATACGTATTTATGGTTTAGATGAAACGATCTGAGAAGTGTTCTCAGATAATGTTGTTTCATTATTTTAAATTTTTAAATTTCGAAGGTTTTGTATATGATCCACAAACCTAAGATGACACGACATTTTAAGTTGTGTGAAGTTTCATGGCATTTTATTCAAGTAACCCTATATAATGTGATTTTTAACCCTTTTTAAGTGCATTAAAATGTGTGTTTATCACTTGGACTATGTTTTCATTAAAATAATAAATCGTAGGACTTGAGTTTGCGTAAGTTGGAATCTGTTAGCTCAAGTTATGATTGTTTTAGTGCATATATATCCACTATTGTACGATTGGTTTTTTAGAACGTAAGTAAGAGATAACAGTTGAACAGGTTTCTACATAGGTTGTGTTAATTCACAAGGCGAATCAACAGTCATTGAGTTGACCTCACACGAAACCCTGATTCAAACAACAATTAACCCACAATAATGATCTAACAATGAAAAGCAAGAAGTAGAGTTAAAATTTATTATAACTCTACAAAAGATTTCTATAGTGAAAGTAATACACAGGTCGAACACAAGTAACAAGCAGGTAGATCGAGGCAAAGAATGATAAAAAATAATTGTGAAGTATTTGTCTATATGTGCTCTTTTTTTGTGGGTTTTTAATTTTATATTTTTTATTTGATTTTTGATTTTATATTTTTATATTTTGATTTTTTTATTTTCTAATTTTTTATTTTCTTTTTATATTTTAGATCTTTATATTTTTCTTTTTCTTTTTAAAATAAATATAAAAGTATATATAAGACATATATACAATATAAGTAAAAGAGAGATAGTATGTATATAGAAATGGGTAAAAATAGTCAAAATACAAAAAATAAATCTTTTTGTGATTTTATATTTTTTTATGTTTTTTTGATTTTACAGTATTTTTTTGGTATTTTTAAAGTCAATAACACTAAAAAAGAAATAAAATAATGCCCGAAATTAAAATGGAGATGAAAAATATAAATAGAGTCAAAAAATCTCCAAATTAATTTTAAAATAATAATAATAGTCTAAGGAAAGTTCAAGAATAGAAATTATATTTTTAGTATTTTTTATTTGTTTCTTATATTTTTATAAAGGTTTTACTAATTTTTCTATTTTTTAGAGTTTTCTTTTGTATTTTTTAGTGATTTTTGGTCTGAAGTTGTAAAATACTTACGTAAATATGAAACGTATTTTTTGGAATTTTTCGAAAAGGTTTTGTAATTTTATGTATTTTCTAATGCAAACAGGGATAAAAATACAAACTTTTTTTATTTTTTATAGATAATAAAATGTTTCAAAATGCAATTTAAGAATATGTGCGTGAAGGATCAATGCAATAGGAGCTTCTATCTATTTTTGATATTTTTTAGAGTTTTATAGATGCATGAAATAAATGAAATGAACAAAGAGAAACTACACTCCTACCAGGGGTATTTTGTAAACATATCAAAGTGCAAGGACTTGAGTGCAAATTTCACATAAATACATAAACATCCTCAAAAAGTCATAGGACCAAGCATAAATACACAAAGCCAGAGGGCTTCCCTGCAAAATCTCTAAAAATCACGTGTCAACACACGTGCACCACTAGCAAGGACTCCAAAGTAATTTTCCACCATCTGAGGGCTAAATTGCAAAATGTCCCAAAAAATATATAATTGAATAAGAAAGTTTTTAGACTGAATAGCAATAATAAATACCCTAGGGGCCAGCCGCAAAATTTCCACCTCACGTGATGCGTCACGTGAGGTGACATGGCACAGACCCTGATGCGAATATTAGAAAGTGTGAGGATGTCATTGCAAATATTACACAAATTATATAAAGGAAGATGAAATTTTTAAACTGATATGTAGATACAAAAATTAGTCAGGAAAAAGTTGCAAAATACCACAACCTAAGGCACAATCCGACGGTTGATATGTGTCCACTTGCCACATGTTGGTATCCTGATGCGCGATACCGATTCACGATCCAACGGTCTGGATTAGATCGCCCGAAGACGATCAACGGTCAATGCACAGCTATATCAAACAGCTCACGATCAAACTGGGGGCGGCCCTAATCAGACAGTATACAGAGGATAGGGAAGAACGAGGAAGAACTTCGACGAGCCGAACTTCCACACCCCCGCTCCTCCTCCTCCGTTATCAGTCGAGGCACCAAAATGATTGGGAAGGCTCCTGCAAGTTCCGTCTATCGTTTGGAGGTGATAAAATGCTCCGGCGAAGCTTGGAGTGGCCGCACGAGGTCGGTGGAGCCGTGAACCTCCAAAAACCTCGTACGGGCCTCAAAATCGGCCCAGGCACGCGTTACGGCTCCTGAACCTGCAAAACCAAGTAATAGGGTCGAGGGTAAAATGCCTTGTCCCCGTAGTGAGATGGTGGAAGCATAAGATGCGAAATAAGAGCCCGCCAGAGCAAGCTCCGGTGAGGTGGTGGCGAAAGTGATTGGTTGGGTGTCAGTCGAAATGGAAGGTGGAAATAGATTCCTAAAGCTAAGGAGAAGCTAAGAAAGCAAGAAAAATAAAGGAAAGATGGACCTCGATGGTCAAAAGACCAGAGATAGTACCTTAGGGTCAATGGGCGGAGATGAGGGTGGAGACCTCTCCTCGGTCGCGCGTGACCCCTCCTAGATGGATGGAGGAAGCCCTGTCACAACCTCTAATCCAGAGCATAAGAAGAAGGGGCCAATCTAGGTAAAAAGAGGATTCAAACTTCGGATGGAAGATTGGGTTGGTGTTTGAACAAATGGTAGGGATGACTCAAAGAACGAAGCATAGTAGACGATGCATCGATCCAATCCACGAGGTTAAGATTGGGCATGAATCGTCGATCGAAGGGGAGAAAAGTGAAGAAGAGATCGACGCGAGACGATGCACGGCTCGGCATCTAAAAATGGTTGAAATTAAGGTGCAAAGTAGTTATGACAACTTGCAGGAGGGGGGTCGGACAGTTGACCCTCGCTCAACTATCCGAGCCACCTCGTTGGTCCACGTGGACCAACCAGGAAAAACCTCGTGAAAAAGAATTCAAAATTCATTTAAAAATAATAGTTGATTTTATTAATTTTATGTTATAAAATAAAAAATATTTATTGTTTTATGAAGTAATTTATTATGATTTTTATTATTTTTCGAGGTTTGTAATTACAAATTACCTTGTAAGGGCTATTTATAGGTATATTTGTCTATATATTTTAATGTTTTTTTATTTTTTAAATACAATTTTATTAATTTAGTTTATTATTTTATATATTTATAACTTAATTTTATACACTTAAATATATTTTTATTTTATTTTTTTGCTTTGATATATACAATTAAATAAATAGTTATATTAATTATATAGGTATAGATATAAACAATTCATCTATATATTTTATACAAGTATTTTTTTTTTGCTTTATTGATGTTTTTATTCCAAATTTAATATACACATATATTATAAATAATATTTACATAATTATAAAAATATAAAATTATAAAAATATATGAATAATAAATAAAATTAAAATTTTCATTCGTACAAGTATACAATAGGGGTCCAAAACTTAACTTTCAAACTGTAACTCCAAAAAATATGAAACACCTTCATTAAACAGATTATTAATAGTTATATACAATTAAAGGTGATTTTGGTATATTTTGAATTTTTATTTGAGAGATATGGGTCTGGGAAGTTTGGATTTTGGAATCTTATTCGTATCATATTTTGTACATTGTATATTATTTCTGTACGAAATCGATTTTATCTTCTTTCATATTCAATTATATATAACTTTAGTGTTAAAAGTTTATTTATTTGATGTACAAAAAGTGGAACTATAAATAAGTCCCAAAAATGAATAAAGAATGAATTAAATAGAAGGGATTTTTATTGGTTTTTAGCTCTTATCTCCCCCTACTTTATTCCTTGTCAACCTAGTCATCGAGATGCCTAGGTCTCGGAGTTTCGGGTCATAAAATATTTTCAATATTTTATACATTTTCTTTTATTTTCTTTATTCTATAATTTTGGCTTTAAAAATCGTATTTTGCACACTATTTACACAATAATGCATGAATTAAGCCTATTTACACGCATTTACTAGGATTTTTAAGGCCAAAATGATAGAATAAAGATGATGAAAGGGAGATTCATTATACCCATATACTTGCCTATTCTAGTCCCTAGAAAACACTTATGCAATAAGTGCAGAAAATGAAAAATAAAGAAAAGAAAAAGAATAAAGATGGATTGAATTTAATTATCAAGCTTGTTTTCACAAAATCAAAGTTTGGAGCTTAATCGGACCTTAGGAATTTATGTGCGGGCGGAACATTAATGGGAATCGGATTTGAAATTCAACAGCCTTCAAGAATCCCAAAACTCTTCTCAAGTCTCCTCTAGCCAGGTCAGAATACTTGAATTCATATGCAAACCCTTATGACTATGAATCTGACTTAAATAGTGACTCTCCCCAACTGAAATGGCAAAAAGACTGACTTCTCCAGTATAACAATCCAATGATTCCCCATCCAATAACTCATTCCTCGAGGAGCAGGGTATTCCCTTCTAAGTTCAAGTGGCAACCAGCTCAAGAGGAGGGGGTGAAGAGAAGAATGGACGGTAGCTAGTATAGCTACCTATCCTAGCGTGCAAGACCAGTGTAGTCAAGTCATCCAGCTGCAGGCTCACATGATTTGGCATTGAATATCAAGCTTGCTTATTGACTATACAAATATGTACACTACGACAGACATTATATTTTGTACATGCATGCCCACTTTTTTGGAGTTTTAGCGTTTTGCTTTTTTTTGAAATATTATATACAATAGCATTTACATAAGGAGTTTTTCCTCTTGATCCAGTAGACTATCCCTCTTTTAAATCTTTATTGCAACCCATACTCTCTTGTCTTCAAAATCATCATCACCAGACGGATTGGGGTGCACTTCCCTCCCTAGAGGAGGACAAATGTTTCCACTTGTGTGTGTCTCATACCGACAAATCCCACCCCCTCTCCACGCCAACTAAGTTGAGCCAAGTAAAAGGTGCAGGTGTCCAAATTAGGTCATTATCGACAAGAGTCATGTATACTTGGAAATACTCTACTTAGGCATTCAAGAATCCATTAAACCAAGACTCGTGATCCTTAAATTATTAAGTCAACTAGACCTGAAGTACCTCAATTCCAGCTCCTATAAGGTTTATGTTATTTAGGTAGATTTAAGGTCCAACCAAGCAGCAATGTTCAGATTTTTTACTTAGACTTATTCAATTATCAAACTCAATCTGAAAAATGCTAATGTCATGCCAATGTTATGCAGAAAATATTTTTGTGATGCAATTTTCAAGTTGAACTTTTTAAGGATTTTTGAAAAAGATGGTGCATATGCACTTTCTATATTTTTTCAAAAGATTTTTCAAAATTTTTTGGTATTTTATTTTTGCAAATGTTTTTGGAATTTTTGAAATTAAAATAATTTTTTGCCAAAAACTAGGTACAAATATTTACATCGGGATGCATCTTATAAGTATACGAATTCGGTTTTTAAGAATTTACAAGGGGTAAGCGGTCAATTTTATACATATGTATATAAATGATTTTATTAAGATGTATATATTCCTCAAACATATTGGAAAAAGGTTCTTCAAACAAATTTTTTTGAAAATATATTCCAAAATAATTTTTACAAATAATTTTTACAAACATGTATACGCATTTGAAAATCATTTTGCAAGGATTTTCCAAACAGTATATATAGATTTTTCAAATTTTTTTGCAACCATTTTTCAAACCAATTGCAAATAAATTTTCAAATATTTTTTATTTCGCACAAAGAAAATAATTTTTTCAAAATAAAATAAGTTTTATAAAGGTTGAAAATATTTAACAAAATGTTTTCCAAATAGTTTTCAAAATATTTTTCAAAAAGATTTTCAAATATTTTTCATACATTTTGAAAAAACATTTTCACCTGATTTATTAATCAGTGAATACAAAAATAATTTGAGTAATAATCAACATTTTTTGATTAAGTTTTCTAATGAATTTTAAAGTTTAATTAGCCATAATTATTAAGAAAAATATGAAAGTATGAGTTATGGCTAAATTATATATGGAATATATACGACCCCCCTATACTTAGCTTGAGCTATGTCCTCATAGATCAGAGAAAAAAAGAGAAGACATAACTTGTACTGAATATAGATTAGTCTAAAGAATAAACGAATAGAGAATTGAATGAACGAATGAAAAGTTGACCGTACACCCTAGACTTAGGATCAAATAATCCTAAGTATAACAGACTATGCACAAAGCAGGGAGGGTCAAGGGTGGGAATGAACATATCGTACTCAGACTGACTCCCACTATACATAGGGTAAGATATCCCTAAGTATAGACAAGAAGAGATCAAAGAATAGAAAGAACTCAGGGTGCACACCTCTCTATACTTAGGACAAAGTACATCCTAAGTATAGAAGATTGACAAAAATGAGCGACACCTTTTCGGTAGAAAAAAAAGATAGAGAAGGAAAATAAGAAAAGAAGAAAAGAGAGATGAATATGGAAGGAGGTAAAGAAGGATGTGCACACCACTCCCCCTATACTTAGGGTAAAAGAAGCCTTAAGTATAGGAAACAACAACAGTGATGAAATGGAACGATGAGAGAACACTCGTCTTATCCACCCCCTCCCCTTATACTTAGGATAAGTTATGTCCTAAGCAAGGCACACACGAGAATGGGGTGGATGAGCAATACAGTAGAGGTACGGGGGTAAACAAAAGTGAATATACAACAGAGATGGATGTACAAAGGATCAAGAAGGTCGAAAGCAAGCCTTCTTGCGGGACCACTGAGGGATGGATCTGGTTAGATGCATGTCGACGTCGGGGTCCTCAGATGACACAAACCGATCAAGGTCGAGAGGGTGGAGGTCCTCAGTAGTCCTAGGGTGAAGAGGCACAGACGGGACGGTGGAAGTAGTCTAGCTAGGTCTGGCCGTGGGAGTATTGCTGATGTCAAAGTGAAACAGGACGAACTCATCATCAGAAGAAGTGAAGTCAATGTCGTCCTGCGAGGTCTCATCTAGGTCAAAACCAAAAGGAACGAACTCATCAGTGGAATTATTCGAACTATGTTCATCCTCAAGAATCGCAACAGGATCATCTTTCTCATCAAAAGGTTCGAATTCCTGAATAAAAGCAAAAAAGATCAAATTTAACCTTTGTCTCGTCAATATCTAAGTGAACAGGAATGGACTCTTCGGTGAAAGTAGTCAGATCATGTTCGTCATGTCTAGTCTCTGAATCCGCCCTCCTCTCAATAGTATCAATCGTGTAAATCATGCGGATGTCATCAACACAATGCCAAGTCCAAGAAGAAGGAACTCCGAGGTCCATGCTTTCCAAGTCTTCCTCCTTTAAGAAGAATTCATGGGTCTCGGTGGAATCCAATAAGAAATAAAACTCTTCGATGGTCTCGTCAAGGTCGTGGTCCTCAAGGTCAACCAAATTAGGTGAAGTTACATCAGGTGCAAGTCTCTGGACTACAGTGGGTGCAGTGATCAACACTTTGCTCTCATCAACAGGATAGAAGCGAATATCTCCTGATCCATAATCAATAACGACTCTCATAGAGGCGAGGAATGGTCATCCCAGGATGATTGGAGAGTGCTCCCTAGTGGAGATCTCCATGGGCAACACGATAAAATCAACATGGTTGCTCATGCCTTAATCAGAATGACGATGTTTTCAAGGATACCACTCAGCCTCTTGATAGATCCATCAGCAAACTAAACTATCATCCTGGTCTTCTTTAGAGGCCCTAAGTGAAGAGACTATACCAGTGAGAAGGGCAATTTGCTAATCGAAGCACCGCCATCAAGGAGAGTGTGATCACATATAAAGTAAGAGATGGTGCAACTAATAAAAGGTGTAACTGTGTTCTTTTTTCTAGGAATGGGACGGTGTGTGATGGAGTAGGTAGTTTCCATGAAATATGATGCTCAGATCTTCTTCTCTGCTCTCTCTTCTTAGGAAGAGGAACAGATCAATCAACTATGGCCTACAGAAGTGGGGCACGAATAATCTCATGAATGGTGGCTACCACTTCGGGTTCAGTCAACATTTTTTTAATTTTTGGACTTCCTCCATATAAGAGAGGAAGTCAGAATCAACATATACACGAGGAATGCCAAGAGCAGTCTGTACAACGTCATCCTCGGGTCAAAGGTAAGACAAGATGTGAAAGGTTGTGTGGTCAAATGATCTGGTAGATGGCACTCACCTCACATTCTGACTCAACCATATATCTCCCGAAATCTTTTTGGATTTTAAAATTTTCTCAATTTTTTGTATTTAGGGTGATTGCAAGCTCTCATGATAATCCACAAGTGAATCCCCATCCTCAAAGAATGGAGCAACATTCTAGATCTTATTTACGCTAAATATATCATTCATCTTCAAGTTCATACGCTCCATTATCTGATTTAAGGTCTCAAGTGTGGACATCATCAAAGGTGACTCCAAAATCTCAAGATTGGGTGTGTCGAATGTGGGTGGTGGGTGTGGACAAAAATCACAGTCCGAATCTGGATATTCTATGGAGAGTGGATTGTCGAACATTGAAGGTGATGGTGGTGAAAATGATTGGGAAAGGTCAAGATCCGAATCATGAAATAGTGGGTTGGTCGGATATATACAAAAACCACGAGTAAATTTCTACTGAAAAATGGAGGTGGACCAGATAGATTGAATAAGGGATCCACAAAGTTCGAATAAAATATGCTCTAGTCGGCCATGTCCAAACAAGAGAAAATGATCGGGAGAGCACGATGGTCAAGTCAAGAGTAGTGAGCAAAGGCATAAATGGAGAGAGGCGATCTGGAATGCACACAAAACAATCACAAGAAAACTCACACAAAACAAACCCTCAATTCACCTATTCAACTCGGTAGAGACCGTGAAACGCGGTCTTTTTATCTTGTTTATTTTAGAGTTAGATAAAAAGTACAAAAGTTGCACAAACACTTAGGGGTTGAATGGGATTTTGACACTAATCCTTAGTGTGTGTGGGAGTAAGTAAAAGCGAAAACAATTAGGGGATTACTCCTCCCAAGACAAATATTTTCTTTTTGGTTGATTTTTAGGGTCGAGTCGTGTTAACAATCCCAATTTTATTGATTATCACTTTTTTTGATTTTTTAGTGAGAAATGCACGAGCCTAACAAGGAATCAATTTTACTTAGCACCTAGGTTGGCAAAATCAGAGGAGAGTCGGAAAAGCAATGCAATCGGCAAAATCAATGATTAATGCTAAAGTGTAAATGCTCACCTTGCCTCCATCACTCTACATGTAAAGATGCTCAGTAGAATTGAAACATACACTATATGCAAATGCAAGCCGATGAAATCGCCCTAAGTTTCAAAAATTGCTATTAGCGTGAAGAACTAATGCTAATGACATAGAATGGAACCGAAGTGTCCGGTCTTGGAGTCTCCTCAGTGCCCACAATAATGGGTCCTACAAGCGCTGTATGGAGAACTCTCGTGACGCGGTGGTTCCGAGATTAAGTGAGAAGCAGATTAGATTTGACTAAGTCCAAACGTATCTATAGGTACACGCAATGGTTATTAGGTGTTTGAACCTACTCTATCGTCAAACAATCCTAAAGCTAAAGGCTCAATCACAGAAAAGAAAGAAAACAAAACTGAGAAATAAAATAAAAAATGCGAAGAAGACCAATAAAACCATGGTGAGCCCCCAAGTGAACAATCACTTGGAAATTGAGCCCGAGAGTCCAAAGTCCTGAGTACATGTATTATTACAATAATAGAGTCTTTCTCTCATATAAAATTACACAAGTAAATACAACAAAATAAGTGGAGCTCAATCTTCAAAAATCTCTAAGTCTCCTTGGTGCTAGGTTGGCAGGCTGAAGCCAGCTTCACGTGGGTGCGTAGGTGCATAAGGTAGAGCACCTCCCTCGATCCGTGGTACCTTGCACGAAGTCAACAAAGAGAGGAGATTAGATAACTCAACATATGTCAAATAAATAAGAAAATAATGAAGGAAAAAAATATAGACAAATAATCACAATAAAAAATGAATCTCAATCTAAACGATGTTCCTCCTTGACAACGACGCCATTCGTTGAACAAGATTTTTCACGGGTCTAAAATACGTCTTATACAAGGTGGAGACATAGTCGTTGTGGTGACCCGCAAGAAACACTGATTCAAACAACAATTAACACGCAACAATGATCAAACAATGAAAAGCAATAAGTGGAGTTAAAATTTATTATAACTCTACAAAAGATGTGTATAGTGCAAGTAATGTAGAGGTCGAACACAGGGAACAAGCAGGTAGATCGGGGCAAAGAATGCTCAAAAACAGCTATGAAGTATTTGTCTATATGTACTCTATTTTGTGGGTTTGTAATTTTATATTTTTTATTTCATTTTTCATTTTATATTTTTATATTTTGATATTTAATTTTCTGATTTTTCATATTCTTTTTAGATTTTATATTTTTATATTTTCCTTTTCTTTTAAAATACATATAAAACTACGTATAAGATATATATATATACAATATAAGTAAAAGAGAGATATTATGTATATAGAAATGGGTAAAAATAGTCACAATACAAAAAATAAAATCTTTTTTTGCTTATTATATTTTTGATGTTTTTATGATTTTACTATATTTTAATTAAACTTTTTTGTATTTTTAAAGTCAATAATACTCAAAACAGGGAATAAAATAAATTCCTGAAATTAAAATGGAGATGAAAAATATCAAATACAGTTAAAAATTCTCCAAATTAAATTTAAAATAATAATAATAATAGTCTAAAGAAAATTCAAGAACGGAAATTATATTTTTGGGATTTGTTATGGATTTTTTATATTTGTATAAAGTTTTAGGGGTTTTCTATTTTTTAGAGTTTTTTTTTGCATTTGTAGTGATTTTTGCTCTGAAGTCATAAAATACTTAAACAAAAACGAAATATATTATTTTTAGAATTTTTTGAAAAGGTTTAATAAATTTTATAAATTTTCTAACGTAAATAAGGACAAAAATACACCTTTTTAAATTTTATAAATAATAAAATGCTTCAAAATGCAAATTAAAAATGTGAGCATGAAAGATCAATGCAATATGAGATTACGCATATTTTTTGAGATTTTTTAGAGCTTTATAGATGCATGAAATAAATGTAATCAACAAAAAGAAACTACACTCCTAGCTGGGGTATTTTTGTAAATATATAAAAGTACGAGGGCCTGAGTGCAAATTTCTTAGGAATATATAATGTACTCAAAACGTTATAGGACCTATTATAACTACACAAAGCCCCGAGGGCTTCCCTGTAAAATCCCCAAAAATCATGTGTCACAACACGTGCACCACTAGTAGGTCTCAAAAGTAATTTTCCAACACCTGGGGGATAAATTGCAAAATATCCCAAAAAGATATAAATGAATAAGAAAGTTTGTGGACTGAACATAAATAATAAAAACCCTAGGGGGTCAGCCGCAAAATTACCACCTCACGTGATGCGTCTCGTGAGGTGACGTGGCTCGGACCCCATTGCGAATATTAGAAAGTATGGGGGTATCGTTGCAAATAATATGCAGATTATATAAAAGAAGATGAAAGTTTTAAAACTGATATGTAAATACAAAAATTGGCAAAATACCCCATCCTAAGTCACGATCCGACGACTGATATGCATCCCCTTGCCACGTGTCGATCTCCTAGTGCGTGATACGGATTCGCGATCTGGTGGTCTGGATTAGATCTCCCGAAGATGATCAACATTCGATGCACAGCTAGATCAGATGACTCACGGTCAAACTGGGGGGCGGCCCTAATCGGATAGTGGAAAGAGGATAGGGAAGAATGGGGAAGAACTCCGGCGAGCCGAACTTCCCCGCCCCAATCCTCCTTCGTGGTCAGCTGAGGCACCAAAATGGTCGAGAAGGCTCCTACAAGTTTCGTCTATCGTCTGGAGGTGCCAAAATGCTCCAGCGAAGCTCGGAGTGGCTGCACAAGGTCGGCGAAGCCGTAAAGCTCCAAGAACCTCGATCGGATCGCAAATTTCCCCAAACGTGCATTACGGCTCCTGGACCTGCAAAACCGAGTGAGAGGGTCGAGGGTAAAATGCCTCGTCCTCGCAGCGGGATGGTGGAAGCTTAGGATGTGAAATAAGAGCTTGTCGGAGCAAGCTCCAGCGAGGTGGTGGCGAAAGCGATTGGTTGGGTGTCAATCAAAATGGAAGGTGGAAATAGATTCCTAAAGCTAAGGAAAAGCTAAGCAAGAAAGAAAATGAAGAAAAGATGGACCTTGATGGTAAAAAGACCAGAGATAGTACCTCACGGCTATTGGCCGGTGACGAGGGTGGAGACCGCTCCTCGGTCGTGTACGACGCCTCCTAGATGGCTAGAGGAACCCATGTCACAACCTTCGATCCAGAGCACAAGAAGAAGGGGCCAACCTAGGTCAAAAGAGGGCTCAAACTTCGGATGGAAGATTAGGTTGGTTTTTTGAACAAACGGCAGGGACGGCTTAAAGAATGAGGCATAGCAAATGATGCATCGATCCAATCCCCGAGGTTCAGATTAGGCGTGAATCATCGATCGAAGGGGAGAAAAAGTGAAGAAGGGACTGACGCAAGAAGATGTAAGTTTTGACCGCCAAAATGGTTGAAATCGAGGTGGAAAGTAGTTCTGACAACTTGCGGGAGGGGGGGTCAAACAGTTGACCCTCGGTCAACTGTCCAAGCCACATGGTTGGTCCACGTTTACCAACAAGGAAAAACCTCATGAAAAAGAATTCAAAATTCATTTAAAAATAATAATTTATTTTAGGTTATAAAATAAAAAAATATTTTTTTATGAAGTATTTTATTGTGATTTTTGTTTATTTTTTTAGGTTTGTAATTAAAAATTACCTTTTAAGGGCTCTATAGAGGTATATTTGTCTATATATTTTAATGTTTTATTTTTATTTTTTACATTCAAATTTATTTATTTAGTTTATTATTCATATATTTATAACTTCATTTTATACACCTAAATATATTTTTATTTTATTTTCTGATGTGATATATACAATTAAATAAATAGTTATATTAATTCTATATGTATTGATATAGACAATTCATCTATATACTTTATACAAGTATTTTCTTTTTATGCTTTATTGATGTTTTTATTCCAATTTTAATATATACATATATTATAAATAATATTTACAAAATTATAAAAATATAAATTATAAAAATAATGAATAATAAATAAAAACGAATATTTTAATCGTTACAAGTATACAATAGGGGTCCAGAACCTAACTCTCAAACTGTAACTCCAAAAACTATGAAACCACCTTCAATAAATAGCTTATTAAAAGTTATATACAAATAAATGATATTTTGATATATTTTGAGTTTTTATTTGAGAGATATGGGTCTGGGAAGTTAGGATTTTGAAATCTTATTCAGATCATATTTTGTACACTGTATATTATTTTTGTATGAAATCACTTTTGTCTTTTTCTATATTTAATTATCTTTAACTTTCATTTTCAAAGTTTCATTATTTGAGGTACAAAAATTTAAACTATAAATAAGTCCCAAAAATGAATAAACAAGGAATTAAATAGAAGGGATTTTTATTGTCTTTTAGCCCTTATCTCCCCCTACTTTATTCCTTGTCGACCTAGTCATCGAGATGTCTAGGTCTTGGGATTTCATGTCATAAAATAATTTCAATATTTTATTATTTTTCTTTTCTTTTCTTTTCTTTATTCTATAATTTTGTCTTTAAAAATCGTATTTTGTACACTATTTACACAATAATGCATGAACTAAGCCTATTTACACGCATTTTAAACACCTAGAAATGCATATTTATCACTTAGATTCTATTTTAAATTAAATTGGCAAATAAAATAAATTTATTTTGCTTCATTTGAAGTTTATTTAATCAAGTTATGTTATTTTTAGTAACTATGGGTCGCTGTTGGAAATTACATACTTAATCATGAACCTTGTGATTGTCATTCAATTATATTAATGATAATTAATGGTTAATTTTTTGAAATAATTATAATGAATATTTGTGAAATATTTAAAAATGTTGGTTATTTCCTTGAATGACATTTCCTTAACTAAATTGATAAGATAATTAATCGTGATCACAATTGGTTACATCCTTTCTAACAAGAATTGATGCTTGAATATGATTGAGAATTTTTTAGCAAATGTTCTTATAATATTAACAAAAATGATTTTGATAAATATTATATGGTATAACTTTAGTTTAAATATCGATTATTATCTCAAATACAAAATGATCAAATCGTATTATCCTGACCTGAGGCAGATATGGTATCTAGTTGGGGATTGTTAGGGTAGTAGGTGAGCGGTTTGTCCCACTCCCATTGCACTGACCATGACAACGAGTAAGAAAATGATAATGATTGAAGTAATGATGTCATATTTTTATAATTACTAAAATTTGAATAACACATATTTTGTGATTATATCATCCTTCAAGTAATAATCAAAGTTGTTGATTGAAAAATTCGATTAGTAATTGATTTAATATGATTAAATAAATTAAATCCAAAAAAACTCTATTATGAATAGAGTAGCGTTTTCCTTAGAATAATTAATTGTGTGAATATCATTCATAATAATTAGTTAGAATTTTAAAATGATATGGAGGATCACATAAGTGACTCCATGACCTCATGTTAAGGTAAAGGATTTCGTCACTAGGGATTGTACGTAGAAGATGCTTGTTCGAAGTGTCAGCTCCTGCATACAAGCACATCTGGATAGTGCTCTTTTCTTATCAAAAAAGGCCATATACGAGTGACCCCAATATCAGCTCCTCATATTATTAGGTCGATATTGGATTGTGCATAGCAAGTTATATTCTTGTTGATGGTTGGTTCAATTAATCATGGTCAGCATCACCTTAGTCATGGTGGGCCCGGGTATTAAAGATCGAATCAGAAAATGCAAGTTGGACTTGCAAGACGAAATGAGTTCTCACTTCTTTTTATCCGAGTTACAGTTTCTCATATTATTGGGATGTAACAAAGCTAAGAAAGGAGATCACATATCTTACTTGAGATATAATGGTAAGTATATCTATTACATTGAAAGTGACTAAGGGAATGAAGTTTCAGTGTTGACAAGGTAAGGCAACTTTTATATAAAAACTCCTAAATCAAAGTAAAATATGTATATATATATATATGTGCAAATTTCTTATTTCAGATAATCCTCATTAAACCCACTCAATAATATACTCATTAACAAACACTAAAATATCATGGATTGGATCCATGATCAAAATATTGTACTTGCAGTTTTATACATAATGTATGTGGTTGCAATGTGCAAGTATCCTCATAATAATGGGGAATGACAATTAAATAGACAACAGGACAACAACCTAGGGTTTGTGTGTATCTATAGTTTCGATATTTCATGGAGTGTGCTTTAGAAGTATCATGTCGATGATGATCGTAATTGTAAAATAATCCTCATAAATCTAAGAATATATTTTAGTCATACATATGTGCTCTCAACATTTAATCATGAATGACATGATTCACTGCATTATACAAAATGGTGGCTCGATATGAGAAGATGTACTCAAAATTTTTGAGTACCTACCTAAACCAAAAGTCTTGGAGTTAAGATGGATGTAGATATGATAGTATCATCATTCTACTATATATACTCTAGTCATTCATTAAGTTTCATAACATTCATATTGTATGAATTGAAAGAAGCATGTTGAAATACTCTTATATTGAACTATTTTGGGTTCAACATAAGAGATTCTATATCTTAAACAATGGTTGTTTATAAATGAAGGAAGCACAATGGAAGCATAGATCTGGCATAAGTAAGAAGGAAAATCAAAGGGTTGATTGTACGTCTGTGGTCTCCACACATACGACATCCAAAGAATTGGATGAATGCCAATACTGCAACAAGCTAAAGTATTATGAATATCTAGACTATCTAAGATCTTTAGAAAAGATCTCGGATAGTACATAGGATTAATCTACATATAATCATTGAAATAGACTTGCTTATTAGATAAAATCAAAGTCTAATAATTGTTCTAACAACACTTGCAATTGGTTGCATATGTTTTAGAAGACTAGAAAATTTGTTCTTAAGGCCTAAAAGCCATCCATGTGGATTTTGTTGCAATTGTTGAAACAATCTCTATTGGACATATAGACTTCATATTTTCAATGGGAGAGACCTTAATCTTAGAGAATGTTTCTATGGCCTAGATATTAGAGTACATAGATTGTTTATTTCTAAATGTTGAAAATGAACATGAATTCTGGAATAGATCTATCATAAAGAGTTTTGATGGAGATATATCTGATAATAATCTAATAACTAGAGGACTCTACTAAATTAGAATATTAATGAATGGTCCACTAACATTTATAATACTGGAAGTTAAACCTTTTAAGATCAATAGGGAATTAATATCATTTGATAACGATCTAGCATAAATACATGGACATATGTCTATTGATGCGATCAATAGACTAGTAAGAGATAAAACTTTAGTGTCTGAAATTTCAAATCTTACATACTTGTGAATATTGTATTCAAAGTAAAAATTGTCCAATGCACCTTTCTTTGAGAATGGTGTAAGATGTCAAGGTACTCAAGATCTCATGCATATTGATATATGTGGATCATTTGTATCATAATAATCATTATTGATATGTGATATCATTCAATTATTATTTGTGATTTCTTACCTTCAACTTACAATGATTTGAAATGTTAAAGATTTCACAATTTCGGTTTAGAACCAAAGTTTGAAGGAAGATGAAAGAATCTGATCTAATCAAGGTCGCAAGTACCTATTAGATTAATTCATTGAATACCTTATGGAGATTGAAATAATATTCATGTACACCTAAACTCAATAGAGTTTTAAGGAGATGTAATTGGATCATGTGTGACATGATTTGATCAATGATAAATATTATCATAATCACGTCTTAGTTTCTAGGTATATATGTAGTAGAGACTACAATAAATCCTTAATAAGATTCCATGCAAATAAGCTGGAATCTAGCACCTGAGAGTGCTACTTCATTCAGAATATAAAAGATGGTATTGGATACCTACTTTATGACCTTGAGATTCTTAAAAGATCTCATCTAAGGATATGATTCTTAGAGGATGTCTTTCATAAGAATCAAGATGAAAATGAAGTAAAGGAACTCATTTAATCTTTAGAAGATAATGAGGCTATTAAAACTGGAAACTAAAAGGACAATTAAAGAGGAAACACTCATACCTCTTTAAATGAGTTTAAGGATGGATTCCATGTGTTAGTTAAGTCTGTCAAATGATCTGACTTCATATGATGAAGCTTCCAAGGACCAAAACATGGAAAGATGGATGTTAGAAATAAAATCTAAAGTATATTTCATATTCAAGTGTTGAATATGGACCCTCGAGGATCCACCTATAAGAGTAGGACCCTTTAGGTCTAAATGGATCTTCAAGAGAAAGAGGGAACCTGATGAGAAGGCAGGGACCTTCAAAGTACGCTCATATCCTCAAGATACACACAGAAAGAAGACATCATTTGTGATGATACCCACTTTCACTTTCTCGTAACCATGTTTAAACTCATTACTAGTTATAGATACACAACTTGACTATGATATCTTTCATATGGAAGCCAATATAGCATTCTTCTATGAATTCCTCATCGAGGATATTCATATGAAGTATCCCTAGGGCTTCATAGTTGAGGAAAGAAGGTGTGCAAGTTTAATAAACTCCATCTATGAACTCAAATAAGCTTCCTGTAGTTGGGACATTAGATTTGATGAAATTATAAATGTTTGATTTTATATAGAATCTTGATGAACCGTGTGAAGTTTAGTGGGAGTGCCATTGTGCTCATCATGCTAAATATAGATGATATTATAATCATTTGGAATGGTATAAGGATGATAATAACTGTTTTATAATGGATTGTTCCATATCTTGATATATGATCTCAAGGATACCTCTTAAGATCTTAGTTTTGAAAGTGTTCAGAGTCTAAGAGAGCATTGGGACTGTCACATTAAGTGGTACACATTGGACATGTTCTATTTGGGAAAATCCAAAGTAAAGTTTCCATCCATTAAGATATGGTATTGACCTATCAAAAGGGATAACACCTCAAATAGTTGACTATATGAATACCAAAGCTACATGCCCTATTGCATCATCTTTGGGAAGCTTAGTGTATGATAGACGTGGACACAAGTCAATGTCTACCATGTTGTGGGAGTAGTAAGTTGTTACCAATCCTACGATGGAGATAAGATACGTAATTGCAGTAATAACAATATGTTCAAAGATGACAATACTTTATAGACAGTAATCTCAAAGTCCTATCTTCAATAAAAAATACTTTATAGATAGTGATCTAAAAGGTCTTAAATACATATGGCTTTTAAGACATAATACTGGGTCTTAGTTTTAGGATATAGAGATCTCTGAGAATAAGGGTATTCTGATAAGGATAATAGAAATTACATATTAAGACATAATATTGGGTCTTAGTTTTAGGATATAGAGATCTATGAGAATAAGAGCATTTTGATCAGGATAATAGAAATTTTGTACTGGTTATAATTATTATTGAGTTATAGTGTCAAAGACAATATAAGTGCTTTAAAAAGATTGAGTATTGTTGCATAAGAAGCAACATTCACATTGGATATGGGCACTGTCACTAGGGGATACGCAAGTACTGCAAAAGGACTTGGCATAGTTTCTCGGGATTTGAGTGACCGGTATGCTTACGTAGACATTTTTCTTTAGCCTATGATTCTCACATGAGTGTGTGTTTAAAGATTAGCCCATTAATGGCTCTTTGGGAGATTGTCGGACATGCGAACCCAAAATAAGACATTATGCAATAAATGTTATTGAAAATATCATTCCCTTATATGAAATAAAGAATAATTAATTTGCATAATAGGTCAATTAGTACAATTAGGGATTTATACCTTGACCATCTTGATGATCATACAAATGTTGATTCAATTGTTGAATCATAGAGACTTGTGCTTGGATGAATATATAAAGAGTTAGATTGGGGACTCATTAAGCATCATCAAATGAATATTAAGATATGATCTCCATCTTGAATGGGAGATGCCAATCCTTTCTCTTTTTACTGATATCTAACCGACCTCTTAACACAAGTCCTCTACAAATGAATAAAATTCAAATGTGTTATATAATTAGGTCCAAGAGTTACGTAACAAGATCAAGATAGCCAAATACCGGTTGTATACTGTCATGATATCGACACACATCCTCTGACTAGAGACATATGTGTTACTATATGTTTGAGTATGTACATTTGGCATATCGATAGGTTGATGATGTAATCAAGGTCTATACACTGAAGTGTTGGTGTGCACAAAGGGCATATGAGTAATATGATGTCTCAAAGGGATCATACATGTTCATTACTGAACCAGAAGACATGAGCTTACTCGTGAGAGGATCAAATTCCGTGTACGATCGTCTCTCTTTGGAAGCTTGATTGAATGTGCAGGTTTGATATATGCTTTTGGAAAGTATATGATAAATACATAGGTATGATATATGCTTTTAGAAAGTATATGATCGATACTAACCCAATGATCAAATGCAAAACTTAATGATTAAACCCTGAAGGAGATAGTCTAAATAGATCTAAAACTTCGTGTTCATTCTAGGTCTTCCAGTGTGCAAGATATACATGTATTAGGAATACCTGAGGGTGATGTGATCATAAATGATTGTATATTCATGACGCCTCCATTCTGAGGAAGTGATGAATAGGTCTGGATTTTAGTGACTCCTATCACTAGAGAAGTAATCTAATCCTTATCCATATGTTGGACAATGATCTGAATGTGATTTAGATATAATGAGAAGATTAAATTTACAACTTTCATTTAATCAAACATTTGTAGGAGATCCTCAAGATCAAGATTTGAGATGTGATCTCAATATCCAAGTCACTATACTTGGAATATACAATTTTCATGTCCATATCTCTAAGTATCTACAGAGAAAGCACATTATTCTTGAAAGTGTTGAGAATAATTCCATTGCTGAATTATGTATCTGAGCATTGAGTTTTTGGTATTTAAATGTGATTTAATTATCATAAATAATATGAATTTGATTCATATTAGGAGAGTTATCTAAGATGATTAAATGTGATTTAAATATAAAAGATGTGAATAATATGAATGTAATTCATATTATTTGGGAACATGAGAATGATAATACAAGATAATTAAATGGTATTTAATTATCAAGGATATGAATAACGTGGATAGTATTATGCATATTATATATATTATAATGTTATTTATAATATATTAGAGAGAGCTTATTGTAAATACTATCTTCAAAATAATTATTGATGTGAATTAGATTCACAAGCGAATAAATTGGAAATACAATATACATTTTTATTTTGGATTGTGAATATTGTTTACATTTATTTAATGGAATCATTGCAATATACAAAAAAATTAATTTGGAATTATTTTTGTGAATTAATTTACAGCAACATGTTGTAAATAATTAAGGGATTATGTGAAATAAATTAATCTCACATAATTGTAAGGGTAACCACTTTTCATATGTGGATGGTGGACGACCACCTTGACTTGGTCAAGTGGTCGTCCCCACCGTATATGAAAGGTGGGTTTCCACCTTCCTTATCCCTTTATGAATTATTGATTTAATCTTACTAAATTATATTGATTATATATCTTTATTTAATTCGATTTAAATTTATTATTTGTTGTTGTGTTTTTAAAACAAATAAATACAAGTTGATCTTGACCCTGAGAGTAGGTCAAGTCGAGACCTAATCAACAAGGAATAAAGTAGGGGAGATATGAGCATTGGTGTATAAAATCCTATAACATTAATTTCACATGTATATATTCATCACACTCTTCATGTATATATCTTGTACTATTTTATTTATCATCAATTCAATCTTAAATAAAAAAATTATTCTTGAAACTTGTACATTAAAATATGCATATAAATTATTTCGAAAAAAATCATGTATATAATAAAAGGGGCCATACTCAAAAAAAGCCATAAATCCATAATTGAAAGATCAATATCTACTCCATATAAACTCAAAATAAATCAAACTGACTTTCATCAGGTTAAAAATAAAACAAATTTAACATGAAAATGTTTTCATACAATTTGGAGTTAATGTGGAAGTCTGATTTTTAACGTGTTAGTGTACCAATATGTTTATAGTGATCCTCACTCTACTAATCCTGGGCAAAGGCTTCTCTCACTAACCTCCAACTCCATGTGCCAATATCGATGAAGAAAATGAGAGAAAAATGGATCAAAATGAGAAAGGGGATCGAAGCTCCTATTTATAGACAAAGAAAAAAAATTGAAAAGTGGAATTGAAAGGCATGTGAACCAAGGCAATGTAGAGTGAAATTTTATTCGGACATGGATCTTGATTATATGGAGTTTATTTGGGCGAAGAAGTCATGATTATTAAGCTAACCAAATGGGTAAATGAAATAGGTGAAGAAAATTGGTCCGAGTAAACTACTCAGTTGAAGAAGGGAATGAGGTAGTTGACTGATGAATATCCATTCATCACTCTTTATTCTTTTATTTTAGCTAGATATTGTGCCAAAACACCATGTATATAATTGTAGATACAATAAGTTATTAATAAGCATGCATTTATTAAATACCAACAATTAGCATGCATTTATCCAAAAATAAAAGAATAAAGAATAAAATAAAAAGAGGGAAATATTTAGAATAAATATTGAATAACCTGAACCCAAGAGAGGGCCCAACATGGGCATGTTCGCCAAATAAAATAAGTAGAGAGAGATAGGGTCACTTCACCTTGTGTTTATTCCTTCTTATTTGTATATATTTTATTTTCACAAAAATAAAAATAAAAATATGTTTTTATTACTTTGTATCTATTTCTAAAAATAAAACAAAAATGAGAAAAATAAAATAAAAACAAAATAATTTTTCTCACTCCACCTTGTACAAACCATGTATATATATATATATGACACTTATAAATAATCAATAAAAATAAAATAAAAATTATTTTATACTCTAAATTTTATGTTGTAATTAAATAACATATAAAATTAGAGTATTTGTAAAAAAATAAGGGAAAAAAATAAAATATAAAATATCTAGGTATTTTATACATGTATATAATATAATATAATGTATACACCTTAATTTATTTTTCAAAAAAAATAAATAAATATAAAAAAAACAATTTGGAAAATAAGTAACATTTTTCATGTTGAACATATTTTTAAATTAAATCATTTTCGATTTTTAAATTATTTTACAAATAATTTTGACATCTGATTTTTCTGATTGGTCCACGGGGGACTGTTGACCTCGGTCAACTGCCCCCCCTGGACCACTCCTCTCGCGGATCTACTTCTCACCCGTTGTTCTCTGATTTTTCCTGAATCGATCTGCCCACCATTTTCACCACTCCGAGGATTCGAATACCGAGAAGCGATCCGTGATTCATGCCCGATGCTTCCAGTAGGGTTCCGCTCCTCGGATTGCGCGCCCGAGCCCCCATCTTCTCGTACCTCGTTGAGTATATAGCTTCCTAGAGCCACCATTTCTTCCTCATCTTTGGCCCTTGCCCTTGTCCCCAGTGAGCTCCATCTCCTTCCTTGAGTGACAGCGAGTGTAGGAGAGCGTTGTAGTGAGAAGGTGAGGTCTCTAGCCCTAGGTCCGGCGAGCTTCTCACTGTGCTCCGCTGCAAGGTGGGCCCGAGCCTCTGGAGACGTTGATCCATCAAGGTGTAGACCCCAGGAGGTCGGTGACCTCCAGCCCAGATGATATCATCCATCAGGTAGCCTAGTTTCCTTCTGTTTTGCTTTTGATTCTTATTTTAGTTAAATAGATGAGCTTCAGTTCCCAGCTCCGGTCACTCCGGCCAGATCATCCTTTGGACCTTCTGACCCTCCGACCATCTCCACGAGACCCCTCTCCACCTTCTTGCCCCTCCGTTCCCCCTGATTCGCCTAGGAACAAGACTTCAGCCCTCCTCCGCCATCGCCTCGCTGGAGGGCTACGCCCCACCTCATCCTCCAATCCATTTCGCGAATTAACGGGTTGAGGCACTTTTCCCTCAACCCAGCAGTCTTTCTGTGCAGGTTTGGAAGCCAATGAACCTCATCTGGAGGTTCAACTACCGAAGAACAATTGCTCCAGGAGCCTATCGTTGTTGGGCCACTCCAAGTGCTCCCGGCCTCATCAGAGCATACCAGTATCTGCGGACCGTCGCTAGCATCGTTTCGCCCATCCTAATAGCTCCGGAGGACCTCCCACTCACGCGTATCGAACGATTGAAGCTCGTCGGAGGCGAGTTCATCGGTGTTCTTCCAGGGAGTCTCCCATCCGTTGGATCGAGCTTCCCCACCAGTTCTAATCTCAGACGTCCATCATCCGAGGGTCTCGACCACCTGGTCTATCTGAGGATCAGATCAGAGCCGTCCATCATCGAAGGGGTATCCGAGAATCTCCACCGTCCGATCTTAAGTGAATCCCCCTCGACCTTTGGATAGCTTACAATAAAGGGTAATTTACACTTAGGCCCTCTTTGCTTTCTGCATTTATTTTGTAGTCCTGTAAATACTTTTAGCCGTTGTATTTAATTTTTATAATTTGCACTTAGGACCTCATGCTTTCATAATTTGCATTTTAGTCCCTTTGTTTGAGCTTCACGTGGTCTGCCATGTGATATGTGGGTTATTTGCACATGTTTTCCTAGATTTTGTTGCTGTTATCAAATGAATTTTTATAAATAGAAACTGCATCTATACCCCAGTTTGCTTGCTTCACGTGCCTCCCTCGTGCAGATCTGGGATTTTTGCATATTTGGCGTCGTACTCTTTATACGTGTTATCATTTGTCCCCTGAGCTATACATTCCTTACAACTAGATCTCTATGTGTTGCATGTCTTTGATTGCTTGAATAAAATAGCAATTCTAATCCAAACTTCATGAAATTTAGTTACATGGCTTCTACCATGATGTAAACATTTCCTTGAATTTTTGGGCTTGTTTTGTTTTCATTTGATATTTTTAAAAATTCAAAAACCTAAAAATTAGTTTCTGTCCATTTTGAAAAAATAAACTAAAAATATTAAAAGCCCTCTAAAAAATCCAAAATAATTACTATCTGTTTATTTTATTAAATTTTTGATTCAGTCCAATTTTCATCACATTTGGAGTTATAAAAACCCTAAAAATTGAAAACCACAAAAAATTAGAAAAATCATTAAAAATCACAAAAAACAAAAAAATGCAAGTTCAGTTTCTGTAGTTAGAGTTTTATCTTTAGTTTGCAATAAAATTATTGCTTGCATTTTATAGCTACTTAGATATTTTTAAATAGCCTTTAGATTATGGATGTACAGTAGCTTGCATTTTTGTCCTTATTTTATTTTTATAAAATCTATTAAAAATCAGAAAAAATCCAAAAAAAACCAAAATCATCTGAATATTGCTAAAATCTAAAAATATTTTTATTTGAATTTTCTTAGTATTTTTGAGGTATTTAATAATTGTTTTATTGAGGCTTTATTAGCATTTTTAGCCTTCTTCCTAATATTGAAAATTCCAAAAAAAAATAAAAATCTAAATCCACCAAAAATACTTATTTTGGATTTCTGACTGCATCATAGATTTTTCCAAACCGTGCTCCTTGAGCTTGACCATGGTAGCTATACCAGGTAAAATAAATATCTAGATTGCTATTTGTTTCTTGATTGTTTGATTTTGATATTGGTGGTCTTCCTTGTTTCTTGATTGACTTAGCCTCACTATTCGGGTCGCAATGACCTTGATTATTTACACCTTAGCCCGATACTGAGATTTTGGGTCATCATTGACCATGGTCAATAAACCCGGGTCAACCTAATTAGACTGCAGCACGAATATGACTTAGCACTAAACGTCAAAAATCAATTAAGTAAATAGAAATAAATACCAAATAAAAAGAAAATGAATTTAAATAAAAAAATGTTTAATACAAAAAATGTTTATTAATTTGTAAGATGATTTTTTATTATTTTTAAAAAATAAATAAGTTAATTTAGAAGATTAAATTGAATAAATAACCTTATTTATAGGTATAAAATACCACTATATACAAAATATATAATTTCCAGTAATTATTTTTGCAAAAATAGACACAACTTTATATTTTATTTAAGTACAGACATAATAAGACAATTTTAAATTTATATTTTTTATTTATATAAACTTTGTTTAATTGGTTAAATACATATACTTATGTAAAATATAGGTATAATATACCTTTATATTAAATACAATTATTTTATTTTTACTTATTTAAAAAAATATTTGTATTTATATAAATAATATAAAATATATGCATAATAATGAAAATATAAAATATGGAACAAATATCAGTAGATAAATAAATACAAAAAACAAATAAGTGTACTATACAGATATAGGTACACTAACATGCTAAAAAACCGGCTTTCACGTATTATATCCAAATTTTATGAGAACACTTTCATTTTAAAATTTAATTTATTTTGAACTCAATGAAAGAGAGTTTGATTTATTTTGAGTTTATATGGAGTAGATATTGATCTTTCAATTCTGGCCTTACAATGTTTTTTCAAAGTATGACCCGTTTTATTATGTACATGGTTTATTTTTGCAATATTTGCACTATTTAAATCATATTTTATTGTATAAATTTCAAGAAGAAAATATTTTTATTTGAGATTGAATTGATGATAAATAAAATAGTACAAGATATATACACGAAGAATATTCATGAATATGTACATGTGAAATTAATGTTATAGGATTTTTATACACTAATGCCCATATCTCCCCCTACTTTATTCCTTGTCGATTAGGTCAAGACTTTACCTACACTTGGAGTCCATGATTTATTTATTTATTTTGGACTAAAATAAAGATAATAATACACTATTAACAGATGATGTTAGATTATGAAGGAGTGAGAGTTAATGCTATTTACATGTGTTTTATAAAGGATTTTGAGCCAAAATAGATGAATAAAGATGACGAATTGGTGATTCATCAATGGAGGGTGAGGTAAGAATGCATTACCCTCAGTATCTATTTCTAATTATGCATATGTGCAAAAGTTGGCATTCATTTGGTGAGCAGATAGACGACATCTACCCAAGGAACAAAAGTGATATATGAGTATGAATTAGAGGGCATAATTGATATTACAAAAAAGAGAGGGGCATAACTGGTATTACAATATCTCATATGGGTACAAATGATAAAGTCCATATTAAAAATAGTTTCAGGCTTATTTTGTACCTATAAATATTTTTAAAACCCTAAAATAGTTTATGAATTATTATTCACTTTTTGAATATTTGTTACTTTAAAAATAAATCAAATTTGTAAAGATAACCTGAAAATATAAAAAGTAGAGAAAATATTTAAAACCCAAAAATAATTTATTTTCTTTTATTTAATTGTGTTTGACCTATTAAAAATTTAAAAAAGATATTTTATATTTATATTATCAATATATAATTTATATATTTATATTAATAATATACATTATTCTTTTCTTTATTTTTACTTGTTGTATTCATTTATTTATTTTGAGTTAAAATAATGATAATAATACACTATTAACAGATGATGCTAAATTTTTAAGGAGTGAGAATTAATGCTATTTACATGTGTTTTATAAAGGATTTTAAGCCAAAATAGAAGAATAAAGATGACGAATTGGTTATTCATCAACGGTGGAGGAGGGGGTTAGGTAAGGAAGCATTGCACTTAGTATTTATTTCTACTTATGCATATGGACAAAAGTTAACATCTGACTGGGGAGCGGATGGACGGCATCGACCCAAGGGACACAAGTGATATCTGAGTATGAATTTGGGCGAACAACTGATATTCCAAAAAAGAGAGGACCATAACTGATATTACAATATCCCATATGGGCACAAATGATAAAATATATATTAGAAATAGTTTAGGGTTTATTTTGAACTTATAAATATTTTAAAAACCTAAATAATTTTGAATTATTGTTCACTGTTTTAAGTATTTATTACTTTAAACATCAATCAAAATTATATTGATAAGCTAAAAATATAGATAAATATTTTATTTTCTTTATTTTAACTTTATTTAACTGATTAAACAATTGAAAAAGACATTTTCTGTTTATATTGACTATACATTATATATTGTATTTATATATTTATATAAATGTTTATCTTATTTAAAAAATTAAAAAGAAATTAAAACTTTGTAACATCAAAACATATAGATATTAAAAAAATAAAAATCATAAAAATTTGAACAAAATTAAATCCCCACAATAACAATAAAAAAATACAAGAAAAATAAAATCCAAGAAAATAGTATTAGTTAGAAATAATTAGTAATAATTTTCTACATGTGTTCGCTTCCATGTGTTTGACACTCTTCTCTGCTTGCACATATACATATTTTAAAATAGTTATACTAAATTTTGACTCACACATTTTGGTTATTTTTTTCTATATTGTGGTTTGATTTTTTTATCAATTAATAATCGATCACCGCAACAATTGCTTGTCCGACTTGTTGGACATAATAGGTCGGTCTCTCAATATATCAAATGGTATTGTTGCTGGGGAGGCAAAAGATAGGATAAATTTGTACTAAGAATTATTGTGTTTTATTTATTTATTTCTCTTTGATATTTTACAAAAATGTTCTGACCATCTCTTATATTTGATTTTGTTGAGAGGGCCAATTGATCAAGAAAGGAATTCTTAAGAGGTCCAAGGCTCCCGAGTGGTGCAGAGGTAATTTTCAGATCGAGCTGGGACGAGAGAGCAGCAAAAGAGGATCGAGATCCACATAGAACACTTGTTTTTTATTCTAGATTTTATTAGTTTTGTTTGCATTTTACTTTGGTGAGAGATAGATTTGATAAATAATTCGTAATAATAACTAGACTCTCTTAGGACAATTAACTTTTACGAGTCCATTTCACCAAGTATTTGTTCACTTGTGGGATCCAATAAGATGTTCTACCGCTTCATTATTCTCTTTCTCCTTATTTTTCCCTTTATTTTATTTTGTTTCTCGTGTTTGTGTTTTTTTATTCCACTTTCATTTTACATCATGTGTGCTTGAGACCTTATATTTAGGTTTCTATTTCTTGAGTATGGTAATTATTAGGTCCAAACCCTAACAATAATTTATATACCTATAGACTTCGTTTGGACTTACTCAAATAAAATTGGTGCTTCCCACTAATAGGAGTTCCTACTTAGGGAGATTCACACGTGTTGCATGTAGATTAGTTTCAATTCTACACGCGGATCACTTTGCATATAGAGTGCTAGCGTAAGGTCCGCATTCTTCTCTCTAGCATTTGCATTCATTGTTTCTCGCTCAAAGACTTTTCAGTATTCCTTACCTTGTTTTCTTGGACTTAGAATAAAAGGAAATCGGAAAATTCATTAAGAGGTTGAATTAAAAATATCCAAAAAAGTGAAAACCATAAAATTAAAAAAAGGGACTGCTTAAAACACTTTGACATAATTAAAATCGATTAATGGACGATATTGTCTTAGGCTCCTAAATCTCACATTGTTTTCATGTACATTCCAAACTTAGTAAGGCACGACCCTAGGAATTAGATCCCAAAACCAAGCATGGATACTACCTTGTTTATCCCCTAGGTTCACAAAGGTTAGAGATTTTATCGATGCGTGGGCTAGTAGGGTCGAGTTTTCCTGAAGATTTGGTATGGATTACTGAGCATACAATTACTACGATGGTGGGACCATGTCTCATCATGCCACGTCTGATTACTCTTCTGGGGAAGTGTATGATTCATTATATCAGCTTCCTATCCCACTATTCTTTGCTAAGTAGTGGGCCAAATCTGATAACAAGGATTCTTCAAAAATTACATGCTACATGTTACAAAGGAAGTAAGAAGTACAAGACACTTGTCTGGTTGTACTCAATCTCCTATAGAATTAGTGCTTAGCTTTATTTGTAAGATTGCTTGAAAACAACCAATAAAAAACTGCCAAGATAAATAGCTTAACTCTCAAAACTTCACGTATTGTGTTGGTAAACCCAATTTTATTTTGAGGTTTGATTGATTTAGTTAGGTAAATGATAAAATAATCGCGCACTTGTGCCATTTTTCTTCACTTATTTTTATCACTTCTTTTCATTTGCTTAATTTGAGACTTCATTTCTTTTCATCTTCTTTTTATTTCTTTTTGATCGACTTACTCTAATCCATAATCTAACTATTTTTTTCTTCTCAAGATGATGAATAAGGGATCGTTTTGTTCGGACTCTGTGAACACCCACATCGATTCCTTGATGTCGACATCTCTAATAAATAAGGACAATTCTAGTAAGACAGGTTCGGACTTTCTGAGCCACTCCTGAGACTCCCCTCTTCTTTCTTCACCAATAAATTGAGATAACTCTCTTAGTGAATTATATTTCTTATGAATAGAGATCGACCAATCTCCATTCACATCTCTTACTTTCATAACGTTTTGGATTGACCCTAATATTAAACGTTTCCATGGTGCATATTTAAATATTGATCGTGGTATATTTCCTATTGCAGAGCAAGAACCCGATCTGGATTCATCAACATGAGATTCTAAACCCAAAATGGCTCCTCGGAGAGGGAAGGAGCAACAAACTGATCAGAATGAGATCAACACCAAGATGCTCGCCTTCATTCAAATGATCCAACAACAGTCGACTACATAGGTTGAGACGCATACCATCTTCCAAGAGATGTTCATGGAGATGAGGAGAGAGATAGAGAATAGAAGAGGAGGAGAAGAACAAAACACAGATGGACACCATGGAGGGGATGATGATAGAAGAAAGGCACAGAAGCTGACTCTTAAAGAAACATATAACCCTGGTTTTGGTCAAGTAACCAAGTGGATCCGAATACCTCAATTTCATGGTCATGTTGAACTCAAGTCATAGCTACTCACTCTGTCTTTCTCTCTCATGTCCTCTTTCCATGGTAACAGAATGAAGAATTCTACATCCACCATCAATAATTTAATCACATTTGTGGAACAATGCACTACCCCAACTTCTTGTTGGAGATAGTTAAGATGTCTGACTTTCAATTTAGCCTTTAGGATTAGGATCTCTACTAGATAAATCATTTGATGAAGGTGGTAACAACTTGGGAAGAGTTGAATATAGCTATTCTACACAAATTTACTCCCTAGGTCATCTCAACCAGATTCAAGCATTGATATCAAACTTTTCCCAATTGTCCTATGAGCTGATTCATGAGGTGTGTAAATGTTTCAAGGATTTGTAGGAGAAGTGCCCCCATCATGATATCTTGAAGACTAGTTTATGTCCCAAAAGTCATCTACTTGCTTTACTAATTACAAAACCTTTACAAATAACAAAAATGTGTAGGTGGTCATTGTAAATTTTACCACTTAACATCATTTGATCTGACCATTGTAGATGCTCCACATGGCTGATCGAATAGCTACCCTTACGTACCCCTTCAAAGAGAATCAATGAAACAGATTATATCTAGTCCATGTTCTTTATTGGACGCCTTGGAAGGGGGTACAAAGAACATCTAAAAAACGGATAGTTGGAGAAATTTGATTTGGCATTCCTCCATTCTCCGATGATGGATCTTCCCTCTGACTAGCTCAACAACTAGATGTGACTCCATGTACAATAGTGGTCTTCGGCAAGGACGAGCACGACCAAGGAGCTTTGACAATTCCACATGACCTAGATATGATTCAAGTCTTCATTGAGGTTCCATATGGGTCTTCACGTGCCCAAGACAGCACAAAAGTCATCATTGGTTTGAGGACTATGTCATCTGTCGAAGGGTTAAGCAAAAAATGGTGTGGGGTAAAATGAAGATGGAGCTACAGAGAAACGCAGTGGAGGGAGCTTTGATTCTGGGGGAGGGGGCATGTGGAGTGACGATGGAAAAGGTGATGGGGAGGAGATTGATACAAAATTCAGGGTGAACAAATGATTTGATGACGGTGAATTGCCCTGAAGCTCAAGCTCTAAGGATTTTCTAAATTACGACTAAAATAGAAATTAAAGGATAGAAAATGAAAGAGACTAAACATATACTTGGGATAGGAAGAATGGGCCTTGACTCGATTGGAGTCGAGGAGGCTAAACCTGTTGACGTAGCTCCTCCAGTAATGATCGTGGATTTCTCCTCTTTGCCTCCTCATTGCCTCCAATCATAGAGTTGTCACCATGAGGAATGGAATGCACTGGCTCTGAAGGGCTAAGAGACACAAGAGAAAGATTAAATTTGGAGGTAGAGCTGGAGGAGCAACTTTATAGGATGAGAAAGTAGGATAAGGGTCCTTGCTTAATCGATAGGACAAACAATGTGATCTTTGGCAACAGTGGGAATTAGGAATGTTCAATCTATAGATATTACGAAGCATGCCAATGCATAACATGATGATTTCGAGTGGATAAATGGGCGAATATTTTTTATAATTTATCTATCCTATCTCCCACTGCTTCATTTCTTATCGACCAAGACATCATGATGACTGGCTCTCGGGGTACAAGGTCACTCCACACTTATGGTGTTTCATTCTTTTTCTTTTCTTCTTTTATTCTTTTATTTTAAATTTAAAAACATTAAATATACAATTTTTTAAATAGTGTTTTGTACAATTAGAGAGTGTTTACTTTGATAAATTAAATGATATATTAGATGCATTTATCTAGAAATTTAAGGCCAAAATGAAAGAATAAAGGGGGATGAAATGGAGATTCAACAGAGATGATCTCCAGTTGGAGAAGGAGATTGCAATCCTTCTTTAAAGATCGATATATGACCGCCTCTTAATATATGTCATAGTCAAAGGAATGGATATTTGGAGGTGTCAGATAAGTTAGGTCAAAGAGTTGATTTAACAAGATCAAGATAACCAAGACCTATGTTGTATACTGTAACTATATATTCACACATCCTTTTATTGGAAATATATGTATTTCTATATCTCTAAGTATGTACATTTGGTAAACCATTAGGTTGATGACCTAATCAAGTTCTATACACCTTGGAGTTGGTGTGCATACCAGGCCATATGAGTAATGCGATCACTCATAGGGATCATACAGGTTCACTACTGAATCAAAAGATATGAGATCACTCGTGAGGTATTGGGACTGATCAAATTTCATGCATAGTTATCTTACTTTGGAAGCATGACAATAATTTGTAGGTTGATATAGGCTTTTAAAAAGCATATGATTGATACCAACTCCCAATGACCGAATGAGAAACTTAATGATAAAATGCTGAAGAAGACAATCTAAATATGATCTAAAACTTCATGTTTTCCTAGGTCTTCCAGTATGTAGGATATACGAGTATTAGGAATACATGAGGGCGATGTGATCGTAACAAATTTTATAATGATGACACTTCCATTCCGAGGTTGTGATGAAAAAGGTATGGATTTTAGTACTCCTCTCAATATATCAGCAATCCAATCTTAGTCTGAATGATTGACATTGATCTGAATGTGATTCGGATGCAATGAGAAGATTAGATTCATAGTATAATTTAGTCAAACATATTTGAGAGGTCGTTGAGAGCTTGAATTGAGATATAATATCAATCCAAGTCACTGTACATGGAATGTGCAATCTCCCTATCCTTGTTTCTAAGTATTCGCGGAGAAAGCACGTTATTCTTGAAGGAGTTGAAGAATAATTTCATTGTTGATAATATATCTGAGCATTGGGAAATCAGTGATTAAGTGTAATTTAATTACCATGAATAATATGAATATGATTCATATTATTTGGACACATGGGAATAGTCATCCAAGATAAAAAAAATATGATTTAATTATCAAGAATATTATTAATATGGATATTAATATCCATAATAATCATAAATCTTATAAATTTGATTTAATATTATGGAGATATTAATTGTAACTAATATTTACAAATTAAATTTTAATTTGAATGATTTCACATTGAACAATTAACTGTAATGAAATTTACATTTTATATTGGTGTATGAATATGATTCAAAATTGTTGATGGCATCATTAAAATTATCACAAAATGATTTGGAATTATTTTGGTTAATAATTTTGCAACAAAAGTTCTTGCACATGTGGAACATTTGGAGAGATATGAGATCTCTTAATTAAGTAAGAAGAGAGACACCTTCCTCTTTAAGAGGCTGGATGACCATGGAGTCCTACTCCATGTATGCTCGTCCACTCTATTAATGCAAGGAGACTTGTCCTCTTTCTTTTATTTCCACATGATATTAATTTGAATTAAATTTAATGTGTTGTAAATTACTAGAATCATATTAAATTTATTTTAAATTTATTATTTATTGTTGTAAATTTATGCAACAAAATTATGGCCTTTGATTGAAAGCACAAAATAATATACACTGATGATTAATATGTGAACATGGATTGAGATCCATGGAAATATAATTTGTTATAAATGGAAGACAAGTATTTTCTCTTTATTTACAACAACAATTGCAAGATCAATAACTCTCTCCATATTCTCATACATCCCCCCCCCTCAATATGGCGGTTGTCGCGACGTCGTTGTACTGCCAGATAGACTGCTCGTGGATCTCTGCCTTCTTCGATGCATCTTGCTTTTGAGGGCGACCATTGATTTCTTGTGATGAAATCATGAGACTCTGCACTTGGATCTTCAACTCGGATTGTGGGAAGCACATGTCTGTTCCACGCACTCGTAAGTGCATCCTTCGTCGAATCTAACTTGAGGAAGGAGGTATCTTCGCTTAGAGATATATGCGATCGTAAACACTCTTCAAGAGGTGATCATATTACTTATTTGTGATCTTGATGAAATGATATGATAAATGTTCTCATAATATGCGGTTTCATCTATTTAAAAAGTTTAATTTCTGCTGCTCAAGCAACTAGTATGACTAGTCGCTCTTAATGGTATGTTATACGATATTTATGCTTCCGTGATGCGCTAAGGCCTAAATAATAGCCTTCATCTCCGCCCTCTGATGTGATTCCTAGATCTTATCAAAGCCATCTATGTGTGCCTCATCCTATACCATTGGATTTTCAGATCTAACGGTCCCCTACCCATCTCCAACCTCTAGCTCCTTATATCGATCATGTTTCCCCTCTCTACAACCTCCTCTTCTCCATTTTTCTACATCTCGTAAAATCATCCTCGTCAACAAACACATCCTAGGATTTGACCTAGTTTCTCTCATCTTCGTATTCTTATCCAACCACCAGTTAACAAGGCGATTGAAATCACATCGTCCACCACTTGGAGTTGGACCCTCTCTCTTTTATAACCCATCTCCGACATGAAAGTGGCCTATCCTCCCTTGCACGAGTGAGTTCCCGAGCTACTTCTCCTTTAATGTGATATGGTGTAGGGTGATTAGTGTACAATGACAAGGTGCGTACTCCAACGTGATCCATGACTTGTTAATTGTGTGAGCTTGAGGCGAACCATTTATACAATAAATGTTATTGTAATCATTGATATATCAATAAGGTTATTGTTTTATTTCACTCCCTGTATGATATTAAATGAATGAATGCATTGATAAGGTCTCTTTGTACAATTAAGGTTATGTACCATGGCCATACTAATAATCATAAAACTATTGATTCAATGGTTGAATCATAGAGGTCGACGCTTAGATGATATCTAAAGAGTTAGAATGAGGACTCATCAAGCACCGTCAAATGATTATTAAGAGATGATCTCTGGACTAAAAATGGGATGGCAATCTTCTCTAAAGATTGATATATGATTGTCCTCTTGATGCAGGTTCTCTACATAAGGATAGAGATTCAGAGGTGTCAGATAAGTTTGGTCAAAGAGTTGACTTAATGAGATTGAGATAAACGAGACATATGTCGTATGTTGTCACGATATAGGAATGCATCCTCTAACTGTGAAAAGATGTATTGTTATATATCTAAGTATGTTCACTTGGTAGACTGTTAGGTAGATGAGTGGTATGCATATGAGGGCATATGGGTAATACAATCTCTCAAAAGGATCGTACATGTTCACTACTGAATTGGAAGACAAGAGCTCACTCATGAGGTATTGGGATCGATCAAATTCCATAAACGGTCATGTTTCTTTGGAAGCATGAATAGAATTTGTAGGTATGATAAATTCTTTTAGAAAGCATATGATCGATACCAACTCCTAATTATCAAATGAGAAACTTAATGATAAAACCCTGAAGAAGACAATCTAAAAGTGATCTAAAACTTCGGGTTTATTCTAGTTATTCTAGTATACAAGATGAGCGTGTATTAGGCATACTCGAGGGTGATGTGATCATAAACCATTGTATAATCGTGATGCTTCCTTTTGGAGGGTGTTCTAAAATGGGTTGGGTTTTAGTGACTCCTCTCATTAGAGAAGTAATCTAATCTTAGTCCAAATGTTAGATATTGATCTTAGTACTATTCAGATACAATAAGAAGATTAGATTTGTAGCTTTGATATAATAAAAAATCTTTGAGAGGTCCCTGATATCTAGATTCGAGATATGAGATCAGAATCCAAGTTACTATTACATGGAATGTACAAATTGTTCTATCCTTATCTCCAAGTATTTGTGGAGAAAGCGCATTATTCTTGAAAGAGTTCATGAATAACTCCATTGTTGATTAATATATCTGAGCTTTGGAAAATTAATAATTAGGTGTGATTTAATTATCACGAATAGTATGAATATGATCAATGTTATTTAAACACATGAGAATGGAGATCCAAGATAAACAAATATGAGTAATTATCAATGATGTGAATAATGTGGATATCACTATCCATATTAATCATTAGAGAGATCTAATTGTAAATAGTATTTATGAATTAAATGTTGATATGAATTAGATTCACATTGAACAATTAATAGAAAATATAATTTACATTTTTTTGGATCTACAAAGATGATTTATATTTTCAATAGAAGGATTGAAAATATCACAAAATAATTTAAAATTATTTTTTGAATAAGTTTGAAATAAAAGTTGTTACAAATAATGAAGGATTAATACAAGATCTCACACAGTTGGAAGAAGGAAGGCACCTTTCAATAATGGAGGGTGGACAACCACCCTCGAGTCTTGATTCAAGGTGGTCGTCCACTCCATGATTAGAAGGTAGTTTGCCTCCTTCCTAATCCTTCTACGATTATTTATACGATTGAATTAAACTACATTGATGATAATTCAATATATTTAATTTAATTTAAATTAACTATTGTTGTAAATTTATGCAACAAAATAATGAATATTGATTGAATGTACAAAACAATCTAATCTTTTGATTTTGTGGACAACCAAAATATTATAAAAGAAAGGAAAATCCTAGTTCTTCTTTTTCAACATAATCACAAGTGCAAGATATCTCCTTCATTCTCATCACACCCCCTCCTCAAGAGTGGTTGTCCACCTCTTGACCTAGAGAACATCATCCCATTGCCATATTGTTGTATTGCTGCATCGATCGCTTGTGTATCTTCATCTTCTTTAGTACCCCTTGATCTTGAAGAAGACATCGGATTTTGTCAGATAAAATCAGGAAATTCATTTCTCGGATCTTCGACTTCAATTGCGAGAAGCACGCATCTCATCCACGTGCTCACAAGCGTCTCCTCTATCAGATTGGACTTGAGATAGGATTTCTCTTACATTAGAGACATCGATCGCAACTGTGCTTCAAGAGGTATTCCTATATCTTTGTTTGTGATCTTGATGAAATGATTAGATAAGTGTTCTCGAATCTTGTGGTTTATCTCTTGAAAATTTTTATTTTCTGCCACCTCAAGCAACTAGTATGACTAGTCACTCTAGATCGCATCTGATGCGGTCTTCACACTTCCGTGATGCGTTAAGTCCGAAACCCTAGCCTTCAAGACTATCTCCATCGTGTCTCTACTCTTCTCTAAGTTGCTCGAGCTTAGCAACACGTTGTTTCCTTGAAAGAGGATCCAGGAGATTTCCCGCTCCAATCCTAGGCCATTCCTCCCCCTCCAATGACTTCCTCTTTATCTAGGTAATCTATTTTCTTCACTTATTTATCTTTTCTCCAATTAATTCACACATACATCCACATCGCCAGTCCATGTCGTCCACTGCACCAGCTCTGTCATTGTCTCGCCATCTTCACGCATCACCTCCCTTATTTTCTTCGCTTCCCCACACATTAATCTTTCACACCACTCGTAGTGGAGCGGACCCATTAGGGTGTATATTAGATGCGTGGGGACTCATTGTTTTGCATAGGTTATGAGTTTCAAATTGTTTTCTTCACTAAGATGAAAAACCCATGTTTATTCACTATTTGGACAAATGTTTTAGATAATAAATGTATTTAGAATGTCCAAATATGTTCCCAAGACAGTATCCAATTGTTGGCACCAAAAGTTCATGAATTAAAATTTCAGAAGTTCCTGTAATGTAATTATTTTTGCATGCATCCATAGATCTATAGGAAATTAATTTTGCTTATTATTTTCCTGTCATGAAATGTTAAATAAACATTAATTAAGCAGATAATCAAAATAGAAAACCGCTTGAATTTGTTTCATGAAATTCTAACTCAGTTTGCCCTAGATATTCTATATTTAGTGTAGATGGGTTGAATGATGATTGGATAATCAATTCTTCTTGCTTAATGTGTTTATCATTCAATGTAAATCTTGAATTTATAAATTTGCCATGAGTAAGATGATGCTTACTATTTATGAAAATAATTGATTAAATATCAATGGCCATTGAATGTATTTTTCATGACAAAACTCTAGTTGAACCTACAATAGTTGTAGGTCAACTTTTACATGCAAAACATGGATTATTGATATGACTAGAAATTTAGGATCTCAAAATCATTTTAAAAAATGCCTAAGATTTCTGAGTTATTACTATATGGTATAATGTCGGTCGTCAAAGTTGATCGATAAAACTGCAAGTACATTGGTATTATCTTGTGTTTGTCTTAATCGAAATGGACAAGGTGTATAGCCCGAGTATGATAGATTGGTTTATTAATTAGTTCCTTACATGTCAAGGAAATGCTTCCTCCTAGCATAACTCGAGTGTACTAGTCGAATCCATTTTTTATGAAAGAATGATATGAGTAAGTCAAGTTGTACTTTAATTATTAAAATACAAGATAACACATACTTGTGAGAGATTATACTATACTGTAATAGCAAGCAAACCCTAATTATTTGTTGGTTGATTGAATTGGATGATTGATTAATTTAATATGATTAAATTAAATAGATCGAATCAAATTAAACACTCTATTATGTAATTCCATTGGAAGAATTAATTATGTGAGCATTTCATGATAATTAACTAAAATTCAATAAGATGTGGAGGAACATATAAATGACATCCATGGTCTCCTGTGAAGGCGTAGGGTTCTATCGCCATGGATTGTATGCAGGAGATACATGTTTAAAGTGACAGCTCCTTCATACAAGCACACATGGATCGAGCTTTTTGCTTCTCGAAAGAGTAAGATCGTATGCGTAGTGACCTCAATATCGATTCCTCATATAATCGGTCAATATTGGATTGAGCATAGCAAGTTCTATTCATGTTGATGGTTGGTTCAATTAATTACGGTTCAACATCACCTTAGGGGTGGTGGGATAGGGTGTTAGAAATTGAATTGGGAAATGCAAGTTGAACTTGCAAGGCGGAATGAGTTCCCACTTCTTTTTATTCAAGTTACAACATCTCATATTATTGGGATGTAACAAAGATAGAAAGGAAATCTCAGATCATGCAAGAGAAATAGTGGTAAGTGTATCTCTTACTTTGAAAGTTTAATAAGGGAATGAGCTTTCAAAGTTGAAAAGGCAAGATTAATTTGATTAAAAATCCTTAATCAAAGAATTTAAATTTAAATAAATAATCATAATTTAAAAAATAGTTGTTTATATGTTTTAATGTGGTACATTCTTAATTTTAGACATGAAATCCATGAACCCGCTCAACAAGCATCTAAAGGTCAACTAGTTGATTGAATCGATTTTTTCGGATTAAATCTGAAATAGGATCTTGTTCTTTAAGCTGGTCACATTTCTTATGTTCTCTCAAAGAACAAGCCCACAGACTCTCAAACATTTGAATAAATCAAATTCAACCAAAAATATGATGAATATCATTCATTGGCCAGTTGTTATATTTAGGGATCATTGCCCAATGTGTTTTAGAAGCAACATGTGGATATGGATACTTTCCATGATATATTATTGAATCTGAAAGAGATGTTAGGTGATGTCAAGCATGCTCAACATTACAATGTTATGAAAGAGTTTATTCGCTGTAAAATGGGAGAAGGAACTTCCATAAGAGAGCATGTAAGAAAAGTTTATGGTTATTGTCAAACAGAGAATTTCACTGGTCTTGTGTTCCTCATAAGGCGAGAACACAGTTGTTGGGGTGACCGATTGAGAACCTCTCTTTAGATAACAATTAACACACAACTAGAATAATCAAGAAATCAAAAGCAAGTAGTGGAGTTACAATTTATTATAACTCTACAAATAATGTGTATATGTGTAAGTATGTGTAGAAGTCTAACACATGGAGCAAGGGGAATAGATCAGACAAATTGGCAAAAAAGACAATAACTGTTTTTTTTATTTTTATAAGGATTTTTTATTTTGTATGGGTTTTTAATATTTATTTTTTTGGATTTTTAAATTTTTTTGTTTTAAATTTTATATTTTTAAAATTTTTATATTTTCTGATTTTCAACTTTCTTTTTAATTAACAGACTATATATAAGGTAAATAGAGAATATAGATACTATAATAGATAAATAGGATATATATATATATAATATAGACAATTAAGAAAATACCCGAAGTGAAGTCCTTTTTATTTTTTAAGGGTAATAAAAATATTTTTGGTATTTTGAATGATAATGATACTAATAATAATATAGGTAAATATATGTATAAATATACAATATAGGCTAGTATATATATAAATATATGTATAAATGCACAAAATAAAATATTTTTTTCATTTTTTTCTATTTTAACTTGTTTTGTGATTTTTATCTGATTTTTTTTATTTTTTGTATTTTTAATTGAAAACAAACAGGAAAACAGTGAGAAATAATATATAGCTAGATTATTTGGGAATTAGATACCTAAATAGATCAAAAAATTACAAAATTTATTTTAATATATAATATATATAGCATAACTAAGATATAGAGATAGAAAACAAAATTTTTGAATCTTTCAAGAATGTTTTATATTTTTTCTTGAGTTAGAGAGGGTTTGCAGGTATTTTTGGATTTTCCATTGTACTTTTAGTGTTGTTGGTTTATATGTTCAAAATACAATATAAATAATCCCTAATTTTTTATAATTTTTCGAATATTTTTCTATTTGTTAGGGATTTTTTATGCAAACAAGGAATAAATGCTGTGTTTTTGAAATTTTAAAAAGAGGAAAATATTTTAACTGCCAAAGAAAAATATATGTGATTTAATATATTGTTAGGCGCTTAACATATATTTCCTACAAATTAGATGTAAAGTATTATTTTTAATGCAAGAAATAAAGAAAATAAAATACAAGCCCTAGAAGGGATTGAAATGCAATTATAATTAAATAAAAATGCAATCCAGAACAAAATTCCAAAGCACCAGGGCCTTTGCATAATTTTCTTATGAATATTTAAATAATAAAAAACTGACAAGGGTATAAATGCAATTTATAAAAAGTGGTAGGGCATACATGCAAAGTATCCAAAAAGTTTTAAACCCAGTTACAGATTTAATGTACCATATAATGACCTAAAACCATAGGGGTTCCTAAAAACAAATCCCACCACCTCATGCATATAGGCATGTGAGATGGCATGTCAAAGGACCTAAGTGCATATAAAAGGAGTATAGGGGTCTACTTGCAAAATATTCAGAAAGTTTGAAACTACAAATGTTATTTTATGAACTGAAAGTAAAATAAATAATCATGTGTTATGTAGCAAATTTACCCCCTATCGTCAATGGTCGGACGGTCTGGATCTGGTCACTTATACACATGTCGATGCCTTGACATTCGATGAGAGTTCGGAGATGGGCGTCCTAGATCAGAACCTAGAGACGGATCATGTAGTTGAAGATTGTTGTATCCAATGGTCGTATTCAAAACTGGAGGGCCTCCTCAATCGGAAGGCTACTGCTCTTCATCGAGAACAAGGAAGAACAACAACACAAGCAAGTTATGATCAGGTCCTCCTTCCTCCTCCAGCGGTCTCCAACAAGTCTACAAGGCTCAAAATGATCCTGATGGTGTCCTCCAATGGTAAAATGCTTCATAAGGGATTGAGGAGCTTAGACAAGGTCTAATGAGGTTGATGAAGCTTTGGAGCTCCAAAACCCTTTGTTTCGGACAAAATCAACTCGGGAGGGGTCCTTAACCTCCAAGACCTTCACAGTTAGTCAATGCCCATAAAAACGATGTCCAGTGGGCTTGTTTTGGGTGAAATGGATGAATATGAAGTTGCGCGGTGAGTTTCCGATGAGAGACGGATTTGGAAGCTCGATCTCGTAATTTAGAGAGGATCAGGACGAATGGAGGTACATTGAGCGACGTAGAAACAATAGGAAATGACGTGGATGCCATATGGTGGTTGAAGAATGGTGAGGTCACAGTGAAACAATTGTCGAAGCACAACTCCAACGAATTATGAATGTGAAATTATACAAAGTAGTATACGATTTTAACGGAAATAATACTCTAAACTACTCTAACCTATGTCCTAGGAGCGAAAAGGAAACATAAACTAAGTCTCTACCTCATGAAATGAAGGAACTTGGAGGAACTCTACTGTGGCTAGTCGGCGATCCTTGGATCACCGCTCTGGTGCCTCTTTCTCCTTTCCAAACAGTCGGTGGATATTATTGTTGTCACCAACAACCTAGAACAATCAGAGATTTGGAGATTTCGAGGTCCAAATGGGATTGAGTATGAAATGAAGGAGGATGTAATGTATATGTACAAGGGGCTTTGATTGAATCTTCTGATTGTTACAGTGCTCTATCGACCGAGGAATCAACATAGCATAAAACAACAAGGATTGAGGAGGAAAATTCAAGAAGATATCAATAAAAAATAATGAAAGAATCAAAGGGGATAAACCAAGGAATATGGGGCTATCGCAAGTCTGACATGCCTAAGCATGTTGACATGGGAGTTGACCACGAGTCAACGATAGACTAGCCTTGAGTGGACCATGTCATTTGCAAAAAGACAAGCCAAAAAATAATTCAAAAATAAATCAAAATAAAATAATAGATGATTAATTTAATTTATAGTTAAAACATGAAAATAATATTTTATATAGTATATATTTTGTTTTTGTTTCATATTTTTTAATTATTTTATATACATAATTTATATATTTTCAACTTATTTAAACCCAAAAAATTATTTTTATTGTATTTTTCTAAAGTTATATGTATACTTAGATAAATAGGTATATTTATTACATATGTTTGTAAATGTATATTTATCTATGTAGATTAATTCACTTATTTCTTTTATTATATTTCTAGGATTTTCCTTTATTCTAATCATGTATTATATATATATATTATAAATAAAAATTTAAAAAATTGTAAAATATGAAAAATAAAAGATTAAATAAAATGACTATTTTATTCAGATATAATATACAATGGGGGTCCAAAACCTATCTTTTGCATCTTAACTCCAAATTGAATGATACCACCTTCATTAGTTAGATAATTAAATTTGTATACTATTAGAGGTAAGTTCAAGCAATTTTGATATAGTATAGAAAATATACATATATGTGAAGTCTTGATTTTAACTTTTATTTTGAGTGTCTAGGGTATATTGTGCGTTATTTTTATATGAAATAAATTTTGCATTTTTCCATGTATTTTTATTAACGACTTTCATGTAAAAAGTTTTTAAATTTGAAGCATAAATAATAAAGAATAAAATAGGTCCCAAATTAGCTTTATTAAAGAGTAATAATTAGGATTTTTGTTGTATTTTTTACCCTTATATCCACCCTACTTATTCCTTATCAACCCAGTCATCATGATGCCTAGGTCTCGAGGTTTAGGGCCTTTCAATATCTATAGTATTTTATTTCTTTTTATTTTCTTTATTCTTTTATTTTAGCTTTAAATAGTCTATTTTATATGATATCTATACTATAAATAATAAAGGCTCTTTTATACAAAATAATTCTATATACATGCATTTATCTAGGGTTTAAAGGCCAAAATGAAAGAATAAAGGTGATGAAATGGAGATTTATCACCCCTTATACTTGCCTTTGCTAGTTCCTAGCAAACACTTATGCTTGCAGAAAAGAAAATAAAGAAAAGAAAACGAAAGAACTTGGAACGATTTTTGACTTTTAAACTTGTCTCATTAAAATTAAAGTTTGGAGCCCAGAGAAGACCTTTGAATTATTAGTGTGTTCGAAACCCCACTAAAGTTAGGAATATGACATCATAGACCTTAGGATTCCTAATCCTATCATGCAGTTCTAAACAAAGGCAGGTCAGAGCCATCTTCTCAATCGCATACTCTTGCTACTTTTAAATGACAGATCCATGTGTGTGAATTTTTTATCTCTTCCTAGGCAAACCACTGAACTATATAATAGTTTGCTTTCCTGGTAGCTCGTCCTCGTGGCAACATATATGTACTTATAAGGTTAGTTATCGATGGTCTTTACAAACTGAGTAGGGGAAGAAGCTAGAAGAATGGGAAAAGAACTGGGAATGGACCCGTGTAGTTTTCATTCCCTTGTGAACGGTCGATGTAAATGTCTTCACCAAGAAGCATGCTTTTTCTGAAGCTCATATTTTTGGTGGAATTTTCGGCTTAGGCTTCTTATTTGTATTTTTCTTTAACTTTGCATTGCTCTGCATTCTTACTTGTGCCTAGAAGATATAGCATCTTTTTGGTCCGTCCATTTTTTAGGGTCTTGGAAAAAGTTGTGCCCTTATATCATTACTCATCTGAAGCATTACCTCCATCGAATCTCCAGTCTTTAGATACCATGACTACCAGAAGAAGTGGGTTAGAGTATCGGTTTCAGCAATCCCCAAGAATGATTCCTGAGTCACCTTTGATGAAGCATCCTAGCATTGTCCCAACTTAGATTCCAAGATCTTTCAACAACCCATCTAAGATTAGCTAAGTGTTAAGAGCAAGATCTCTAGACAAACCATTGTCTCAAGAGTTTTACATAATAAATGAAGAGTTTTAGTTAGACATAATGAATTTTCTCATGAACATAGTCTCATGAAATCTAAAGAATTACGTCAAGGTCACCTAAAGTATACCAATTCCAATCCTTAGTGGGTTACTCTGAAATTAAGTGCATTAAGGTCTATGACAATCTCCATTCTTCAGACTTGTTCAATCATCTTGATAATTCCAAAAATGCAAGTGCTATGTACAATACAAGTGAAAATCATTTTTTGAAGCAATTTTCTAATTTGAACTTTCATCGATTTTTGGAAAAAGGTTTTGCAAAATTTTATGCAGATTTTTTAAAAAAACAAAAATTTCTTGGATTTTGAATTTTGAAAATTTTTTGGATTTTCTAATAAGGGTTTGCAAAAGGAATCTGTACAACTATTTATAGGGATTTTAAATGTTGAGAGTTAGTGAATATTTACAAGATTTATAACATGTTCTATATACTTTTGCAAGTATTTTATTGGAGCTATTATTTACACAAGGTTCTCAGAAAAATTGAAAGCATTTTCGTAAACATTTTGGAAACTTATTTTTGCAAATAATTTTGACAAATATTTTACAAACATTTACAAAAGTTGAAAATCATTTCGTAAAAATTTTCCAAATAGCATGTGTATATATATATTAAAGTTTTTTTGCAACCATTTTTCAAATATTTTGCAAATAGGTTTCAAAAAAGTTTATTTATATAAATCAAAGGAATTTTTAGAAACAAAAGATTTCTAAAAAGATTTGAAAATATTTTTCAAAATGTTTTCCAAATGGTTTTCAAAAGATTTTCAACCATTTTTCAAATAATTTTGCAAAACATTTTGAACCCAATTTACTACTTGTATTTATAAAGAATTTTGACGTGTTTTATTATTTAGCCATTTTATTGAAAATACGAAAGTACGAATTATGGCTGAAGGGTATACAATGTATATACGACCCCTGTTATACATAGCTTGAGCTATGTCCTCATAGATTGGAGGGAATAAAGGAAGATATAACCCGTACTAAGTATTGAAAAATCTATACTGTAACGACTAATTAGTTAAAGAATGGGAAGTTGATCATCCCCTTTATACTTACGATGAAATAATCCTAAGTATAACAGACTCTATACAAGGTAGGGAGGGTCACAAGGGTGGAATATACGAACTCATCAGCTCGACCTATCCCCCTCGATACTTAGGTTAAATATCCCTGAGTATAGACATTATATCAAGAGTTGACAGGACATGTGAGGGATCGAAGGAATGAATACCTGGGTGTTCAACCCCTCCCCCTTAAGGACAAAGTACATCCTAATATAGCAATGATTAAAGGGGTGAACACCTTTTTTGAAGAATTAGAAAAGATAAAAAGAGAAGATGAAAAGAAGAAAAAGGAAATTATTTTTGTGATTTTTTTGCTTAAGTGTCTGATCCTTTGGAATTTGGGAGCTCATCTTGAAATACAACCTCAATAGAATCGACAACGGATAGGAATGTGTCATGCTCTAAATATGGCTTCAGCAACTCTCCACCAACTAGGAATGGTTATGTTAGGCGATACTTCAGATATAAATAAACTCCCATTATCATAAATAGTTTTTACAACGAAAGGTCCAGTCCATTTGCTCTTCAGTTTCCCTAGAAAAATTTCAACTTTGCATCAAATAACCATACCTTATGTCCAGATTCGAAAGTCTTTTTTCGAATGTGTTTATCGTGTTATTGTTTGATTTTCTCTTTGTACATAAGGTTGTTATCGTATGCGTAGTCTTGAAATTCTAGCAAACGGTTTAGATCAACTTTTCAGTTCTTTCCAACTCTCTCGGAATAAAGGTTGCACATATTCAATTCTCATAGTGATTTATGAATTAACTCCACATACAGGAAGCATGGTTTGTCATAAACAAGGCGGTAGGGAGACATGCTGAGAGGATACTTGTACGCTATACAATACACCCAAAAAACTGAATCAAGTAGCTGTGAACAATTCCTCCCATCTTGTCATACAATCTTCTGTAATATAGTTTTGATCTCAATGTTTGAGCTTTCAGCCAAGCCATTTGATTAAGGGTGGTACGATGCTGCAACACGATGCTCAATGCCGTATTCTTTGATCAACCTTTTGACCTCTTTGTTTATGAAGTGGCTTCCCCCATCAGATATGAAAATTTTGGGAATTTTGAATTGCGAGATGGTGTTGTCTTTCAAAATGTGACAGGCTGTCCGACTGTCTATGGTTCGAGTAGGGATTGCCTCCAACCATCTGCTAACATAGTCGACGGCATGCAGGATGTATTCAGAGCCCTATCTGTTAGGGAATGGCCCATGAAGCCAATGCCTTGGGTGTTGAAGATGTCAGATATCTGAATGTACTTCATAGGCATTGTGTCTCTCATAGTGATATTCCTAGCCATTCGCTTACAGTCAATACAAGATCATAGATTCATCAAAAACGAAAGTGGTCATCCGTGTAAGAATCAACACAGAATTACCATGGATGTGACTGTTGTAGACTCTAATGTGTACATCTCTATATATTCTGACAGGTGCATCAATCTTAACTTAGACATACCTTATGATACTATGTTTCTATGCACCATATATGTGTCCGTCTTGTCTTTTTTTGGTGACAATCCACCATATATGTGTGTGTGGCATCAATAGATTCCATACCACCATATGTTCCCAATAATATTAGTTTTATGAAGAGATTCTACTAATAATTATAGCATTAATAACATCGATTTTTTGCAGTGAACCTGCTACATATACCTAGCATCATAATTTATGCTACCTTTTATTTGTAAAAATAGCATGATATGCCCATTTTTGGTAATAACTTTCGTTTGATAATGCTATTTTCAAATAATGTCATAGTTGGATAATTCTTTGATATTCTTTTCATCGTGCTATTTATTAAAGTATAATGCTATTACATATAGCATATTATGATCATCTTATTTTTCTCATTTCATTCATGTTATTTCCTTTGTCCTTCCATCATCGAGATTATGAAAGCATGAAAAAATGTGTTTGTTTTCTTAAATAGAGTTTTTTATGGGTAAAGTCCTTTGAAGGGAAGACTTTCATTCAGCACTAAGGAACATGCGTAGTCGAATTCCCAAGTGTGGGGGGACAAAGCACTCCTGACATAGAGAGCGATACAATATAGTAAGGAAATAAAGAAAGAATAAGGAAGAGAAAAATAGATAAGACAAAGGTGCCACCTGCCATGGGGAAACACTGACAGCATAGGGGAAAACGAAAAGAGAAAACTATCAAGCTCCCAAGGTTCCAATCGCATGCCTCAATCTCCGAGATCGAGTGAGTCCGTTTAAACACTCTATGGCCACTCTCCCAGTGGATATGAACAAGAGAAGTTTCGCCGAAAAGAAGTACACATATAGAATTGGAAAACTTCCAAGGAGCCTAGCGACATCCCAATGGCCAGGATGAGCCAATAATTGCATAGTCGAAGAAGACTCTGATTTAGAGAGTTGTTGTGCCACAGGGAAGTGAGAACAAAGGGCAGAGGTGGTTACTCATGTTACGTAGGTCCGTAGGACCATTGAGGATGAAAGCAAGTGATGCAGCGTGAATCGGAAATATAGGGCTACATTTATTTAATTTTGTCTGATAATTAGAGTCTCATTTTATTGAGCCTTCTCATTTTTAATTTAAATAAAGAGATCACATGCGATCTCAATTGAGTTAGTTAGAGTCAATTAGATATTTGAATTTATTTCAAATCAATTAGTTAGTCGGTTAGAGTCAAATTAGGATAAGTAGTTTGAATTTGAATTGGAATTTCTATTTTTGTAATCTCATCCCTCCTATATAAAGGTATGCCAGGCTATTATTTTAGACAAGTAAGATCATATGAATTGAGTTATCTCTCTTTATCTCTCTTTCATTATTCTCTCTCTCACGTGATCTTCACAATTTCATCTCCAAAACCACGCGTAACCGACGCATTTTCTGAAAATTTTGTCTTTCGATGAATTTTTGGATCTGCTGACTTGGAGGTTGATAAATTTAAATCAATGTTCTCGATCATCCCCTAAAAGAACTGGTGTGGAGCAAATGGCGATATCCAGGCGTGCGTGGGGCGATGGTTGGAATCGTTGACTTTGTGACAGAAGAGCATGTGTGGCGCAAATGCCGGTGCACACGCAGATTTTGTCTTGTCGATGTGGTGCTTGAAAATTTGGTGGGGCATCTTCATTTCGTGCTTCATCTCCTTTGGAGACTTCATAGCGAAGCAATAGCACAAGTAGAGTAGAGGAGGAGATGTGGCCAATGAATTAAGTCATGGGGCCTTTAAATAGGTGAAACCCATGATCTTAATCCTAATTGGATAAGGAGGCCACCCAAATTTCTTCCTTTCAGCACTTTTTTTTTAAATATTCCTGCTCTAGGGTAGTGGGCTGCAATTTTCATACCCCTTCACTTAAATAAAACTCATAGGTCAAGCTTTCCAATTGACCCCTTGGATAAAATAACATTGGACCTCCTTGAAATATTCCCAAATTATCTCTTTACCCCTATGGTCAAGGGATCTGATGGAATGCACAATCTGAAAGTTTGTTAGAGCTCGTTTCTTCTTAAGGCGGCGACGGCAGCCTGACGGGAGCATGGGGCGGTGGTGCATAATCGCGGCTGGCGGGTGGCGAGATGCGAACATCCGCTGGGTGTGGGTATGATGGGAGGGGCGGTGGAGTTTGGGCAAAGGGTTTGGCGATCGTGTGGGAGGTATAGGGCTTACAAAAGCAGGCGGTGGCAGCAGTAAGGCGGGGGATTTCACCGAGGAAGTGAGGGTGGCGGTGGGCTGGGGAAATAGAGTGAGAGGTTGGGAGGCCGTGGCAGATGGTAGTGAAGGTTCTAGGGCTCATGAAGGAGGAGTTGATGGGGCTAGGGGCTCCACTGGACGCGCGGCGAGAGGGGGTTGTGAAAGTGCGAGGACGGCGGTGGGAAGGGGTGGCGACAGTAGGCTTAAGGTTGTGCGGGTGGCGGGGGCAATGGGAGGCGGTGCTGGGAGTGCAAATGCAGCGGGAGGAGGCGCTGGGAGTGAAAGGAACGCATGTGGGGGCATTGGCGGAATGACGGGGAGGGCAGTGGGACTCGCTGGAGGTGTCGGGTTTGGGGACTGTGTAGTAGGGGGTGAGGGGTTAGGGGAGGGAGGGGGTTTTGGCAGTGGTAACAGGGCAGGGGAACGCGCTGGGGTTACGAGAGGGGCTGCTGGAGTTGCGGGAGGGGGTGATTGCGGCGGTGGTGGGTCTGTTGCTGGGGGTGCGGGTGTCGCACTAGGGTATACGAGTGCAGCGGGTGGGTCTGGCTGCGCGGGGGTGGCGCCAGGAGGTGGCGGAGGTGGTGGTGGGGCAAGGGGGGTTCATGAGAGGGCAGCGGGTGGGCTGTAGAGCAATTTTTGCAGGGTTTTCAGGTCTGAAAATACCTTGACAGCAAGTAGGTTGACCTCCTCTGAAACGGTCAGGATAGCGAGCATATTGTTGAGGACGACGCAGTTTTCTTGGCTCTCCTCATTAGGAACTTGGATGGAAGTTTCACCGGCCCTTTTGGCAGTGATTTCTTCTAGTTGTCTCGTCAATGCCTCGCTATTCTATGACGCCAAAGCTTACATATCGGCACAAACTTGGAGCATATTCGATAGTGCTTGTCTAACCTCAGCACGCCATGCACGGTCGTTGGAGCGAGATCCGTTGGACTTTCCGTGTGAACGACAGGACGAATCGCCAGATCATGAGGACTATCTATAGGCCATGCTCTGATACCAATTGATGCAGTTGGAAAATTCCAACAACGGAATAATTAAGTTTGGTGGAAGAAATATGGAGAGGGGAAGAAGAAGGAGAAAACGCGTCGATTATGCGGGGTTTTGGAGATGAAATCGTGAAGACCACGTGAGAGAGAGAATAATGAAGAGTGATAAAGAGAGATAACTCAATTCATATGATCTGACTTGTGTAAAACAATATCATGTCATCCCTTTATATAGGAGGGATGAGATTACAAAAATAGAAATTCCAATTCAAATTCAAACTACTTATCCTAATTTGGCTCTAACCGACTAACTAATTGATTTGAAATAAATTCAAATCTCTAATTGACTCTAACTAACTAAATTGAGATCGTATGTGATCTCTTTATTTAAATTAAAAATGTGAAGACTCAATAAAATGAGACTCTAATAATCGGACAAAATTAAATAAATGAAGCCCTAAATTTCCGATTCACGCTGCATCAGTTCTCCGCCGCTTGAAAAATTCGTCTCCCGACGAATTGTTGGATCTATAGGCTTGGAGGTTGATAAATTTAAATCAGCGTTCTCGATCATCCCCTGGAAGAACTAGTGTTGAGCAAGCGGTAGAATCCAGGTGTGCGTCGGGCGATGGTTGGAATCGTTGACTTTATGACAGAAGAGCATGTGCGGCGCAAATGCTGGTGCCCACGCAGATTTTGTCATATCGATGTGGTGCTTGAAAATTTGGTGGGACATCTTCATTTCGTGCTTCATCGCCTTTGGAGACTTCATAGCAAGGTAATAGCACAAGTAGAGTAGTGGAAAAGATGTGGCCAATGAATTAAGCAATGGGGCCTTTAAATAGGTGAAACCCATGATCCTAATCCTAATTGGATAAGGAGGCCACCCAAATTTCTTCCTTTCATCCCTTCTTTTTAAATATTCCTGCTCCAGGGTGGTGGGATGCAATTTCCGTACCCCTTCACTTAAATAAAACTCATGGGTCAGGCTTTCCAATTGGCCTCTTGGATAAAATAACATTGGAAGAGTGACCTCCTTAAAATATTCCCAAATTATCTCTTTACCCCTATGGTCAAGGGATCCGATGGAATGCACAATCTCAAAGTTTGTTAGGGCTCGCCTCTTCTTAAGGCGGCGGCGGCAACCTGACGGGAGCATGGGGCAGTGGTGCGTAATCGCGGCTGGAGGGTGGCGAGATGCGAACATCCGCTGGGTATGGGTATGATGGGAAGGGCGGTGGAGTTTGGGCAAAGAGTTTCGCGGTGGTGTGGGAGGTACAGGGCTTACGAGAGCGGGCAGTGGCAACAGTAAGGTGGGGGATATCACCGAGGATGTGAGCGTGGCGGTGGGCTGGGGAGATGGAGCGAGAGGTAGGGAGGTCGTGGTAGGTGGTAGCAAAGGTTCTAGAGGTCGTGCAGGAGGAGTTGATGGGGCTAGGGGATCCTCTGGACACGTGGTGGCAGCGAGAGGGGGTTGTGAGAGTGCGAGCACGGCGGTCGTAAGGGGTGGCGACAGTGGGCTTAGGGCTGCGCGGGTGGCGGGGGCGGTGGGAGGGGGTGCTGGGAGTGCAAATGCAGTGGGAGGAGGCGCTGGGAGTGCAAGGAATGAAGGATATTGTGAATCCTCAAGCGCATCATGGAAGCGTGTTGATCGCATCATATGCGATCAGGGCAACTAGTCGCACTAGTCGCTAGATGCAGCGGAAATTAAAATTTTTAATCAAGTGATGAAACCACATGATCACAAGAACATTTCTTGGATCGTTTCATCAAACCAAAAAGTATAAGGAATACCTCTTGAAGCGTGGTTGTAATCACGAGATCTCTAAAATAAGAGATCCTCCTGTCTCAAGTCCAATCCACGAAGATGGCACTTGCGGGCGCGATGATGAGACGTGTTCCTCCCGCAATCCTCAATGAAGATCCAAGTTAGGAATCCCCTGATTTCGTCCAACTAAATTCGTCGACTTCCTTTAGAGCAAGCTGCCCCAAAGAAGATGGAGATCCTCGAGTCGTCGTAGGCGAAGGCGAGAGTCTTCCTTTCTCAATACAAGATGGACGACCACCTTGAAGAAGAGAGAGAGAGAGAGTAGGCGAGAATGAGAGAGAGAGAGAGAGTAGTAGTAACCTTGTACAACTCTTAATTATGTACCTTGAAAGGGCTAGGGTTGCCCTCCTTATATATTAGTTTGGGATCCAATGGATCTCAATCCATGGGATACATAGATCCAACGGCCAAGTTGAACTATGTATTAATCAATGGCCATGACTGTTGTTGGTTAACAACCAACAATATTAATTTATATTAAATCAAAAATATGTTGTATTATCATCAACATAATTTAATTCAACATAAATCAATCATTTAAGAGATAACAAGATAATAAAAGAGAGATAACAAATCATCGCCTAAAATTGATGGGACGTCACCTTTGAATGGTTCATTGGTGAAGCCACCTCAATGGGTGGTATTTTATCTCCTTTTTATTTTCATCTTATTATTTCTTAATAAATTTTGCAATAACCATTATTACAAAATTATTCACAAAATTAATTCCAAATTAATTTGTGAATATTTCAATCATGCCATGAAAAATATGTGAATCATATTCACAATCCAAACTAATTTGTAAATTACATTTCCAATTAATTAACTAATGTGAATCCAATCCACATTAATAATTAACAAATGTTATTTACAAAGATTCTCTCTCTCTTATATATATTATAAATCATATTTATAATATACAGATATTATGGATAGTATTATCCATATTCTGTAATCCTTGATAATTAAATCCCATTTAATTATCTTGGATAATCATTCTCACAATATGAATCTCATTCATATTATACTTGATAATTAAATCCCATTTAATCATCAAGACTTTCCTGCTTGGATACAAATTTCATCATAGGAATTATTCTTGAACTCCTTCAAGAATAATGCGCTTTCTCCGTAGATACTTGGAGATAAGGACATGGTGACTGTATTGTTCCACGTATAACGACTTGGATGTTGAGATCTCATCTCAAATGCTGATATTACGGACCTCCCACATATGCTTGATTAAATAAAGACCGCAAATCTAATCTTTTCATTGCATCTGAATCTCATTCAGACCAATGTCAAACACTTGGACCAAGATCAGATTGCTACTCTACTGAGAGGAGTCACTAAAATACAAACATGTTTCATCACTCCCTCGGAATGGAAGCGTCATGGTTATACAATCGTTTATGATCACATCACCCTCAGGTATTCCCAATACCTGTACATCCTGCATACTGGAAGACCCATAATCAATCTGAAGATTAAGATCAATTTTACACTGTCATCTTCAAAGTTTAATCATAAAGTTTCTCAATCTTGGTCATTGGGAGTCGGTATCGATCATATGCTTTCCCAAAGCATATATCATACCTTCAAATTCATGTCGTGCTTCCAAAGCACGACGACCATGCATGGAATTTGATTGGTACCAATATCTCATGAGTGAGCTCATGTCTTCTGGTTCATGAGTGAACCTGTATGTTCCCTTTGAGAGATCGTACTACTCGTATGCCCTAATATGCACACCAGCTCGCCAGTGTGTAGACCTTGGTTAGATTATCAACCTATTGGTCTGCCAAATGTACATACTTAGACATATAGTAATACATCTGTCTCCGGTCAGAGGATGCGTGCCTATGCAGTGACAACATTCAACATAGGACTTAGGTTATCTCGATCTCGCTAATTCAACCTTTTGACTTAACTAATATGACACCTCTGAGTTAATATTCCCATGCAGAGGATCTGCATCAAGAGGTCGGTCAGATATCAGTCTATGTGAGAAAGGATTGCCATCTCCTACTCAGGCTAGAGATCATCTCTTAACAATCATTTGACGGTGCTTGATGAGTCCTCTATCTAACTCCTTAGATATTCATCCAAACACCAGCCTCAATGATTCATTTAATGAATCAACAGCTATATGATCATCAAGATGACCATGGTACATAACCCCAATTGTACAGAGGGACCTTATAGTGCATCCATTCGTTTAATTTCAGAAAGGGAGTGAAACATCAATAACTTTTATTGATAAACATGTATATATATATATATTACAATAACATTTATTGTAAGAATTGTTTGCCCTAAGCTCACATGTCTAACAATCTCCCACTAGCCCTCAGAACCATTCAGGTACAATCCGTAAACCCATACTCATTACATGCTAGTGAAAAACCTTCTGTGTCAGAGGTTTGGTAAGAGGATCAGCAACGTTGTCGGCAAAGGCCACCTTGGTGATGATGATGTCACCACGCTTTTGAATCTCCCGAATGATGTGATATTTCCTTTCCACGTGCTTGCTCTTATGATACCATCTGGGTTCCTTTGCATGGGCAATGGCTCCCCTGTTATCGCAGAGTAATGGGATGGGAGTATCAGTGGAAACTACGCCAAGCTCCAAGATGAACTTGCGCAACCACACCGCCTCTTTTGCAGCATCTGATGCGGCAATGCATTCGGCTTCTGTTGTTGAATCCGCCGTAGTGTCCTGCTTCTTGCTTCTCCAGCTCATAGCACCACCGTTCAACAGGGAAACAAACCCTGATGTCGACTTTCGATCATCAATATCCGACTGGAAGTCTGAATTTGTATATCCCAAGACTTGGAGATCACCATCTTCATAGACCAAGATGTAATGTTGCGTCCGTCTTAGATATTTGAATATGTTCTTTATTTCATTCCAGTGTTTCTCTCCATAGCAGGATTGGTAACGACTTCACTCCCACTGCATGGCAGATTTCTGGCCTAGTACACATCATGGCATACATCAAGCTTCCTACAGCTGATGCGTGGGGCATCCAGCCATGGCCTTCCTTTCCTCAACACTTTGAGGAGCCATCTCTTTAGACAGATGGATACCATGTCCTAAGGGGAGGAATCCTTTCTTGGAACTATCCATATGGAATCATTAAAGAATCTTTTTGATGTATTCATGTTGTGATAATCCCAATATCCTCTTTTCTCGATTTACGAACAACTTCAGGCCTAAGATGTAATAGGCTTCTCCAAGATCTTTCATCTCGAAGGTATGGGACAACCAAATATTCACACTGATCATCATTCTTATATCAATGATAAGGACATCATCTACGTAAAGCACGATGAACACAACGGCGCTCCCACTAAGCTTCTTGTACACACAAGGTTCATCAGGATTCTGCACAAAATCATAACTCTTTATGGTTTCGTCAAATCTGATGTTCCAGCTATGAGAAGCTTGTTTGAGCCCATAGATGGATTTCTTCAGCTTGCATACTTTACCATCCTCAACTATGAAGCCCTGGGGCTGCTCCATATAGATATCCTCCTCGAGATATCCATTGAGGAAAGCTGTCTTGACGTCCATCTGCCAGATGTCGTAGTCAAGAGATGCAGCTATAGCTAGCAGTGTCCTGGTGGACTTAAGCATGGCCACGGGAGAGAACGTCTCATCGTAGTCGATGCCTTCTCTCTGTGTGTAGCCCTTGGCTACGAGTCGTGCCTTGAAAGTCTCTACATTCTCATCAGGTCCCCTCTTTCTCTTGAAGATTCATTTACACCCAATGGGTTTTACCCCTTTAGGTGGATCCTCTAAGGTCCATACACCATTCTTATGCATGGAGTCAATTTCTGACTTCATTGCTTGCGTCCATCTATCCATGTCATGATACGCAAGTGCTTCATCAAATGAAGAAGGATCATTGTCAATCTCACCTGACACATGGAATCCATACCTTTCAGGTGGTGCAACCACCCTCGAACTTCTTCGAAGAGGTATGGGTGTTTCATCCTTATTTATCTCTTCAGTTTCTGGTTCAGGAATCTCAGAATCCTTAGGGGATTCAATGAGTTCCTCTACTTCATTTCTATCTTGACCTTTAGGGAAATCATCCTCTACAAAATTTCACATCCCTAGAGATAAAAACCTTTTGGGTCTCAGGGTCATAAAGTTGCTATCCAATACCATCTTTAGCATACCCAATGAAGTAGAACTCACGAGTGCGAGATTCTAGCTTACTTGTGTCCACGTTCTTCGCATGGACCAAGCATCCCCAAACCCTCAAGTGTTTAACACTAGGCTTGGTACCGTACCAGAGCTTGTGAGGAGTCCTGGGTACTGATTTGCTAGGAATCTTATTTAGGATATATATTGCAGTCTCTACTGCATATCCCCAGAAACTAAGAGGTAAACGTGCTTTGCTCATCATTGAACGGACCATGTCCATGATGGTCCTGTTGTGTCTTTCAGCAACACCATTAAGTTGGGGAGTTCCAGGGGGGTGAGATTGGAGATAATTCCATTCTCTTTAAGATATTCCTTGAATTTATCTGAGAGGGACTCACCATCTCAGTCAGATCAAATCCGCTTGATCTTCCTATCGGTTTGGTTCTCAATCAAAGCCTTAAACTCTTTGAACTTTTCAAAGGTTTCAGATTTATGATGTAGTAGGAAGATAAACCCGTATCGCGAATGGTCATCAATAAACGTCAAATAATATCGATATCCATTTCTAGTCGCGGTACTGAAGGGACCACATACATCAGTATGTATTAGGTCAAGAATACCTTCGCATCTCGTAACCTTGTTACGGAAAGGCATCCTGGTCATTTTACCTCGAATGCAATGTTCACGGGTAGGTAAAGATTGAACCTGTTGAAAATCTAAAGGTCCATCCTTTATCAATCTATTGATCCTATCAACAGATAAATGACCAAACCTTTGATGCCAAATCATATTCGAATGATTTCCATTATCCCTGGATCTTTTAGGGTTTTTATTATCAGTGGTAGTGACATTCATGATACATTCATCAATGCACAATTCATAGAGTCCACCAGAAGTCAGAACACCTTCCGCAATAAATTTATCATATTGATTAATGACTAACTTATTACAGAACAGAAAGGAGTATCCATGTCTAACAAGCTTAGATACAGATATCAAATTCCTACTGACTTCGGGTACATAAAGACACTCTTTAAGTACTAGGACTCGACCACTAGATAACGATAGTCTGCACGTCCCGATGGCGATTGCTGCAACACTTGCATCAGATCCCATCTGGATAACTATCTCCCCTTGCTCCAGATTCCTAGTTTCCTGAAACAAATGCAACGAATTGCATACATAAACAGAAGCACCAGAATCTATAACCCAACTTCATTCTCGTTCAATGAGAAAGCTAGTTTCAATGATGAAAGTAGATTTCATACCTGTTGGGGCTTTACCTTTGTCAGCAGACTTCAGGTAATCTGGGCAGTTACGCCGCCAGTGCCCTGGCTTCTTACAGTAGTGACAGACATCGTCCTTTTTCGATGTCATCAGTTTGGAGGCACTAGAAGATGAACCAACTCCTTGATTCTTCTTCTTTCTCTTCTGGGTCGGGCTCTTCCGAGAACTTTGCTTCCACCTGCACTTTCCTCTCACTTGTGCAACCACTGCACTAGCAGAGGGGTCGTCCTTCCTCATCACGTCTTCTGCATACTTCAATGCAGCTAACAGCCTAGCGTTAGTGAAATCATCTTTGCTCATGTGATAAGATACGACAAAGTTGTTGAAAGACTTAGGGAGGGATAGGAGAATAAAATCAGCATGCATGTCAGAATCCATGTAGGCTCCCAGGGTTTCCAACTCAGAGAGGTACCCAAACACTTTGAGTACGTGTTCTCTGACACAGGTCCCTTCCTGCATCTTGCAGTGAATAAGTTCTTTCATCACGTTGTAACGTTGTGTGCGGTTTATGTCACCGAACATATCCTTCAGATTCATCATCATATCTTGGCAATGTTTCATTTCCACATGTTGCTTCTGAAGCACATTGGAAAATGACCCAAGGATATAACACATTGCCATATTATGGTCTTCATCATATTTCTTATTATATGATTTATCTTATGCAGTCTTGGGGTTTGCTATCTTGTCCATGGATAGCACATACGAGATGTGCTCCGCAGAAAGAACAAGATCCAAATTTCGGATCCAATCCGAATAATTTGGTCCGGTCAACTGGTTGACCTCTAGGAGCCTGCTAATTGGGTTCATGGACTTCATTTTCTGAAATTATGAATGCACTATATTAGAATATATAAATGATTATATATTCAATTTTAAGGCATTTGATTAAGGTATTTTAAATCAAATTTGTCTTGTTATGTCAACTTTGAAAGATTATTCCCTTATTGTCTTTCAAAGTGAGAGATATACTTACCGTTATATCTCAAGCAAGATATGGGATCTCCTTTCCTATCTTTGTCACATCCCCAATAATATGAGAACTTGTAACTTCGATAAAAAGAAGCGGGAACTCATTCTGCCTTGCAAGTCCAACTTGTATTTCCCAATTCGGTCTTTGACACCGGGCCCACCACCCCTAAGATGATGTTGACCCGTTGTTAATTGAACCAACCGTTAACAGGCTTAATACTCGCTATACGCAATCCAATATCGAACCAATAATATGAGGACTCGACATTGAGGTCACTACGTATACAGCCTTACTCTTTCGAGAAGAAAAGAACCCGATACAAATAAATCATATATAGGATTTATCACTTCGGACAGGTGTATCCTATATACAATATCTGACGACGGAATCCTTTGCCTCGACGGGAGACCATGGATGTCACTTATGTGATCCTCCACCTCATATTCAAATTGTAATAATTAATTATCGTGAATCATATTCACATAAATAACTCTTCCAAGGGAAATACATATCTATTCTTAATAGAGTGTTTACTGAATATAATTAATTTAATCACATTAAATTAATCATCAATCCAATCATCAATCAACATACTTGATTATTACTTGAATAGCAGGTATAATCTCAAAGTACGTATTATTCGAATTTTAATAATTAGAAAAATACACTTTGACTTCTCTGGGATTATCGAGTCCCTACCCGCTGTCATGGCCAGTACCAACGAGATTGGGACGGAACACATACGTTGCAACTCGTAACCCCAATGCTCTCTGACTAGGCACCATATCCACCTCAGGAAAGGATAATACCAGATAGATCATCATGTACTTTGAGATGCTCATCGGTTTTTCAACCAAAATTATACCATATAATATACATCAAAACAATTTTGATAATATTATAAGGAGATTTGCTAAACAAATCCCCAGTCCTATTCAAGCAAGAGGGTTTTCATGTAAGAGTTGTCCTACAACTATTGTAGGATACAACTAAGGTTCTTCATGAAAAAAATATTTGTTGATGATTTCATGTCAGCCAATTAATAATCAAGATCAACTATCTTATCATCTTGATTTAGGCAAATGCCATTCAATGAAATAATTATATCTTTAAATATTTCACAAATATTTATCACTAATTATTTCAGAAAATTAACAGTTAATTTTCATCGTCATATTTGAATGACTATCACAAGGTTCATGATCAAAAAATGTCAATTTCCAGCAGTGACCCCCAATCACAAAAATCAACATATCTTGATCAATTTAAATCCAAATTACGCAAAATTAATTTTTTTAGATTGCTAATTTGATTTATGAAAGAATTCAAGTGATTTTCATGCATTTTAAGGCGGATCAAAACAGTAATTAACTCATTAATCACATTTAGATTCGTAGTTCCCGCAATAGTGAATACATGTTTATTCAAAGGGCCATATCTTGAGCAAATGAAATCCAAATTACATAAACTCATATCCTATGATTTCCTTAAATAATGGGGAACAAAATCCAATTGCAAATTTTGTATTTAAACAATTTAAACAGTACCAAAAATTCCAATTAGACAGAGATGCGAAAATTGAAATGCGACAAAAATTTCACGACCCTTTCAAACCTAAGTCATCCTAGGTCTATGGATCGTACTCAAACCTTTTTCGACCTAAGGCTCTGATACCACTTGAAGGATATTGCGAATCCTCAAGCGCATCACGGAAGCGTGTTGATCGCATCATATGCGATCAGGGCGACTAGTGCTAGATGCAGCGGAAATTAAAAATTTTAATCAAGTGATGAAACCACATGATCACAAGAACATTTCTTGGATCATTTCTTCAAACCACAAAGTGTAAGGAATACCTCTTGAAGCGTGGTTGTAATCACGAGATCTCTAAAATAAGAAATCCTCCTGTCTCAAGTCCGATCCACGAAGATGGCACTTGCGGGCGCGATGATGAGATGCGTTCCTCCCGCAATCCTCGATGAAGATCCTAGCTAGGAATCCCCTGATTTCGTCCAACGAAATCCGTTGACTTCCTTTAGAGCAAGCAGCCCCAAAAGAAGACGGAGATCCTCGAGTCGTCGTAGGCGAAGGCGAGAGTCTCCCTTTCTCAATACAAGATGGACGACCACCTTGAAGAAGAAAGAGAGAGAGAGAGAGAGAGTAGGCGAGAATGAGAGAGAGAGAGTAGTAACCTTGTACAACTCTTAATTATGTACCTTGAAAGGGCTAGGGTTTTCCTCCTTATATATTAGTTTGGGATCCAATGGATCTCAATCCATGGGACACATAGATCCAACGGCCAAGTTGATCTATGTATTAATCAATGGCCATGATTGTTGTTGGTTAAAAACCAACAACAGTAATTTATATTAAATCAAAAAAATGTTTCATTATCATCAACATAATTTAATTCAACATAAATCAATTACTTAAGAGATAACAAGATAATAAAAGGGATATAACAAATCACCCCCTAAAATTGAGTGGGTGTCACCTTTGAATGGTTCATTGGTGACGCCACCTCAATGGGTGGTATTTTATCTCCTTTTTATTTTCATCTTATTATTTCTTAATAAATTTTGCAATAATCATTATTACAAAATTATTCACAAAATTAATTCTAAATTAATTTGTGAATATTTCAATCATGTCATTGAAAAATATGTGAATCATATTCACAACCCAAACTAATTTGTAAATTACATTTCCAATTAATTAACTAATGTGAATCCAATCCACATTTATAATTAACAAATGTTATTTACAAAGATTCTCTCTCTCTTATATATATTTATATTATAAATCATATTTATAATATACAGATATTATAGATAGTATTATCCATATTCTGTAATCCTTGATAATTAAATCCCATTTAATTATCTTGGATAATCATTCTCACAATATGAATCTCATTCATATTATACTTGATAATTAAATCTCATTTAATCATCAAGACTTTCTTGCTTGGATACAAATTTCATCATAGGAATTATTCTTGAACTCCTTCAAGAATAATGCGCTTTCTCCATAGATACTTGGAGATAAGGACAGAGCGACTGTATTGTTCCACGTATAGCGACTTGGATGTTGAGATCTCATCTCAAATCCAGATCATACGGACCTCCCACAGAAGCTTGATTAAATCAAGACCGCAGATCGAATCTTCTCATTGCATCTGAATCTCATTCAGACCAATGTCCAAAACTTGAACCAAGATCAGATTGCTTCTCTACTGAGAGGAGTCACTAAAATCCAGACATGTTTCATCGCTCCCTCAGAATGGAAGCATCATGGTTATATAATCGTTTATGATCACATCACTTTCAGGTATTCCCAATACTGGTACATCCTAGATACTGGAAGACCCATGATCAATCTGAAGATTAAGATCAATTTTACACCATCTTCTTCAGAGTTTAATCACTAAGTTTCTCAATCTTGGTCATTGGGAGTCGGTATCGATCATATGCTTTCCCAAAGCATATATCATACCTGTAAATTCATGCCATGCTTCCAAAGCACAACCATATATGGAATTTGATTGGTCCCAATACCTCATGAGTGAGCTCATTTCTTCCGATTCATGAGTGAACCTGTGTGATCCCTTTGAGAGATCGTATTACTCATATGCCCTTATATGAACACCAGCTCGCCGGTGTGTAGACCTTGGTTAGGCCATCAAGCTATTAGTCTTCCAAATGTACATACTCAGACATATAGCAATACATCTGTCTCCGGTCAGAGGATGCGTGCCTATGCTGTGACAGCATTCAACATAGGACTTAGGTTATCTCGTTCTTGCTAAGTCAACCCTTTGACTTAACTAATCTCACACCTCCGAATCACTATTCCCATGCAGAGGACCTGCATCAAGAGGTCGGTCAGATATCAACCTATGTGAGAAAAGATTGTCATCTCCTACTCAGGTTGAAGATCATCTCTTAACAATCATTTGGCGGTGCTTGATGAGTCATCTATCTAACTCCTTAGATATTCATCCAAATACCAACCTCTATGATTCATTTAATGAATCAACAGCTATATGATCGTCAAGATGGTCATGGTACAAAGCCCCAATTGTACAGAGGGACCTTATAGTGCATTCATTCATTTAATTTCAGAAAGAGGGTAAAACATCAATAAATTTTATTGATAAACATATATATATATATATTACAATAACATTTATTCTAAGAATGGTTCTCCCTGGGCTCGCTTGTCTAACAAGGAATGCGTGCAGGGGCATTGGCGGAATGACGGGGAGGGCAGTGGGACTCGCTGGAGGTGTCGGGTTTGGGGACTGTGTAGCAGGGGGTGCGGGGTTAGGGGAGGTAGGGGGTTTTGGCAGTGGTGATGGGGTAGGGGAACTCGCGGGGGTTGCGGGATGGGCCGCTGGAGTTGCGGGAGGGGGTGATTGCGGCGGTGATGGGTCTGTGGCTGGGGGTGCAAGTGTCGCAGAAGGGTATACGAGTACAGCGGGTGGGGCTGGTTGCGCGGGGTGGCCCCGGGAGGTGGCGGAGGTGGTGGTGGGGAAAGGGGGTTCGTGAAAGGGCAGCGGGCGGGCTGTAGAGGCGATTTTTACGGGGTTTTCAGGTCTGAAAATACCTGGACAACAAGCAGGTCGATGTTTTCCTCCTCTGAAATGGCCGGGACAACGAGCATATTATTGAGGACGACTTAGTTTTCTTGGCTCTCCTCATCAGGAACTTCAACGGAAGTTTCACCGACCATTTTGGCAGTGATTTCTTCTAGTTGTCGCGTCAATGCCTCGCTATTCTGTGACGCTAAAGCTTGCATATCGGTACAAACTTGGAGCATATTCGATAGTGCTTGTCCAACCTCAGCACGCCATGCACGGTCGTTGGAGCGAGATCCGTTGGACTTTCCGTGTGAACGACAGGATGGATCGCCAGATCGTGAGGACGATCTCTAGGCCATGCTCTGATACCAATTGATGCAGTTGGAAAAATCCAACAACGGAATAATTAAGTTTGGTGGAAGATATATGGAGAGGGGAAGAAGAAGGAGAAAACGTGTCAGTTACGCGGGGTTTTGGAGATGAAATCGTGAAGACCACGTAAGAGAGAGAATAATGAAAGAGAGATAAAGAGAGATAACTCAATTCATATGATCTGACTTGTCTAAAACAATAGCATGTCATCTCTTTATATAGGAGGGATGAGATTACAAAAATAGAAATTCCAATTCAAATTCAAACTACTTATCCTAATTTGACTCTAACCGACTAACTAATTAATTTGAAATAAATTCAAATCTCTAATTGACTCTAACTAACTAAATTGAGATTGCATGTGATCTCTTTATTTAAATTGAAAATGCGAAGACTCAATAAAATGAGACTCTAATTATCAGACAAAATTAAATAAACGAAACCCTACATTTTCCGATTCACGCTGCATCAGCAAGCGTGAACGCTACTAGGGCAGAGGCGAGCATGAACAAGAACTATGACAAAAGTGGTCACACCTCGAGGAAGACAATCTCCTCGAAGCGGGGGTTGTGGTTGAGCGGAAGCTCACCGTAACGTTCTCCAAACGAGGGTGGAAGGCTTAGGCCCTCTCTTGATAGAGGTGGAGGGAGGTGGTTGGAAGATAAATCCCATCAACCTTCAAGAATGAAGGAGGGGGCAACGTGGGGGCATGAGATGCTCGCCAGAGGATGCGTAGCTGACACCCCAAGTGACGACGTGTAAGAGGAGAAAACCGTAATACAAAAGGTGCGATAGAGTCTTGATTGAAAGTTTTTACGAATTCGTGTTTTCATAACTATCCTCACAACAAATAGCATTAGAACTGAATAGACTTGTAGGGAACCTATTGCCTTTATAAAACCATACTCTCATGAGATACATGGCAAACGCCATGCTCCATAAAGGTCAAAATCCTCATAAAAATAGTCAAGAAGCAAAGCCTTAACATTATCATCTCTTAGAAAGTTTACACTATGAATGTTGTTTGCAATCTATTAATGTAACCCGCTGCGTTTGGCCATCCCTCTCAATTATAAGCAAGGAAAAGCTTACTCAGTGATATGAAAAAAACTATATCCAAAGCCCTCTTCCTATACATCACCACCGAGCCAAAACAACAGCAGACAACACACCCCTAAATTGGAGTTGCAGAGATTGCATTGTACATTTTCAAAGTATAATACATCGCAGCAACATCACAAATTAAAACAAACAAAAGAAAGGAAAACCCTCACCCCCAAATCTGATATAACCCCATCTTTCAAATCCCCCTTCGTCCCCCTCCATCCTCTACCAAAAAACGAGAAAGAAAAGACATGACCAGTTACAACGCCAGAAGGTCCCGATTCTCCCATCCACCAATAAACGAACTCATACCAGAACCGCTACCGCTCCCACGCGTGTGCTCGCTGTGGTGGTGGCAAAGACTATGGTGCGAGTACACTGGCTGGAGCTCCCACGGCGTGCCACTGCAGAGGAACGGGTTCTTGTTCGTCGCCCTGTTGTTACTGCTCCCGCTCTGGTCGCTGTCAAACACCACCCATTCTCTGGTAACCACCGTCCTCAAGAACCCATTTCCAATCCCCCGTTCATCTTTTTTATCCACCACCAGTTCCTCCTCCCCCTCGTCGCGAGCATCCTCATCCCCACCTCCACCCAAGACGAGCCTCTCGAGCTCCTCGATGTCCTCCTCTTCGATGCTGTCGACCACGGGGAGCTCGGACGCGTTAAGCACACCCAGGCCCCTACAGAGCTCGAAGTATCTCGAGAGACTGGCACTCTGCTCCCTCGCCCTCCTCAGCACCCGTATCCCCATCAGTCCCTTCCCATTCTCCCAGAACGACGACGACCCGAATACGTCGACCAGCGCGTGCGCCACGCCGTTGCAGATGGAGCTGTACACGTCGAAGATCTCGACCACGACGCAGTCCATGGCCTCGAGGATCAGAGGCACAGCGACGTCGTCTCCGTGGGGCCTGACCTGCATGAGGAGGTCGAGGAGGTCCTGCATAGAGTGGAGCTTACGGAGCTGCGCGAGGTCGGGGTCATCGGGGACGGGAGAGGGCGGCGCGGAGCGGAAGCAGAGGAAGGCAGAGTAGGAGCGGACGAAGGAGGAGAAGGAAGGCGGGGAGGAGGGGTCGACGAAGAGGGAGAGGGAGAGGGGGAGTTCGTGAGGGAGGGGAAGCGGGTGGGAGAGAAGGAGGCCATGGGAGAGGAGGAGGCACTTGAGGGCGACAGGCCAAGAACGGGTGCGGCGGAGGCGGTGGGAGAGAAGGGAGAGGAGGGTGGGGAGGGAGATGGAAGGGGAGGTCTTGGCCCACGAGAAAACGCGGGAGGCGTTTTTGTAGTCCACGCAATTAGGGTCGTGGCTGGTAGCCTTGAGGAGGGCCACCTCCATGTCGCTGCGTGCCAGGTAGATGCCGCATCGGTCCTTCAGGGCCGACGCCGCGCGGCGCCACCACCGCTTGCCCGACGCCGATGGCATTGGCCTGGGTGGGGGGCGGAGGCTATCACGGATCTATGCGCTGGTGGTAGAGGAGGAGCTGGAGGAGGACGAGGGAGAAATGGGACATTCTGTTGGTGTCGAGGGGGATTTGGTTGGGAAAGGTGTGGTGGTGGACCGGAGGGATTTTAATTGGGGGAAGGGGTCAAAAGAGCCGGGAGTGGTTGGAGTCTTTAGTTGTTGAAGAGGAGTTGGGGTCATCGTGAGCTGTTCGCCCGCGGTTGTTTTGGTTATATTTGGGTATTGGTTGTTCCATTTTGACCGGAGAGGTGTTACATAAGTGGATGTCTAAAATAAGGAGAGCGCGCCTACGCAGCTTCCTTTCCTTTGCAAACATTGTGATGTAAGGTTCGAAAGAATGATTCTAGGTCAACAACGGGAAGAGAAATTAATTTGAGTATTTGGGAATACGTTATTTTGCAACCCCTTAATATTATTTACTTGCTATTCATGATATAAGGTGTTAGCAAAGGAAACCGTGAATATAGTTTGATGATTGATCAGATGATAAAGGTTAAGTTTCATGTGAATAATCTATTTAGTAAATAGACTTGGATAAAGTAAAGGAAATTTGGAATCCTAAGTAGATATATAAATGGATTTTTTGCAGTAAATATAAAATTTTGTAAATAAAATGTAATTTATATAAAATCGTATGGATTAAAAATGAATCAAAAGAACAATATTTCTTTTCTAGAGAGTCCTCGATGGGGACTTAAATGCAATTGTTGGAAGTGGATTAAAAATGAATCAAAAGAACAATATTTCTTTTCTAGAGAGTCCTCGATGGGGACTTAAATGTAATTGTTGGAAGTGGAATTTTGATTTTGATGCTGAAATAGTTGAAATAATTGCTCCTCTTCTTCGTGCCATACACCTTAGGATTCTGTGAGCCTTGGGTAGCATTGCTTTAACCACTTCCTCATTTACCTCTCGTCGATGGAAGGTCTACAGAGTGAGAATATTGATCGATCAAAAACCTTAAAGGTTAAAGAAATAAAAAAAATAAGAAATAAAAAATTGGGGTCAAAAAGTAAGAAAGAGGGCGATGAGTAGTGATAGGCCATGCAAAATGGTGGGCCTTGGCATGCAAAATGGAACACCTCAAGGCATGTGAGGGATTTTTCGATGATTGTATACTACACCTTCTGACGATCTTGCAAGGCAAAGATAGGGACTTGAGACCAAATGGACTCGATCGATGGGCTCTTCGTGATCATAATCAAATTCTGGAAGATGGAGGATTGATAATGTGTCTTTTATCGGGGTCATAGAAGAAGACTATCTCCTCTGACCATGAAATTGATTATGGGTTGATCGTCTGTGGATGGAGAAGAGAAGCAAGAGAGGAAGATGATGAGATGCGACCATTAAAGTTGAGATGGGTACACTAGGAAAAATAGAGGAGGCGTGAAAAGAACATGAGAGAAAAATGAAAAAGAAAAGAAAGTTTGAAGAAGAAAATGACGAATTGGATGAATAAGAGGAAGTTGATAATGAAGAAAGGTCGGGAAGATACCTAGGAAGATGATAATGTTCATCTAAGGTGGTGTTTGCTCCCAGGAGCAACTAGGATGTCTCCTTAACATGTTGGCGATGTTAAAGGAAGTTGATCAGCTGAATGAGACTACTAATATGTGGATGTGAAATCCACATATCTTGATGTTGAACAGGTTGTAGATTGTCGCCGACTGTTGAGATGCTTTTGGCTAGGGTCTAATATATCCTCATAAGGTGAGAACACTATCGATGTGATGATCGCTCATGAAAGGCGAATCAAACAACAAATAACCCACAAAATATGAAGCCATGCAAAGCAATTTTGTGATATTAAATTTTTTATTATAACTCTACAAATAGTGTGTAAGGGTGTAATTATGTGTAGAGTGTCGACACACAGAGAGCGCACAATATAGATTGGGAAATTAAAACCAAAAAGTATCTTGTCAGCCTTTTTTGTTATATTTTTGTGTGATTTTTTATTATGTAATTTTTTTATTTTTTGTTTTTATATTTTTATGTTTGTAATTGTATATTTTATAATTGTATATTTTATATTTTCTTTTTATATTTTTTGATTTCTAATTCCCATTTTATGTTTAAATAAAATATAATTATAGATACTAATATAGACAATATAGTATATATATTAAATATATAAAATAAAGACAAAACCTGAAAAATACCCTAAGGTGTAGTCCTGATTATTTTTTGTAAAGGGTTTTGAAATATTTATTAGGTTTTCATGATAGTAATAATAATATAAAATAATATAAGTAAACTTAGCTATATATAAACTAGGGCTTTTATATTTATAGGTATAGCTATATATTCAAAAAATCTCAAAAAAATGTGTTTTGTCTTTTTTATGTTTTCCTATTTTTGGTATTTTTCTTTAATTTTTGCTATTTTTTATATATTTTTAAATGATTAAAAGTATCAAAAGAGTGACTTATATTAATATGCCTATTTGTAGAATTTAAAAATAGCTATATAGCTCAAAATTATCTAAGATGATTTCTTATATATAACAGATATAATAAGAAAAAAATAAAAATAGAAACAAATATTTTTGTATTTTTATAGAATTTTTTATAATTTTTATGAGTATTTTGGAGTTTTTTAAGTTTTAGTATTTTCCTTTTTTATTTTTATAGATTTTTGATCTACAGTCATATAACACAGTAATGGATATTGCCAAAATTTTCTAGAATTTTTAACGATGATTTTATAATTTTTGTTTTTTAAATGTAAAAAGGGACTAAATATATGGTTTTTATTTTTTAAAAATATGAATATAGTTTTAAATGGCCCAAGAAATTGTATGCGATTTGTAGCCTATTTAGGCACATAAAAAATTTCCTAGAACTTTGCCCATTGATATTTTTAATAACGTAAATAAAAGAACTAAAACATGTACTGGTAAGGACCTAATTGCAACTAAGCAAAAGTATTTCTTTGTTTCCAAAATCCCCTCACAAACTCCAGGGCTTAAAATGCAAAACACACTGAATATTTAATATAAAACTGAAGGATATAGGAAGATCCTTAAGATCGTCATGGAAGCATGAGGATCGCATCGTATGCGATCAGGAGCGACTAGTCATATTGTCGCTCAAGGCAGCGGAATTTAAAATTTTTTAAACGATGAAACCATATGATCCAAGAACACTTCTCGAATTATTTCATATAAACCACAAATAAGTATTAGGTTTACCTCTTAAAGTGTGGTTGTGTTCGAGTCTCTAAACGAAGAGACCTCTTATTTCAAGTCTGATCTGACGGAGGAGACGCCTGCGAGCGTGTTGATGAGACGCGTAGTCCTCGCAATCCATGTTGATAATCCAAACAATGAATGTCCTGATTTCATCACACGAGATACGACGTCTTCTTCACGAGTGAGGTACACTGAAGGAGATGAAGATCCACAAGCAAACAATCCGACAACATAACAACGATGATGTGGTGATGTCAACTCTCTCTAGGGCTCCATGGTGTACGGCTACAATGAGATAGAGAGAGAGAGAGATTTGGTGTGTAGAGAATGAGAAAGAGAGAGAGTGAGAGAGAGAGATCATGTGTTGTTCTCTTGTTGTGATTTGAATACCAAGGTTTGCCTTTTCTTATATGGTGTTTCAGGATCCATGGATCTCAATCCTCGGACAACACAAAATCAATGGATGAGATTGATGTATGTTTCTTTCAATGGCCATGATCTTGTTGTAAAACACAACAACAATTAATTTAATTTAATTTAAATAATATTGAATAATGAATATAAATTAATTTTAAATTAAATCAATTATCTTTAGAGATAATTAGAAGGAGATAATCATCTATGCAATCTTCTTCCAATGAGATTACATCATCTCATTTCCAACATTATCTCACAATGATAATTCACAATAATCTTGTAAACATTGCAATCATGCCATTTGAAATTTGTGAATTACATTCACAATCCAAAATAAAATGTAAATTACGTTTTCAATTAATTTGTCCAATGTAAATCCAATTCTCTTCAACACTTAATCAGTAAATGTACATTACAAATAGCTCTCTCTTATATATTATAAATCACATTTATATATATCCGAGTAATATGGATAGTATTATTCGCATTCATATCCATGATAAATATATCACATTTTATCATCTTGGATCTCTATCCTCATGTGCCCAAATAACCCTCCTTGTAATATAAATCAAATTCATATTATTCATGATAATTAAATAACATTTAATTATTAATTTTCTCAATGCTCGGATACATATATCAACAATGAAATTATCCATGAACTCTTTCAAGGATAATATTTTTTCCTGTGGATACTTAGAGATAAGGACAGTGCGATTGTATTGTTCCACATATAGTGACTTGGATATTGAGATCACATCACAAATCCATATCTTGTGGACCTCTCATATATTCTTGATTAAATCAAGACCACAAATCTAATCTTCCCATTGCATCTGAATCACATTCATATCAATGTCCACTATTTGGACCAAGATCATACCATTTCTATACTGATAAAATCCAGACTCGTTTCATCACTTCCTAGTAATGGAAGCATCATGGTTATACAATCGTTTATGATCACATCACTCTCAAGTATTCCTAATACATGTACATCCTACATACTGGAAGACCAAGATTAAACCTGAAGTTTTAGATCTAACTAGACAGTCTTCTTCAAGTTTGTATCATTAAGTTTCTCATTTGACTATTGAGAGTTGGTATCAATCATATACTTCCCAAAAGTGTATATCATATATAGGTGTTGATCATATACTTTCCAAAAGCATATATTAAACTAAAAATTCAGTAAAGCTTCCAAAGCGAGACGTCCAGGCACGGAATTTGATTCCCATGAGTGAGCTCATATCTCCTGATTTAGTAAATGAACATGTATGATCCCTTTGAGAGATTGTATTACTCACATGTCCTTGTATACACACTAGCGTGCCGATGTATAGACCTTGGTTAGGTTATCAACATATTGGTATGCCAAATGTACACACTCAGACGTATAGTAACACATTTGTCTCTGATCAGAGGATGCATGCATATATCGTGACAACATATGACATAGGTCTTTGACTATCTTGATCTCGTTAAGTCAACTCTTTGACCTAACTTATCTAACACCTTCGAATCTTTATTTCTTTGCATAGGACCTGCTCAAGAGGTCGGTTAGATATCAGCCTTTAGAGAAAGGATTACCATCTCCTTCTCAGGCTGAAGATCCTCTCTTAATAATCATTTGACGGTGCTTGATGAGTCCTCAATCTAACACTTTAGATATTCATCCAAGCACCAACCTCTATGATTCAACAATTGAATTAACAACTGTATGATCATTAAGATGGCCACGGTACATAACCCTAATTGTACTAAGGGACCTATTATGCAAATTATTCATTCTTCATTTTAGATTAGGGAATGATATTTGCAATAACATTTACTGCATAATGTCTCACCATGGGCTCGCATGTCTAACAAAAACAAGCTAGAAGGGGTATTTTTGCAATTAACAAAAAGCATGAGGTCCAAAAATTGGAATTTATCCAAAAAGTTTTAAAACTAGAATTAGAAATTAAAGGACTACAAAGAAATACAAAAGACACGAAGTCCTTCCCTACAAAATGCCTACCCCCTCACATGCATGGGCATGTGAGGTGACATGGCGAGGGACCTATATGCAAATACAAAAGGGTAGGGTTCTTAGTATAAATTTTACAAAGTATTTATAATTATGAAAGTTTTTTGTGCTAAAAATAAAATGAAAGAAGCATGGGGGTATTGGTCAAAATTAACCCCTGGGGTGTGATGTGAGGGCGAGTAGCTCTTCACTTAACACGTAAACGACCCCCCTAATGCAATAACCGGTTCGTGGATTGAAAAATCGATCGATTATCTAAAATAAGAATAGTGTTGTCGTAATGACCGGACGAATTTTACCATAAAAAGATAATTTTTATTTATCTTTTATATTTTTTATTTATAATCCTAAACATAAGTGCATAGCAAGAATCGAACTCAGGGAGGAAAACTAATGGAAACTAGGATTAAATGGTAGAAAATTAAGGTTTAATAGTTTATCTAATTTTTATTTATATTTAAGGATTTTTTGAATTTTTATTTGATTTTTATGAATTTTATATTATTTTGCGTTTTAAGTATTTTGTAATTTTTTATTATTTTAGAAAATGCTTTGTACTTTTTATTGATTTTTATTTTATTATGTTTATGTTTTTAATTTGTTTTACTACTTTCATGAATTTTTAAGATGTTTTTAGGATTGGATGGAGTTTGTATTAATTTTTATGTTAAAAACAATGTTTTTAATAAAAACTGAGAGGTATTTATTATTTTTTTAAATACTAACCATGTCGAAAATATTTTTTATTTTTAATTAAAAGTAGGTAAAATTATCTTTAAAATGATTGGTTGTTCTTATTTTTACAATTTTATTTAGTTAGTTATGATTTTTAAAGTTTTATATATTTTTAATTTTTTATTGATTTTAATATTCTATTTTTGCTTTTATTTTTCTGTGTAAAATACAGTAAAATATGCTATGGGTAATTTTTATTAGATTTTTAAGAGTGATTTTATATTTTTTGTATTTTTTAAAGTTTGCTATCTTTTTGTATTTTTAAATGATTTATTAAAAGAGTAAAATATTTGTTTTTTTCAAAATAACATTTTATACTATACATAGGATAATACAGTGTATTATTCGTATTCATATTTTATGTTTATATTTTGTATTTGTATTTATTATTTATTATTTATTATAAAAGTGTATGGTATATATATAATTACAATGGTGTATACTTAATAATACGGGAAAGATATGGTCGAATGTGGAATATGCAGAAGTTGGCAGAAGTAGGCGCGAAATTCACATTAGTCGCGTGCTTTGGCAACGGCCTGGACCAACTTGTAAAATCAACAAGCATCAAGGTGTCTTCTGCAAAAGGTTCAAAGAATCCACGTGTTATGCACGCGAATCTCTTGCAACAGGGATCTATATGCAAATGAGAAAATCCCGAGGGGAAAATTTCAATTCATCCAAAATATAAAGTGATGGGTGAGCAGTTATGCGGCTTAACTTGGAAGGGGCTCGTGGCTGTTTGTTTGCCATTCGATCAGAGTGTTGACCAACGACTATTGTTCCATTTAGAAGGACTGCCTTTTCTTCCCTCTTTCAAGAACATTCCACAACACTGGTTGTTCTGGTCTTCCTCGATTAAATCTGCTGATGGAAATCAGCGGTGAAATTGTCCAAGCAATGGAGATTGTTTCAAATGCTGGTCGTGGACTTGTGTTTCTTTTTCAGATGACAATGAGTTCTCAATGCTCTGATCTGAAACTTGAGGTGATTATATTGTATCGGAATCTCCGGATTGTAGGCGATCTAATCGACGCCTCCAAAAGATCACTCAAGCCGCGAAGTTACTAATGAATCTCCATTTCATCATCTTTTTCTATCATTTTGTCCTTAGAAACCCTAGTAAATACGGGTAAATAAACTTAATTCATGCATTTTATCCTTCATGCATTGTGTGTATATAGTGTATAAAAAATAGTTTTTAAAGCCAAAATTATAAAATAAAGAAAAGAAAATAAAAAGAATAAAATATTACAAATATTTTATTACCCGAAACCCCGAGACCTAGGCATCTCAATGAGTAGGTCGACTAGGAATAAAGTAGGAGAGATAAGGGCAAAAATATAATTAAAAATCCCTTTTATTTAATTCTTTCTTATTCATTTTGCGACTTACTTTTAGTTCCACCTTTTATACTTCAAATAAAGAAACTTTGCGCATGAAAGTTGTAGACAAATAAAAAAACAAAATTAATTTCATACAAAAATAATATACAATGTATAAAAATATACCTAGAATAAGTTTCCAAAATCCCAAATTCCCTGACCCATATCTCTCAAATAAAAACTCAAAATATATCAAAATCACATTTAATTGTATATAACTTTTAATAAGCTATTTAGTGAAGGTAGTTTCAGTTTGAAAGTTAGGTTTTGGAACCCTACTATATACTTATATCGATTAAAATATTCATTTTATTTATTATTCATTCTTTATAATTTTATATTTTATAATTTTGTAAATATTATTTATAATATATTTTCATATTAAAATAGAAATAAAAACATCAAGAAAAAATAAAAATAAAATACTTGTATAAAAGACATAGATGAATTGCCTATACTTATACCTATATAAATAATACTACTATATATTTAATCGTACATAATACATCAGAAAAATAAAAATAAAAATATATATTCAGTTTATAAAAATAATTTATAAATATATAAAATAATAAACAAATTTAGTAAAATTAAAAATACAAAATAAAAATAAAATACATAAAAACATATATGAATATACCTAGATATAGCCCTTAAAAGGGAACTTGTAATTTTCAATCTCTAAAAAACAAATATAAATCATAATAAAATAACTCAGAAAATAATAAACTTTTTCCATTTAATAGCCTAAAATAAATAAAATTGTTTATTATTTTTAGTATAATTTACAAATATTTTTCAATAGGTTTTTCCTAGTTGGTCCACGTGAACCAAGCAGGTCTGATTCGCCCCGCTCCTGCGTCAGAATCACATTTTTGCCTCCTTTCTCGATATTTTCAAGCATGATACATCGTTCGATGAGACTTTGACCCTTCATAAGAAATATCCCATGTACAAACACCATACACACCCAAGCATGATATCAAGGATTGGATCATCGATGCGTTGGATACACCTCAATCTTCTTTCCGCCTCATCAATTGTATGTCTGTTATCTCCAACATTCTAACAGATCACGTTTCTTAACATCTTTCTCGCATTTTTCATGCAAAATGCATTGCTCGAGAAGGATATGATCCTTCATGAGATTTGTCCACTGTAGATCCTAGATTCTCGCCGGGCCTTGTCGTAGTATACATTTTCGCCCCCATTTTTTGTGGGTTAGCTTCGATTCTCCATATACAGATCCCTCTGAGAGCTTGGGTTGAGGATCCCCTTGTGACAGGAGGAGCTCCCCGCTCTCTGCAGTGAGGAAGGAGCACGGGAGATCCCCTGCCCATCATCTCTGGCGGACCTCCGCCGTGAGTCCTTCGCTCCTAGTTCCTAGCTAGTCGAGTCCATTTCTTTCCTTTTTCATTGTTTGTTTAGCATAGCTTAGCCCTAGGAACTATTTTTGTGCAATTACTCTCGCATTTAGTAGCATAGGCTCCCACTCCTCTAGCTCGTCGAAGCTCGCTCCAGTGAATCTCCATTGTTGCCATTCTCTACCCTATAGCACCGTTGCGGGGTCGAGGTATTTGCCCTCGGTCCTTTCATCCTTTTTTGCAGGTCCTGGAGCTAAAACTTCAGTTGGAGCCCCATTTGGAGGTACCTCGAGCTTCCTTGCTCCGGTGACCTAGTGCTTCCTCTGGCCACCACCAGGCATTGCTAGAGCCACCAACACCGAGAGGACCATCTCAGGAGCTTCCTCGATCATTTTGAAGCATCAAAGACCGGTGGAGAGGCGCGATCAAGCCGGTGGAACATCACCTTGGCGGAGTTCTTCCCGGATCTTCATCCTGCTTTCCCCACCATTGGATGAAGGCCTGCTCTTGGCGTACAGCATCTGCCGTCAGATCGTCCCCTCCCATCACCATCAGATATCTAGGGGAGATCTGATCTCAGCTGTCGCAACGAAGCGTCATCACAGCGTGTGGACCTGACGCGTGGCATAAGTGAAGAAGTAGCGGTTGTCAGATCACGCCTTAGAGGGGTATTTTGCATCGACACCCCTCCTCCTTTTGTAATATATATTTCGTACCTAAACATTCATCTGTAGTTTTGATTGTTTTTGTAATATTTGCATTCGAACCCCCATATTATTATTTTTTGCATTTATTCCACTTCCACGTAGGCTGACAAGCTCTGGATATTTTGCAACCAAATCCTCGCGGGTTCTAGTTGTTTGTGTTTGGTCAAAATCTGGACATTCAAGTTATAATTTTTTGGGAAATTGTAATATAGCCCTCAGGCTTTTTGGATATTTGCATTGAAGTCCCTACCATTGGCTCACGTGTTTCTATACGTAAGAGATGGCATTTTTGTAGGGAAGCGCCTAGGCTTTTGGTTATTTCTGATTGGCCCAGAAATATTGTTAGCACGTTATAATTTTCTGTGAAATTTACACTCATTCCCTACACTTTTATATATTTATAAAAAAACCCCTACTAGGAGTGTATTTTCTCATTGCTTCTAGTATTTATTGCATGCATCTATAAACCTCTAAAAAATACAAAAAAAATAGCCATAGATTCCTGTAGCATTTCACTTTAACACTATATTTTTATTTTACATTTTTGAAGCATTTTAATATTAATAAAAAAACCAAAATAAACATTTTTGCCCTGTTTTCATTAGAAAATCTATAAAAATTATAAAAACTTTTCAAAAAATCCCCCAAAAAATGTTTTTTTCTTATTTCTGTATGGTTAACTTCCATACCAAAAACCATTAAAAAATATTAAAGAAAACTCATAAAAATTGAAAACCCCTAAAACCTCTAGAAAATATTAAAAATCCTTAAAAAATCAAAAAAATACAGTCTCTATTCCTGAATTTTCTCTATACTATTATTCTTATTTTAAAATTGATTTGGAGAATTTTGGGTACTGTTTGATATTTGTTATCTCTATTTTAATTTCAGACATTTATTCTATTCCTTGTTTTGAGTATTTTTTGACTTTAAAAATATCAAAAAAATAGCACAATTATAAAAAAATCATAAAAACATTAGAAAAATATAAAAATTATAAAATATTTTATTTCATGTATTTTGCCTATTTATATATATTATCTCTCTCTTTCCGCTCTTGTTTGTATATACTTTATATTTCTTTATATATTTTTTAAAAGAAAAGGAAAAAATAAAAAAGTATAAAATATAAAAGGAAAATACAAAATCAGAAAATTAAAAATCTAAAAATATAAAATCTAAAAATTAAATAAAAAATATAAAATTAAAAACACACAAAAAATAACACATATAGACAAACACATCACATTCATTTTTTGAGCAATACCTGTTTGTTTTTTGTGATCGACCTCTACATTACTTGCACTATACATATCTTTTGAAGAGTTATAATAAATTTTAACTCCACATCTTGCTTTTCATTGTTTGATCATTGTTGTGGGTTAATTGTTGTTTGAAGTTCGGATTTCGTGTGGTCGATTCGACGACTTTGTTCCCACCTTGTCTGGAATACAAGACCGCTAGATTTTTGGCTTCAACAAATGACGACATTGCTAGGGAGCAACAACGTTTAGATTGGGATTCATTTTTTATTGTGATTACTTCTCTATATTTTTGCTTCATTTACATTCTCATCTATTTGATATAATTGCTTGACTTGTCTAATCACCCTCTCTTGTTGACTTCGTTCATGGAACCATGGATTGAGGGAGGTGCTCTTCCCAAGGCGCATGTGCACCCACGTGAAGGTGGTGTGAGACTTCTGACCTAGCATCAAAGGAAGCTTGGAGGATTTGAGGAGACAGTCATTATTTTGAGCATTTTTATATTCATTTGTGTAATTTAAGTGAGAGAGAGACTCTATTACTGTAATAATACAGATACTCAGGACTTTGGACTTTTGGGCCCACTTTTCAAGTGATTGTTCACTTGGGGGCCCACCGTAGTTTTGTTGATTTTCATTGCATTTTTTATTTTTGTTTTCTCGATTTTATTTTCCTTACTTTGTGTGATTGAGACCTTAGTTTTAGGATTGCTTGTGATAGATTAAGGCCAAACACCTAATATATTTGCATGTGCCTATAGTGACTTTTGGACTTAGTTAAATTTTAAAACTGCTTCTCACTTAGTCTTGGAACCACCGCATCACGAGAGTTCTCCATACAGCGCTTGTAGGGCCCATTATGGTCGGCATCGAGGAGACTTCAAGACCGGTCACTTCGGTTCCATTCTAAGTCATTAGCATTGGTTCTTCACGCTAATATCATTTTCTAAACTTAGGACAATTTCATCGGCTTGCATTTGCATATAGATAGTTTTAAATTCTGCTGAGCATCTTTGCATGTAGAGTACTAGAGGCAAGGTGAGCATTTATGCTTTAGCAGACATCATCATTTCGCCGCTTGCATTGCTTTTCTGACTTTCCCTCTGATTTTGCTAACCTAGGTGTTAAAGGAATTGACACCTCGATAGGCTCGTGCATTCTTATTAAAAACCCAAAAAGTGATAACCAATAAAATTGGGACTGCTAACATTACTTGACCTTTAAATACACCAAAAAGAAAAATCTTGTCTTGGGGTGAGTAATCCCCTCATTGTCTTCGCTTTTACTTGCTCGCGTACACACTAAGGATTAGTGCCAAAATACCATTCAGTCCTAAGTGTTTGCACAACATTTTGACTTCTCACCTAACTCTAAAACAGAAAAGATAAAAGGACCGCTCTTTTACGGTCTCTACCGAGTTGAGTAGATGAATTGAGGGTTTGCATTGTGTGAGTTTGTTTGTGACTGCTTGTGTGTATTCTAGATCGCCTTTGTGCATTTGCGCCTTTTCCTCACTTCTCTTGATTTGCCTATCATGTTCTCCCGGTCATTTTCCTCTTGTTTCAAAATGGTCAATTAGAGCTTATTTTATCCGGATTTTGTTGATCCTTTGCTCACTCTAGCTGGTCCACCTCACTTTTCCAGGAGGACTTTGTTCCTGACTTTTGTACATATCCACCTCAACAACAGGTTCAGACCTCAGATTTTTACCCAACTCCACCTTCACATCCACCTGCAATCGTAGTGAGTTCTATTCATGTTGTAGTTCAATTAACTACAAAAGTCAAAAATGGAGCCTTGTTCCCGAGTAAATAGAGGCATATTTCCCTTTATAATGCATAAATAGCATTCATGCATACATACATAATACATACATTTTAGCAGTCCATTTGCATTTAAATAAGAAGCCAAAATCCTTTGTGAAACATCCACTTACTAAAATAACCTCTTCCTTATAATATGTATTCCTCAGTTAATAATATAGGGAAGAAAACCAAAAATCCCCCTTGTGAATTAGTCAATAAAGCCCTAGGACCCTGGACAATAAAATACCCATAGCTCCTTCATACAAACTCCAAAATAGGTCTACTCACTCTTAAAATACTACACATTAAAAGACCTTTAAAATGAGACTAATTTCATCCAATTTGGAGCTCGTATGAGAAAGTTGGGTTTTTGGGCTACTTTGTATACTACATATATGTATAAATTGTATCTTTGTGTTTTTGTATTATACTTGACCTCATCTCCGTCTTTGGTCAACATGAAACTTGTAGATCTCATCAAGATCTACAACTTTCATGTTTGGAGTTTTTCCAAATTCGGTCCCCTTCTCTTTCTACACTCAATTCTCTTTCCAACCAATCACAGTAGGCCACGTGGCGCCCTCTGGTAGCGCCACGTGGCCCGCTGCCCTTTGCCTCATCCGCCCGCAACCGCAGCCATTGGATTACCCACTAGATCCAACGGCTTAGCTGCCTCCACGCACGCCTCGATTTGCAACCATCCGATCATCTTAAGAACCCCATCTGCACCATTCGTTCTCGCCTTAGTCCCATCGCTCCACGTGGCGCAGTGTAGACCGCTCGATCATGCCATTGATCCTTTGATCTGAGCCGTTTAATCCGCTCCCTATTCTTAACCACACGATCAGCCTTCATCTCTCATCCTAACCGCCCGTTAGCGCCCTAGCCAAGAGATTGACACGTGTCGCGTTGAGCGCCCTTCGATCGCACTTCAGAGCTTCCATCTTGGCCGCTGCTTCCGCCTCTTTTCTTGGCCGCTCGATCATCCCTTACGTTTAATCCAGGCCGGCCATTAGCGCGTGCGCTTCAGCCCGACACGTGGCTAATCTACAACCTTCGATTACGCCCTGATCTTCTAATCTCACCCGCTCCAGCCGCTTCGACCACCACCGTTGGATCACAAGATCCAACGGTGGAGACTTCGTCTCCTACCTCCGATCGCTCTCTCTCCCACGATCTCGACCTTGCAGAACACGCAGCCCCTTTCTATTCTCGGCTCCACCTCAACCACCCTCTCCGACCTCCAACACCGCCACGATGGAGCCCACTCTTCCCTCCTCCTCTCAAGCTCCCTCACTCACCACGATTTCCACCAGAGACGCTCCACAACTTCCACGAACTTCGCCTCTCCTCCATCCCTGCTGCCGCCATTGCCCTATAAATAGACCACCTCCGACCACCTTCACAGCTATCCGCCACCCCTGAGAGATCCCCCGAGCTCGGAGCGTCTGATTGGTGACAGTAATTACACGAATCCTTGAGTGAAGGCGGCCATCTTCTCCGGCGAGATCCGCGGCTCCTCCGCCGTGTCGCAGCCTCTCCTCCGAGCAGCTGCTTGAGCTCAGGGAGACACCGGCCCTTCGAGCGATGACCTGGAACTCCCAGAAGAGTTCCAATCCCCAGGTGATACCTCCATCCCTCTCCGATTTGTTCTTCATTTCTTCTTCGATTTTCTCGCTTGTTATTCGCCGCCTCCGGTCATCTCCTCGCCTCCATTCCATTTCGCCGAGCTCTGCGACGGAGCTCCCATCCTCGTGATACCCTTCACGCACTCAGGCACTTCACTTCGCTCGCCACCAGCTCAAGCTCCGCCACTTTGCTGGAGCACCATCGTCGGAGCATCTTCCCTCCGCTCTAGGCCTCGCCACCCCACCTTCACCTCACCACTCGCACGCACGGGCTTTGGCTCTGTATTTAGCACTTGCAGGTACCTCTCTGCTCATTGGTCGGAGCTTCGCAGGAGTCGTCTTCGACCTTCATCGCCAGCGACTTCCGACAGCCCTCCGCCGCTCCTGAGATCATCAGCATCTTCGCCGCCACGCCACGAGTCTTCTGAGATCGCTCCGACAAGTCGGAGAGCTTCATCGGCACGAGGAGGGACGTGTGGAGCAAAGGCTCCTTCGCCGGAGCCCCGCCATCTCCTCCGCAGGCGACGGAGGATCATCGGAGGAGACGTACAACTGCCGTTCGATCACATCGATCGAACAGACCCAAGCAAGCCACGTAGCTTCTCGGCTGGACTTTACAGGAGTCGTTGGATCCTTAGATCCAACGGAGCCTAGAGCGCCACGCGTCCCCTCTCTGCAGCAGCTCTCAGCCGTTGATCTTTCATCTGATTCAGCGGCGGATCTTCAGCCACGTCGCAGCTCCATCGAAGCCAGTAGCCGTTGGATCTATCCAGATCTGACGGCCTCCGATCTA